>JAGWCC010000160.1:1200000-1729940 GCA_022651775.1 Drusus annulatus | reverse complement strand
CCCACATCATCCGAGCATCTCTTTCTTAATCCTATTTATTACGAATAGAAAAATACTAATAAAATTAAGCTTGATTTCTGATCAAAAAACCTTTGTTTAGGCTGATTGAAATGTTTATTAAAACTTTGAATTTTACCGGTCTAAATATACCTGTTCTAAGGTGAAACCAATCCGGTCAAAAATAAATAAGCGGAAATAAGTAACAAAAGTTTTTAATCATTACATTTATATTAAAATGCCATTTCGCTACAGCTCAGATCCAAAATTAAAAATAGTAAAAATATTAAGTTGAGACCGAGACTCGAACGCTAATTTATCCGGAAGCAACGTATAAACCAACTTTGCTATGCTTATATTTGTAATTTTCGACAATCTCTTACTTCGCCTTTTTTAAAAGTTTTATATTGTCCTGACAAAGAAAGGGTGCTTCCGAAACCGGTCAATAAAAATACTAAATTTAAGTGGTTTAAAACAAATCAATGTGTAAATATTATACTTTCAATATTGTAATGTAAATTTTATCTTTCCTGATATTTGGAATTAATTTTTATAATTGTTAGTAAAGTTCTATCAATTACAATAATTTTATCTTGTCTTCTTTTTTGACTGAAGAAAATTACACCTTCTTAAAATTGAAATGAAGGTTTCTTTTACAGTATATCGTTTGCTGAAGTTTGCTGAACCACTTTTATGACGTAATATATTTCGACTTAGTTTAATACTTGGGGAAGTGGATAGGAATTTCACCCAGTACCATATTTTCTTAGGGTTTTTAAATAAACATGTGATTGAAAATAGTATTGAGGATACAGGTAATCTACTTTCAACACAACAGCACATCATATTCATTATTTAAAATAAGGTAAAAAGATTAATAAATACGTACAAGCTTAAAAAAATCATATGAAACACATGAGGGTACCTGGGTACTTTTTCAGTCATCAGAAGTTGAAAATTATACTTATTTGTTTTCCGCTAGCATACCACCCTCCACGTATCCAACAGTTATGTTCAATTGTTCATTTTCACTATTATGGAGAAGTCAGAAAGTTTAAGCCGGTTAGACTTACTGGAACATTAAAAAAATCTATGTTGAAAACCGAAGAGGGTACCCTGGTACCCTTTCAGTCACATACAGGTTAACTAGATCTGAATAGCTAGTTAAAAAAATCTTAACTTTTGAAAAAAATAAATGAAGCCCTGCTTCCGACTTTTAGAATTCTAGTGTAGCATAACTTAAATGAAAAGGGTTGTATACAATGTCCATAATGTATAACGTGTTAGTACAAGACAGGTCACAAGTCACTACCTTGGTTGGAACTTCTTCCCGAAACGGCCCACCAATATTGGGTTATGAACATTGAGATGATATTAAATTTTATTTGCGATATTAAATTTTGGGCTTTCATGAATTTATTGATGGGGCAAGTGGAGCATTTTTTATTGGGAAGAATATTGCTGATATCCTTCTCGCATTGGGACCCGTGCAGGGCCCAATTGGGGGTCCAATTTGTAAATAAATGACACAGTTTAGTATCATATTTTGGGAAAATGTATAATGCACACAGTTCCTTAATAATGGTCAGATGTTGGAACAATGATTATTTTTTTCTTAAGCGCATTTGAAAAATACAATATATTTAAAAAAAACGAAATATTAACAATACGTATTGGTTCACAATGCGGCTATTGGTTACCACGACAGTAAGTTTATAAAATGTTTATATGGAACCTGTGGATTTTTACTTTTTTTATTTATTTTTATTTTTTTATTTACTTAACTTCATGTTTATTTACAATATTTTATATGCATTGTCCTCCACGCTAGGCGTTCACCTGTGATGTGGAAGACATTTTTCGAATTATATGATAAAACAATTAAGCTTAATTGTTTCCGAATCAGTTTTTTTTAACTCCTCGGGAATAATATATAAAAATGCACTATATCATTATTTTAAAAAGTAATATATGGTTTCCTACCATGTCCAAAAACTGTCGAATTGGGTGACACTGTTGCCAAATCCTAAAAGCTAGCGAAAAGGATGGCTTTTGTGGAACTTTCACTGAATCACAATCGACATCATTATCATCCCTAATGCTGTATCAAAAAACTAGAACAATTATTTTATTTTGATATAAATATACAAAAAAAAACCTTTGCATATCCTCAATCTTCAGGAGTAAGGCAACCTTCACATTCTGCCACCCTCCACACACGCTTTAAGCGTAATTAAGCTTGGGGATCACAGTTTAGGGAATGTGGTGAGGTTAGGGGAAGTTGGGAAAATAACGCAAAAGGAGAACGAACGAGCAACGTAAAGGTCACGGGTTCAAACATGGCGTGCGCAAATAACTTTAATTTAATTAACATGTGTCATAACAAATTTGAATTAGTATAAAATAATAAACGGTATATTTGCGGCACGTTTCAGAGCGGTAGTTACTCGTATCACCCTGGTAAAAGACCATAATTCAGAATCGAAACGTTGCTTGGAATGGCTTTAGCCATGTTTGGAGACTTGTTCTGAATATCTAGGTACTTCCCAACCTTCTTCTTCCCCATCTACATCTCCTCCCCGCTACCTTCAGCCTTACAAAACATCCCAATCGGGGATGCCATACTCTCACTGGATCTAGACAGTTGCTATACTAAGAATGTAGCAATATTAAAATGTATAATATTTATATTTCACGGCCGAGAATCAGTGGTTAACGGGGGCATTGTTTGAAGTGGCAACCGCATAAAAATCATAATGACGCTAATCCTCGATTTGCGACAGGGTAAAATTTGACAGTGGTTCAAACCACTAGTAAAAAAGTTTGAAATAAAGCCTTTGACCAGAACACAGTCGATGTTAAGAAAATATAGGAAAAAAAGGACGGAATCCGTAATAAAATATTTGAAAAATCTTTTATTGTTAAGTAAAGTCTAATACGTCCCTGATGTAGGAAAATTCAATAGAGGTGTTGATTAAAAATATTTGGAGCTCGCCCGGGGGGATTGGCCAATCATAGGCACCAATCAGCAGGATGGGGTGGGTGGCGGGAGAGGCGGTAGGGGGAGGGGGTCGGGGTTAGGAAAGGATGAGGTAGCCCCCCCCGAGGGAAGACATCCCTTACCACCGGCACCGGGCTACGTGTGTGGAGGGTGGCAGAATGTGAAAGTTGCCTCACTCCTGAAGATTGAGGATGTGTAAATGTTTTTATATTTATATCAACATAATTTAATTGTGCTAGTTTTTGATACAGCATTGGGGATGATAATGATGTCGATTGTGATTTAGTGAAAGATCCACCAAAGCCATTCCTTTTGCTAGCTTTTAAGATTAAGCAACAGTGTCACCTAATTCGATAGCTCTTACACATGGTAGGAAACCAAATATTACTAATAAAAATAATTATATAGTTCATTTTTTATATATTATTCCCCAAAAGTAAAAACATAAACTGATTCGGGGAAGAAAAAAAAACAATAAGGAATAACATCTTAGCAAGGACATACGAATTTTAAAAGGGAGTACAAAAGAAAATGGAACAAACTAGTAAATGCATTAAAAATAAATTCATAAGAGTAGAGATTAGCTAAACATAAAAAAAAAATATTAAGAATGACACTCATGTGGGTTTTACAGTATTAATATAATATCACTGATTTATAAAGTTATTGAGAAAATATCTGTTTAAGTGCTTTTTCATTTATTTATTTTACGAAAATGTTAGTTTTAATTCTTTGGGTAATGCTTTGTATTGTGTACGAGGCCTGTTCAAAAGAAAATGTGAATTTTGAATTTTCGCGGTCTGTGTACATTCGATTATCGATTTTATTTTTGTTTTGTTGGTACACATATGTTTATCATATGTTAGCATTATCACCCATTTATGATTAGTGGTTTTTTTTTGGCAACTGGAAAGGTTAGTGACGTTTTTGTGTGTTCTTCGATTTTTTACTTTTGAAAAAAATGGATCAGAGAATAAAATCCATGATTTATTTTTCCACAACTCCAGGACGCTCATCTTCATTAACATCTTCTCGATTCTCATTAGATTATTTTGACAAATACTCCCTTTAAAAATAAATATATTTTGACTTACTCCTACTGATAAATAGGGTTTTCGTACACTTTCGCAATTTGATAAAGCATACATAATAGAAATAAAACAAACGGAAATTAATATGTTCTATTTTTAAGACTCAGCTATTTATTTTTGTAAACGCCCTTGCTGATTTATTTTCAGAGTAGAAACTGTGTCCTCATTGAGGCATTGTTATATGAACCAGACCGGCTTTGAAAATCTAACTCGATCTATTATATTAGTTATTAATTAATCATTATAACTTATTTTTATTGTGGTTGTTTGCCGCACACTAATTGATTTGTTATCTGTATCTTTGTTATGCACTCTTGTTGTAGATTTCGGCAAGGGATTAAGGTGGTAGATACTCTAAGTATCGCCCTGGTTAAAAACCATCATTCAGAATCGAAACGTTGCTTGAAATGGCTTTAGCCGTGTTTGGTGACCAGATCTGATAAGCCAGGTATTTCATAACCTTCCGTTTCCCCATCCATGTCCTTCCTCACTACCTTCGGCCTCACAACATACCCTGATTGGGATGCCATAGTCTCACTGTGTCTAGACGGTTGGGAGCAGTTGGAACTCTTTTGCGGTATTCACTTTGAAAAAAGAGACACATATTTTGTGATAAAACGTCTCCATCTAAGGAGCCGAAGATAGAAACAACTCTCGGCCACTTAAAGGTTTTTTTTCAGGTTATGTCGTATAAGATATTTTCCAGATAATCTTCTTAAATAAGTTTATTTGCTGAATCTAAACTGATTTTTTGTATGATTTTTTTGTTGTTATTTTGTCTAAGGGTATGATCCCTGAATGAACTATTTAATTTGAATTAAATGTGTTATGAAATATGTAAATTAAATTTAATATATTCGCTCACGCCGGGTTTGAACCCGCCACCTCCGGATTCGTAGTCGAGCGTCTTACCACCTGACCACGCAGGCCGTCATTGGGATGGTCCGATGCTTTGTGGGGAACCTGTGAGGGGCATAAACTGTGCACCTAAAGCTTAAGTTTAGACTTGCGAAATTCAATACTTTGTCTGTGTTAAAGAATTATGAAAGCCACTGGACCATCACATCAAATGGTACATCGTATTTATATCACACATCTAAAATTGTACTTCGCACAAAATGTAAGCTTTACGGACGCTAAGTATCACTACGCCATTTCAAAAGCTCTCGTATGAAATAAGAGTGAATAGAAGATGACATCTTGCGGGCACTCAGCTAAGCTATGCATTATTCCCATAGAAGAAGTGAGTACTGTTGGGGACATCTAATTTGAGTGAACATTCTGCTATAAATATTAAATGCCTTCACATTTGAGAATACTTCTTCGAGAACTTTCCGGGACTCCGATAGAGGTCGCCAACTGTTTGGTGAAATAAATATTCGTCAAATAAAAAAGCTTTCCAAAAAGTTTCAACTTTTTAAAAGCACACAAAACTACATTTAAAAAGCTTAAATATTTCGAGTGCTTAGTCGAAATAACACTTCCAAAACGCCTCTTTTAACCTTTCGGACATGAACGGGGGCGACGTAGTTGCACCATTTGATCTTGCTTATTAGAGTTTTCATAACATTATCTTGGATATTTTGTTTTTGGTAATACACGCCGTCGACACACATTATTTTGTTCGTCCGTTGTTCCAATCGTAGATTCCAATTTGCTGTATATTCATAATATTCACTAATTTTCATGTAAGATATCGTACAAAACTTACGTTGGGGGTGACATTAGAACCTCTCTTCGGAACTGGAGTATTAAAACACGATTGTAAGTCAATTTGGTAATAATGAAACATATCCCTACCTTCTTACACATTTATGTACAGTTTCTGATATAATCGAGTGTAAATATAAATATTAAAATATATCCGAGTATATATAAATGCTAGGTTTAACATATTGTTTTTTTTTTATGAAGTAGTAGGTACACATTTGTTTACAACTTTGTAATCCTGAAAGCTCGATTGGACGTGAATAAATAATTAGTAAAATCTTTGATTGTATTTCAAAGCTATCAAAACATAGCGTAAGTACTTAAATAAATTACCAAATGACAGGAGTTCGAAAAAAATAACATAACAATAATTTTTATTGATATTATATCATCGGAATGGCAGAGTATGAAGTGTATTTTTTTTTCTAATTTAATTTAATATTTTACAGTATTATTAAATAGAAGACAATTTGAAAAATATAACATATATTATGAAGTGTATCTTCTAAAATTTAGTGTATGCCTGAATCATGTGGTCTGCATTCTATATAAAAGTATCATATTAAAAATAGTACTGCTCAGTACCAGGATCAAATCAACAACAAAAAACAACCATTATCTGGTCAGTTCGGGAAAATTATGATGAACTGCAGCGGACACCACATGAGCAGAATCCGACCAGTAGAAGATGGTGTAAAGAGGGAACACTTTTTCTAGGCACTACAGCGTTTGTATCACGTCAATTATTAAGGATCTTGGGATTGTGTATGAAAGTAAGCTTGCATTTCGTGTTCATATCAAAAAGGTTTGGCAGTCGGCATTAAAAATGTTAGGGTTTGTTTTCAGAACCGTCAGAGTTTTTCGGGATACCCGAACTCTGAGAGTACTCTACTTCTCTTTGGTCCGCAGTAGACTGGAGAGTGGTTCAATTATTTGGGATCCTCATGAGGTGGGGTACTCCCTTTGGAGAGGGTCCAGAAAAAGTTTCTTAGATTTCTTTACATGAGGGAGTACGGCCACTATCCGTGGCTCTACCTGAAGAACTTTCTCCCGGGCACGCTCGGACTTCACTCCTTACAGCTCAAAAGAGAGGGTATGCTGCCACTCACTTCTCCAGACTGCTGCGCGGCTATATTGTAAACCCTGCTATTTTGGAGTGTGTAAGTCTCTATGTTCCTGATGACTATCTAAGACAGCGTCTTCATAGATTATTGTATCTTCATGCCTGTAGGACCAACCTGCCAATGGTTTTGCCGGTGGGGAGGAGTATTTTGCTTCTGAAAAAAATCTCTTCCGATATCGACTTATTTCATGTCAGTGAGGAGAGATTCAGAAGTGAAATCCTATTGATTCTTGAAAGAGTTTCTCCTCATTGACCTGATCATCACTACTGCCTGAAAATTTATTTTAGTTTTTTTTTAATTTCTTTCGTATCAATATGGTAATTTAATTTGTATTTATTTTGTAAAAATTAAATCTTATTTCTTATTTGCATTAAATTTAAAAGTTTGTCATGTATAAGGAATTTAATAAAGAAATTATTATTATTCATCCGTAAAACTTTGTCACACTAGTGTAACTAATATAAGGTACCCATTTTATTAGTGTTGGGAAAAAACTTCAAATTTTTGTGAATGCTTCACGAATTGCTAGTTCTATAAAATGAACCCTTCGTAACCAGATCTCCAGCTCCGCCATCTTCTAGCTTCACAAAAAATGAAAAATAACTACTTCTTGAGGTGCCATCTCCTGTTAAGAGTGGCTATCATCAGGTCAATTTTTGCCCTGTAGGCTGGAACAACCCTGCGAAACTGTGCTTGTAGACCACAAAATGTCAAGAAGTGGGACGTTTCCATCTGCTACGTCTACCCTGGGGCCTGGATTATCAGTTGGCTGATCACGAATTTTTCGTTTCTCATAAAATGAGCAACATATTGGAGTACCTACTGCTCTTTTTACAGCGAGTGTTTTTTCGCAATTCTTGGTCATTTGACGAAGAATTTCTAAATTGGTTAACCTGTCAGACCAGTATATTTTGAAAATAAAAATTATGGATTCTTAAATGCCTTTGGGTCTTGTGAGGTAAAAAAATACTGATTCATAAGACTGGAAGTTTCTTTACAAAATGTACGTTATGAAGATATTTAAAATTCTTTGAAAAAAATGACAGAAAACGTTGTCATCCCCTTTGCAAATTGTAAGTTCCATTTGCCTAAAAGCCTTGAGAGCCTCCTTTCACCCTTTCCCCCCAAACTCTTCTACTCTCGAATAATCACACGTGTTCTACCTACTAACGCGCCGCTTCTTTTTTATTATTAATTTCCCATAGCGTTTTTTGTTAGGACGCGTGATGAATCGTCTTACTTCTGTTGTTGTTTTGGCTCAATTTCAGTTATAACGTTTCGCTTTGGGATATTTTTTTAGGTGGCAGCAAACGGAATTCTGCTGTTCAGACACAATGGTACTGTGGCATTCCCGGTTTAGGTATCGTCACCGGAAAGGGAAAAGGGCTAAAGCGCCTTTGCGGGAAGTTTACACCAGAGCACTATAAAGTTTTATTTGTTTTTACAATAAAACTCATAAGTCTTAAGTACCTGGTTGGATTTTGAAAAAAAAAGTTAACTCAGTAGTCTGAGTTACCTAAAGCGACAAAAAGCTAAGAAAGACCCAAACTTGAGTCGCTTGAGTCGAGCCTTCTCCTAAATGATGAATATATTTTAGATGGGTAAAGGGCCACAAAAGTCTTCAGAATCAAACAAGAGTCGGAGTATTCGATGCAGAAAATAAAACTGATCAAAACTGCATATTCAACTCATTTTTGACCAAAGCTTCGCATAACGCCTTTTTCTTTTCCAGCGACGGTATGTTGTGAAAAGGGTTAGAGATGGGGAATAGTTGGGAAGTTAGAAAGAACGTCAATATTCGAAATTCTTGAACGGTGTTGTCTCAATTCTCGATTATAAATATATTCTCCATTCTGGAAAGAAGGCTAAAAGCTGAATGGACAAACGCGTCAGATTCTCACCCGGGCGTCGTGGGTTCAATTCCTCTACTGTCTGAGTCCTCCATCATTGCACAAGCAACATTTTCCGCTTATTATGATGGCAGTAGGAGGTTTTCCAATATTGTCAGGTTATTCTTAACCCGGGAATGTTTTTCTTTTTTTAGTAAATAAAATAAACAAATTTGCTTTCTAAATGTGGACAAAAACTACATCATTTTCTATGTCTACCTCGCCGGTTTTAATCCAAAACCTCAGGGCTTTGAGCAGGAGATCTCAAAACTTTGCCATGGAGATCATGAAGAAGTCAAGAATATCGAAGCAAGAAAGGATTTATCTTCATAATTTTTTCAATACTTTCGAAAATAGCTAGAAAAAAATAATCAATTAAAAGCTGTTACTTACTACGTACCATGGGTTGTATACTATCTTAAGATTACAAGTTGAAAGTATAAGTGCGAGTATTCTACTGACCTGGGTAATATCAGCGAAAGCTTTTCGCTATAATTTGTCTCTCATTGAGCTTTAATCACCTTTAACCTTTGTGTGACTGAAAGGGTACCCGGGTAACCTCTTCGGTTTTCAATATAGATTTTTTTAAATTTTCTATTAAGTTTAACCGGTTGAAGCTTCCTGACTTCTCAACAATAGTGAACATGAACAATTGAACATAACCGTTCGATATGTGGAGGGTGGTATGTGAGCGGAAAACGAATTAGTATAATTTACAACTTCTGATGACTGAAAGAGTACCCGGGTCATGTGTTTTATATGATTTTTTTAAAGCTTGTCCGTGTTTATTAATCATTTTATCTTATTTTAAATGATACATATAATATACTGTTGTGTTAAAAGTACATCACCTGTATCCTTGATACTATTTTTAATCATCTATTTAATTAAAAACCCCAAGAAAACATGGTACTGGGTGAAATTCCTATCCACTTCCCCAAGTATTGAACTGCGTCGAAATATTACGTCATACAAAGTGGTTTAGCAAACGATATACTGTAAAAGAAACCTTCATATCAATTTTTAAAAGGTGTAATTTTCATCAGTCACACAAGGGTTAAGGATACATATGAATTTTAATCAAATCCCTGTACTGCTCTAAAAATTCATTGCCAGAGTGGTATCTACTCTAAGTGTCGCCTTGGTGAAAGAACACCATCCAGAAGCGAAATGTTGATTGAAATGGCTTTAGCCATGCTTGGTGATCAGATCTGAATAGCCAGTTACATTCAACTTTTCTCTTCCGCATCTCCTTCCCTTCTCCACTACCTTCAACCTTACAACATACCCCAACCGGAGATGCCATAGTCATACTAGCTCTAGACGGTTAGGAGCAGATGGAACTCTTCGCTTTGCGGTATTAACAAAACAAAAAGTATATGTATTTATCATATCCTCTGTATCTTTCTCCAAACTAGAAATAACTAACTGTGTTTTTCTCAAGTGACCTACCAGATTAGTATAATGTGTCTGTACGTAATACAAATGATTTTCTTTTCTTTATTTAGGAAAAAAAACAGATAAAGACACAAGATAACAAATAAACAATATTAAACATAAAACATGCAGAATTCGCCTGTATCCAAACTACTTCTCACAGATTAATATGGCATAAATTGTATGTAGTCAATAATAAGACAAAGCTTAGAAATTAAGGTTTGTGCAATGCCCTTGATGTGATTTTTCACAAAAACGGCGCTATACAAACTATCCAAATATTGCATTATTATTGGTATGTTGGCTAGGTACTTTATGATAAACATTCTCCTTTTTTCATATCGGCGCATTAACTCGAACCGAACTAAAGGTTTAAACAAAATTAATTACGCTGCCATAGTTACAGATTTCAGGCCAGTAAAAAGAAATCAAAGCTCGCCGGAGATTGTGAAATAAGCTCCCGTCGCGAAGGTTAATTTATTTTAATTAAATGGCAGTTGGCAGCAAGAAACCTTTAACTTAAACCCCTTCGCCCCGGAATCCCTTCGCCTGACTTATTCGCTTTCACCATTAACTTATTATTATTTATCAGAGTCAAAATATCTTATACATAATTGAAGCTGCGTGTCTGTGCGTTTGTAGTTCGTTTGTTACAATTCAAAGTATTGAATTTATGGCAAAACGATACTGAAATGATCGACCAGTTAAAATTGTGATTGTAGAGTTCTTAAGGGTATCAAAATCTATTTTTAAAATTAGTTTTTACGTTTTAATAATTTATATTTGGTTTCATTACATATTTAAACGGCGTGATCTAGAAAATCACATAATGTATGCTCCATTGTCTGAAAGTTTAAGCCGTTGTCCTATTTAAAACAATGCCAAAAAAATAATATTTTGCAAAAATAAATAATTGCAAGTGTTCTAAAAATCAGAGAATATAAGAATATCCAAAAATATTTTTTAAGTGTAACAATAATATCGGGCCTGAGTCATTTAGATACTCGCTTGTACCTCGATTGTATGCGGTAGGTGATTCTTTCGCAGTAATAGTAGATATATTCAACTGCACTGAATGAAGTTCCAAGAAGGCTTAGCATAGCTCTTCCAAAAATACCAATGTTAATTTATTGCATTTTTTAATTAATTTTTTTAAAAAGAAAGACAAACATTCCCGGGTTACGAATAACCTGACAATATTTTAAAAAACACCTACTGCCATCATAAGAAGCGGAAGATGTTGCTTGTGTAATGATGGAGGACTTAGCCAGCAGAGAAATTGAACGCACGACGCCCGGGTGGGAATCCGACGCGTTTGTCCACTCAGCTACCGACCAGTCAAAATATTAATATCTTTATCTTATAATTTTGTAAAATCTCTAGTAACATATGTGTTAATCATTTACTTCTAGTTATTTATGTGTCACTATTCTTTTATATTATCTATTGCACAATTATATAAAAGCCCATAAGGGCGTATGTAATAAAATAATTAAATGTTAGTTATTATTTTAGTGCGATATTTTAAAGATGATAATTTTACAATTATTTGAAAAATTGGGTCACTGGAAATGATAATATTCTTTCCTGTCTTTCAATATTTATAATTAACCAACTATTGGCCCTAGCAAAGCCGGTAACTCCCAGTTAATTAAACATTACAAATACATTGGTCCCAAACAGAGTAGCTCCAACGGTTATTCGATTTATCTCATTCCGATTAATGAATTTATTTATTCTTCCAAAGCAATTTAATTTCAGATCCGATGTCAATTAATAGAGAAGTGATTATCTTGGAAATTCAATTAGCTTGTCCGGCTTTTAATAAAACGATTTATCTGAAACGTTCCGGTGGCTGGTAGCTATCGAGAGGTTGTTCTCGTGGGCTGCTGAAGGCCCTCGAGGTGAAAACCAAGGCTCTAGCGATTGTGCCGACAGTTGTTCTTGGGGTTATTTAATAGTGATTAAATTAGGGAGCTTTACATTTCAAATATTTGATCTCTTTCCATTTCCGACACGCAATTAAGTCAAGCAAAGCAGTCACTTTGATAGATGAATTGCTATATTTGTAAGAAGGATGGTTTTAAAAAGAACTATAATATCGTCGCCGGAAAGGCAAAAGGGCTGAAGCGCCATATTGGGAAGTTTACACCAGACCAAATGTCTTAGTACCTGGTTGAATTTGTAACTTAATGCTCTCCTTAATTTTCCTGAAGCGGACAAAAGTCTCAAAATGGTGTCGTATGAATCAAGCCTTCTTCCAAATGCCAAATATATCATTTTAGATGGCTGAAAGGCCACAAAAGTCTATACAATCAAATAAAAGTCAGAGCTTTCGATGTAGAAAAAAAACTGACTAAAACTGCACATTCAAGTAATTTTTGACCAAAGCGTCACTTAAGCCCTTTTGTCTTTCCAGTGACCATATTATATAACCAATCAATTTATTACAACGAACAATTAACCTCCCGAACAAAACAGTAATTTTATCAATTTAATATAATCTAGAAACAATTTGCTGACCCAATAACGGCGACAATAATAATTGAACCGAAACAAAAACGTACTTAACCTAAACAAAGATTACTCCTTATTGATAAAATTAATAACCCTTTATTATTATTTGTCTCGGGCTCTTCCCCTCGGTATCGCGCTGAGTTCGGGCGGATTTATTGACCAGTGGCGTACGAGGAACACGGGCGCGGCGGGGGGCGGGCGTTTTTAATTGCGAGCGCGATGGGGCCGGTCGTTTTACTGACCGCGGGGGACTTTCTCGCGAAAACTAAAGCTAATTCATTGCTAATTCTCGTGATTAACCACACGAGTTTATTTGTTGTGGAGAAAGAGGCTTTATGATCACTTTTATTGCCTGTACAGAAGATGATATGACATTATTTTTTAATTTTTTTTAAACAAAGCAAACTTTCCCGGGTTACAAATAACCTGACAATTTTTGAAAAACTCCTACTGCCATCATAAAAAGCGGAATGTGCAATGATGGAGGACTTAGCCAGCAGAGGAATTGAATGCATGACGTCCGGGTAGGAATCCGACGCGTTTGTCCACTCAGCTACTAACTGAATTAGTAAAGTTACTTATAAAATAATAATAAATAGTGTATTGGTGAAATCGAACATTGTGAAACTTGTGCTAGTTTTTTTAGTGTTTAATACTTGCATGAAGAAATTTGTCTTCGGTAAGTTTTTTTAATGTCAATTGGTACACTGTTTTTCTTACTGTCTATCCTCGCGCCCTTGAGGTGATTTTTCACAAAAACGGAGATATAAAAATTATCCAAATATTATTATTAAAACCCTGTGCACGCCACTGGTTCATATTTTCATTTGTTTGTGTGCTGTTTTCTTTTCACTTATTATTATCAACTATCCCTACACATTTAAGCGTCTCTTTCTTAATCCTATTATAACGCTTACATCAGCTTTGCATTCTTTCCAGATATCTATATTTTAACACGATCATACATGGTTTTACCCTTGGAGTAACAATGTATGGAGAGAGAGCTAATTATTTTTACCTAACCTATACAAACTTGCGATAAATCACTTTCTCCGGGTTTTTATGTCCTACACCATGAGAGAGAAAGAAACAACAAATATAATACCCCGCTTCTATGTATTGTCACAATGATCTTGGGCTTCTGGGTCACCGCGGGACTCCGCCCACATTTTTTACTATGCCACTAAACTTGACACAACTAAACGGCTTTTTAGGTTATATGCTATATTTTTGTTGATAAAAATACTTTGAAAAAGTGGTTATACGAATAAACAAAAACATTATGTCGATATGTGCTATGAATGGATGCATAAATACCCTAACCTTTGTCTTAGCTACGCCCAGGTCCGCCGAGTCCGGTAAAAATCACCAAAAGCTGACTACACTGCCTTGGATGGGTACCACTCTATACTCTTATACTCTAAGGTTTTACCACTAAGATGCGTCAGAAATCTCATTTCTATAGCTCTCAGTCTACTTCCTTTGCCTTCACATCCTTCCTTTGCTAGTTCCATACCACATTGCCATACATTAGGGTTGGTATAAGCACTCCGTTGTGGACTACAAGAAATAATATTATTAATCTTCAACGAAATATGAAACAGAAAAAGAACCAGAAAAAATAAAAATATGGGGGATATATAGAATTGGGGAAGGAGATGGGGAAGAGGGAGGTTGGTAAGTATCTGGCTATTCAGATCTGGTCACCAAACACGGCAAAAGCCATTTCAAGCAACGTTTCTTTTCTGAATGGTGGTTTTTCACAAGGGCTATATTTAGAGCATCTACCACTCTGGAACGTTCCGCAAATATGCTTTGCATTATTTTATATTAATTAAATGTGAAATATGTGTCGGGATTTGAACCCGCGACCTTTGTTTTCCTAGTCGAGCGTCTTAACCACTCGAAAACAGAGGCCGTCATCAGCTTGAGTTCCAAATTTAAAAAGTTCCCACTTAAATTAACCAGAATTTCGATATAAATGCAAAGTCTGTCAATACCCCCTCAACGTACGTCGAGACGCGATAAAATGTACATCGTATACGGCGTTATGTATGATAAATAATCAAAAATTATATTGAAGATTATCTCCACTGTAACTTGGAATTTAATTAATTAAATTCTGAAACTAGGCAGCGAGGCGTAGTCGCTTTCATTTTAATTAATCGTGTTTCATATTAGTAAAACACACAATGTACATTTATATAAATGTGCTTAAGAGCCACGGTAGGCCTCTCTGTCTCACTCTTGCCCTTCTTCCCGCTCTCCTTCCCCTCCCCACTCGTTCTCCTTACAAACTGCGATAATTACTTCACCCCTTAGTTATTCCTTGAGAAGTCAGCTCCGGCGTAGAGCCGATTGGACGGAGACGCGCCTCGCAGATGGGAGAATTTCACTGACTAACTAACTTACTAACCATCACGCCTTGTCGCCACAAGGGTAGGCAGAAATAAAGAAAGAACCGCCATAGAACTCTGTCTTGATACACACTCCTTTCTTCGTTCATTCGCTCTACGTGCCTAAGTTATCTAAGCGTCTCTTTCTTGATCCTATTTATTACGCTCACATCAGCCTTGCATTCTTTCCGGATATCCACATTTTTAACATAGTTTTATTGCACATACGTCTCAGGGATGTCATTTTTTTTTTTAAAGAAAGACAAAAATTCCTGGGTTACGAATAACCTGACAATATTTGAAAAACTCCTACTGCCATCAAAAGAAGCGGAAGTTGTTGCTTGTGCAATGATGGAGGACTTAGCCAGCAGAGGAATTGAATGCACGCCGCCCGGGTGGAAATCCGACCGGTCTGCGGATCTCATTTCCACGGCATACAGTTTACTTTCATCCTTCCTATGCCAGTTCCATGCCTCACGGCCATACACCAGGGTTGATATAAGCACTCCATTGTGGACTTCTAGCTTCGCTTCTTCGGACAATTTCTTATTTGCACCAATAGCGTTCAGTTCTCCATTAATGGAGTTTCCTGCATTCACCCTGCAAAACAACATACTAATTTTTGTTTATGCTCTTATGCCAATATTGGTTTCTTGACATCAATAAAACCCATATAAACATCGACTGCTTATAATCATTTTAATTTTAATATCTTTGAACGGGAAAAAATCCTCCTAGTTTGACAGTCCAAACATTTCTTTCAAAAATTGACAAAAAGGTTTGTTTTCTGTACTGGATAAATATGTTTAAAAAATACTGCCTTTTCCCACTTTTTCAATTTTGTGCGAAACTGTAATTAATTTGCTCAATATATTTTTAACATTTTGAGACATACGATGTATAAATAATTTATAAAAAAGTCATTGAATAGATATAATTGATCGGCAAAAAACTCACGGACAGTGGACTGTGGCTTCATGAAATTCGCACAGTTTTTTTATGTATAGGTCGACGTCACTATTTTAAGCTCGCAACGTCATTTCCACCGTAAGCTGAGAAGATTGAAAATATTCATTTTACCGCTAATAATAAGGCAAGAAACGACGATTTCTTAAAAAATTCGCACAATTACGGTTTTTGAAATGATTTTGGAAACTCAATTGATAGAGACGTTACTCCCGGATAAATTCCGAGTTCAAGTCTCGGTCGCAACCTAAGTCTTATCTGTTTATGAGTCTTTTTCCGTTATATTTATCGTTTAAAATTATTGAAACTGTTTCAATAATCACTGCCGAAATAAGGCATAAAGCTTTAATAATTAAATTTAAATCTTTATTTTCCTAATGTTTGCTGTATTTAATAAGTGAATAAAACTACCCGAATGTATTTTTGAATGTTATGGTAAAGCCGCCTCTGTCAGCAATAAAACAAAACCTACAGTCACAGATGTTCACCATGAGACTAAATAAGCGTCCATTGCGGACCTAATAATAATAATAATTGGATAATTTGTATAGCGCCGTTTTTGTGAAAAATCACCTCAAGGGCGCTAATAGTATAAATATATATATATATACTCGTATATACCACAGACTTACTTAAAATTGTACTAGTTTGAAAAAGCCCGTCATGAGGTGAAACCGGTCAGATCTTAAATAAAAAAAATAGTGGAATAAAGTTAAAAGTATGGCATTATTAAAATCACCGAATACAATTCCCTTAGAAGTGTCATCGTAACACCATCCTCGCACTTGATTACTAACTTCCTAGCGATTCCTGTACAATATTATCGTCTTTTCGTCTCCGCTCAATCTTAGGTCCCCTTTATCCGCCCCGCCTTGCCGCTCCCCGCCCACCCCCCGCCCCGACCCATGGGTTTCATACAACACTTGAATTTAATTAAAGTTTGTTGTTGAAATAGATTTAATTAAACTAATGTGAGACGAACAACGGCGCCTCTTACGGCGCACAGTGGAGCTAAGTTAAATAGCCTTTTTGATACAGTGTTCCGTTGTTAATTCTAAGGAGGAAGTTCTGGCTTTCCTTGCTCGCGCAGGGGGTGGGGGGGGAGGCTTTCGATACAACTAACTTCCCTAATACATTCTCAATACTATGTGCTACATACTTACTGATGAATATGATATAATAGGCAATGCTAGGGAGTTTATCGACCAGCAAAATTATCGACGTCAATTTTCAAGCTACTTGAAATTTAAAAAAAATGAAATGTATAATACCACAGATTTTAGTTTATTTTTTATGACCGACCGGTTTTGCTTAGCCTTAGCATCATCAGGGTCTACAATTAAATTAAGCAAACAATACAAAGTGTTCGTTTATATATACATCCAGAGGGAGAACATAATATTAATTCATTTCCATTAAATATGTCAAACCACAAAGTGATTACGGCCTCCATAGTCGAGTGGTAAGACGCTCGACTACGAATCCAAAGGTCGCGGGTTCTAACCCAGCGTGGGCCAATAAGTATTATTTACTTAATTTGTGTCATAATACGTTTTTAATTCATATAAAATAATAAAAAGTATATTTGTTCGAAATGGCTTTTAGCCGTGTTTGGTGACCAGACATGAATAGCCAGGTACTTTTCAACCTTCCTCTTCCCCATATCTTACCCCTCCCCACTACCTTAAGCCTCACAAAATACCCCAATTAGGGATGCCATAGTCTCACTGGCTCTAGACGTTGGGAGCAGTTGGGATTCTTGTGCGGTATTCACTATAAAAATAAAAGAAAGTTGGTTGGTGAAAATAATTTTGTAGCATACATGCGATGACACCCTTGTTAAATGGAGTGATCAGAAGCAAGTTGGAGTACGCTAGTACTGTTTATGCTTTGCGTCAGATCAAATATGTAAATATGTTGGAACACATTTTTTAAAATCCTCAGGTATGTGTGTACATGTGTTCGCACAGAACATTCCCTATGTTTATACATTACATGGAACTACTCGAGGAGACAAATTATTAAAGCTTAGGAACTGGACGCAATGCTGGTCTCACGACAATAGGCTTTAAAATTTTACACCATTTAATTGATTGTCCATACCTCTTGGCGTGCTACTGCTTGTTCGTGCCTGAAAAAACTGCCGCAGTAGAAACCATGCCATGCTTAGCACACCCCATAGCCGGACAAATGTTTTGGCACAGCGTAGCATGACAAGAGGTAAAATTCTACTGAATAAATCATCTATAGATATAAATCTATTTACAAAAATGTTTGTATTGTTTAAAAAAACTTATAAATTTAAAAGTTGTTTGATTACAACCTGTATTCACGTATTATTGCTCTTTTCCCATTGCACTGTCATTGGATTCAATATGAGTTGTAAAATCAATAAAAATAAAAAAATAAAATAAATTAACATTTGTAATCGATATTTTAAAAGACACTTACACCAAAATTACGGCCTCCGTGGTCAAGCGGTAATACGTTCGACTACGAATCCCGATGTCGTGTGCTCAAACCCGGCGTGCGCAAATACATTTTAAGTAATTAATGTTTGTCATAACACATTTAATTAACATGAAATAATATTTGGTGTATTTGCGACACGCTCTGGAGTGATAGATACTCTAAGTACCGCCTTGGTGAAAGGTCTAACTAATTAATAACTAACTAACCATCACGCCGTTTCCCCGCAGGGGTAGGCAGAGAGGACGGGCCGCCATATAACTCTGTCTTGGCACACACTCATTGCTTCATTTACATTCATACATCGTCTCATACATACCCTTCTGTTATTCTGACTCTTCACATGACCCGATTCAAGTGTTTGATTTACTTGATCGTGCCATGTCTTTCTCGGGCGTCCTCGACTTCTTCTTCCATTCACTTTCGCATCATATATTCTTTTCACACTCCTTTCTTCGTTCATTCGCTCTACATGCCCAAACCATCTAAGCGTCCCTTTCTTGATCCTATTCATTACGCTCACATCAGCCTTGCATTCTTTCCGGATATCCACATTTTTAATACGATCATACATGGTTTTACCGCATATACGTCTCAAAGATCTCATGGTGAAAGATCACCATCCATAATTGAAACGTTGCTTGAAATAGCCGTGTTTGATGACCAGATCTGATTAACCAGGTGCTTTCCAACCTTCCTCTTCCCATGTACTTCCTCTCTCCACTACTTTCAGCCTCACAACATACCCTAATTAAGGATGCCATAGTCTCATTGTTCTAGATCGTTAGGAGCAGTCGAGACTCGTATGACGCATATTAATTCAATAAAATGTATTTGCGCACGCCAGGTTTGATTCCGTGACCTCTGGATTTTTAGTCGATCGTCTTACCACTCGACCACGGAGGCCGTCAAATCAATAAAAATAGTAAAATAATAGTCAAAAGCTTGATTCAGCACAAAAATGCCAATCTTTAAAGTAGTCGGATGCTAGATCAGAAATATAAAAAAATGATGTTCAGTTTTTTTCAACTAAAACCTGCTATCTCATTTTTTTACGGCTTTTGTCAATAAATCTGCAATCAATTTGTCGCAATGAAAAAACAAGGCACGGTTAGCCATTACGTAAATTGAATTCCGAAATTCTCACTGCTTCTCTGATATGATCAGGCCAGTGCCAGCCGGAGGCTCGCCTTCCATAAGGCACATAAATACTGATTGTCTTAACTTACATAAATATAAATAAACTAACAAATTTACTAAATTATTGCAATGAATCAATGTGCCCTATAACATATTAATATAAATACGCGTGAACTACCAATTACGAATCGCAGCGTCACACCGATTGCACTACAGCAACAAGTCAAATACAGAAACTAATAATAATAATAATTTTGAACTTATATAGCGCAGTTTTGTGATATTTCACCTCCAGTGCGCTTCATATTAAAATAATTATGCTGATAAGACTTACTAACACGGAGAAAATAATATGTAAGCAAATTAAAACTATCCAATCATAAATCATGAGAGAATAAGGTTCAGATATGGGTATAACAGTGCATGTGTACGTCAACAGATTGAAAAAAAAACAATTTACCAAAAGCTAAGGGTATAAAAATTCAGATGAAACGTATGAATTCATATTAACATATTTGCTAAATCAAAGAAAAGGAAATTAAATTTAGGACAGTTAATATGTTGGTAATTAAAACATTAATATTCAAGTATAATAAGTAAAAGATTCTAAAAATGCAGTACTAACAAAATAAGTATTCCCAGCTTAACGCATAAAACATCTCCAATTATGAAAAAAAAACAAATACATGCGCGTTTACTTCAAGAGACGATTCGTTTGTGTTAGTGTTAAAAAAGCAATGCTACCACTGCCGTTGCCAGAATAGTAATCAGTGCCATCTGTTGGTATCTCTATAAATTATAACAGCTACTTACAAAACAATACTAACGGCTGCAATCAGTACCGCTATTTTTTGTTACCTATATGTATTTATATTTTTTTTTATAAAGGAAGAAAAACATTCCCGGGTTACCAATAACCTGACAATATCTAAAAGAAAAACTTCTACTGCCATCATAATAAGCGGAAGATATTGCTTGTGTAATGATGCAGGACTTAGCTAGCAGAGGAATTTAATCAACGACGCCCGGATGGGAATCCGACGTGTTTGTCCACTCAGCTACTAACTGAATCAGTAAAGTTACTTACAAAATAAAAATATGTTAAATAAAACAATAAACTTTGTGAAACACCACTTTATTGGCTAACCACTAACCACTTTATTAATAAAGTGGTGTTTCACAAAGATTATTGTTTTATTTAATATACAATGTCACACCCCCAATTTTCGCTTCCTTCGAAAATAAAATAAAATATATGTGTAAATATGAAAAAAATAATAATTAGGGTGTTGGTTTTCTTTCGTTGAATCGTGAAATCAAACAATGCGAAACTTGTGCTAGTTTTTTTAATGTTTAATACTTGCATGAAAAGAATTGTCTTCGGTAAGTTTTTTTATGTCAATTGGTCCACTGTTTTTCTTACTGTCTATCCTGATTTAAAACCCCGTGCACGCCACTGGTGCCAGCCATCTTGGAGTGACCTAAATGTGGGGTTATTAGATGAACAGAGGGAATGTAATATGGAGAAAAATCCCATTATCAAAATTGTATTGCGATAGAGGGAGGCAAAATGGAGGCAAAATGGAGGCAAAAAGAAAAAAGTAATAACAAACAGACGTTAAAGCAACATATGCAATCATAAATCGGGTTTTTTGCTTTTTTCTCTATGGCAATAAAAACACCGGCCGGCATTATCTCGGGAAGCGCGGGAAACTAAATAACGGCTTTAATATTATGGGGGGAATGTTAAATCCACGACTTTTCACTCAATACAAAGGCGCCTTGTCTTCTGCTTTTCTTCCGGAGAAATTCGTTCGTATCGATGATGTTATCTTTGCGATATAATAGCAGATGAATTACTAAAGCCTACTCACAGGAGAATTGTAACTGTAACCGTAACCGTAACGCGCTAACGTTACCAAAAATTAAGTTTCTTATTATTTTTTTTTAATTTCTTAATTCTTTTTTATTTTTTATTAAACACTATGCAAGATAATTTAACTGTAATTTATGATATTTTGTAGTAAAGACATATTGAGAAAAAGACAAATTATTCACAGTCCTCCGCACTAGGGATTCCTGTTCATTCTGACTAATTATTTTCGCCCGTTAAAGGCTTTTCACAAATATTTTCAATTTTTAAAAATATTGTAATGTTTTAGAAAAAATAGTATTTAATAGCAGGCAGATCCACAGTTCAATAGTTTTTACAGATAAAATCGCTCTACTAGATGAGAAAAAACGGTACCAAGGTTTTTTATATTTTTTTTTTATAGTGAATACCGCACAAGAGTCTCAACTGCTCCCAACCGCCTAGAGCCAGTGAGACTATGGCATCTAAAGTATGTTGTGAGGCTAAAGGTAGTGGGGAGGGGAAGGAGATGGGGAAGAGTAAGATTTAGAAGTACCTGGCTATTCAGATCTGGTCACAAACGGCTAAAGCCATTTCAATCAAGCAACGTTTCGATTCTGAGTGGTGGTCTTTCACCAGCGCGATACTTAGAGTATCTACCACTCTGAAAGGTGCCGCAAATATACTGCTTATTATTTTATATGAATTAAATGTGTTATGACACAATTAAATCAAATAACATTTATTTGCGCCCGCCGGGTTTGAACCCGCGACTTCTGGATTCGTAGTCGAGCGTCTTCCAACCTCAGAGTAACAATATAAAGAGACCGTACTAATTTGTGACAAATCGTTGACAAACTCGCAAAATATAGCTCTCTCTTTATGCTCGGTTCTATACGCATATGAGAAAAAGAGACAAACAATTGTTGAAACCAATACACGATTTGGGGCGGGCTAAATACCATGTCCGCGATATTTGATCTGTACGAACTTCATTCACGTTTGGAGTGTCAGGCGAACGGACTGTCAAAAGTGCGTAAATAGTTAAAAACTTGAGTTATTTTTTGTCCGATATCTAGCAAAACATCATGGCCATATGTGCTATACTTGGTTGCTTCAATCGAAGTACAAAAGGACCAAAACAAACAGTTTTCTCACACGTATGTACCATAAAAATCGTCTTTTTAGTTAGATCTCAAATATTTAACATTCTAACCTACAAAACAACTAGTAACTTTACACCAATATGTAATTAATCTTTGGACTATTCGTTCCAATATAATAAACTTCCGTTTGAAATGAGTTTTAGTGGATTCGTAATATTTTTAACTTAGAGATATTTACTAGCTGTCACATAAGAAACCATTACAAGGGGGAATACCCATATTGTACGGCTTCTGAAAGTATCCCCGGTCTTTTCTTTCTCATGATACTAACGCTAAATTGTTGGCAAACAGATAAAGACAGAATAGTGTTTATCTCTTAGTTATATTTATAATTTCGGTTACGTCCCCAGATTCAGGGCTATGCCAAAATTGGAATATTATTATTTATTTAATTATTTTTAGATTTCCAAAGGATGAAAAAAGACGAGAAAAATCTAATTTCTTTTTCTTTGATTTAACAAATATGTTAATATGAATTCATACGTTTCATCTGGATTTTTATACCCTTAGCTTCTAGTTAATTGTTTTTTTTTTTTTTAAATCTATTGATGTGCACATGCACTATTGTACCCATTTCTGAACCTGTTCTCTGATGATTTATGATAACGATATGCATCTAGATAGTTTTAATTTTGTATACATATTATATATTATTTTCTCCTTGTTAGTTAGAATTATTAGCTTAATTAATTAAGTATGAAGCGCACTTGACGTGAAATATCACAAAACTGTGCTATATAAGTTCACTGTTATTATTATCTGCATTCGAAATTTCCTTACAAAAATAACGCGGGACGGAAAAACATCCCTATAATACTTAAAAAGCGGTGTCATGTTTTGTGAATTTTTTGTGTCTCTTTCTCTCATGGTGTACGACGTAAAAACGCAGAGAAAGTGATTTATCGCAAATTTATATAGGTAAAAAAAAATTGATCTCTCTCCATATATTCTTACTCCAAGGTTAAGAAAATGATTTAACATCTGTTATCACCGTACATTTTTTTATTTTACTTTTTGTTTGTAAACTATTTTGTTGATGGAACTGAAGTTCATTTTATAATATGTATTATAAAATGTTCTGTACTAATAATTTAATTCGTTTATATTTTTATCTATAAATAAGATTTTAATAATCTTATTGATTAATGTATATTTGAATAAACAAAAAAATATACAACATTCATTCTTTTTAATGATTTACAACTACCTACTCACAACAAAATACCTAATTTACTTAATTTGTGACAACCCTGTTAGTGATTTTACTCCGAGTTTAGGCCACACCCTTTGGTCATTGCTTGGTCAAAAAGTGCGGACAAAATTTCGCAAAGTTAGGTCTCTAGATATTGTTACTCTAAGCTTCCAACTCGACCACGCAGGCCATCAAGGTTTCCAAATTATTATCTTTGTCAACAGTAATCTTTCAAATTTCAAAAAATATACTAAAATGTCAGTAAAAGGTGGAGTTTGAAAACCACCGAAGGCATTTTCGAACGTCTTACCTGAAATTTTACCATGCATTTCATAAAGAATTTAAAATATTACTCTTTAATAATAATAATAACAATAATATTGGGATAATTTCAATAGCGCCGTTTTTGTGAAAAATTACCTCAAGGGCGCTGTACAAATCTCTATTTCTAGTTGATATTAAAACTTAGTATATATAAATATGCAGCAACATACTTACCTGGCAGGACACAATCACCAAATCATAATAACTTAAAATTTATCTGATTCTTACGTATATTTTTATTTATTTTTTATTATTTTTTGTCATTTTTAGGGCATGTGAGCAAATTTAAAATAAAGTATATCGAAGGTATACTTTATTTTACTTAATTTTTCGTAGTGAGGAACAGATAATGGTGAAAATCTTCTAATGAATTTAAGGAATGAGAGTCTAAAAAGTTTTTTTGGTTTGAACAGAAATTCTACTGGGCTTGTTACATCTTGATTATATAATATAATTATATGATATGATTATAGGATATAATTATCTAAAAAAAAAAAGGTTTTGAGTTTGGCTCTGAACTCTGTCGAGGCTTTTATTACTCTCAGATCACTTAAAGATTAGTATTCACTGGAAACCTTAGACGTTTGCTTTACTGCCCGTATAGAATTAACAGATAATTTATTCGTAGTATTGCTT
The DNA here is from genome assembly GCA_022651775.1 of Drusus annulatus. Classification (NCBI taxonomy): domain Eukaryota; kingdom Metazoa; phylum Arthropoda; class Insecta; order Trichoptera; family Limnephilidae; genus Drusus; species Drusus annulatus. The sequence continues at coordinate 1,705,033 of JAGWCC010000160.1, read as the reverse complement.
GAATTAAAACGCCAAAAAAAATGTATTTTTGGGTGCTGATCCTTAAGAAACTTTGAGGTTTTCGTTAACTACAGTTGACAGCTATGTTCTAAGTTTGTATAGCGTCTTCACCCCTAATGTGACTGGAAAATTACACCTTTTTAAAATTGATATGAAGGTTTCTTTTACAGTATTTCATTTGCTGAAGTTTGCTGAACCACTTTTATGACGTAATATATTTCAACTAAGTTTAATACTTGGGGAAGTGGATAGGAATTTCACCCAGTACCATCGTTTCTTGGGGTTTTTAATTAAATAGGCGATAAAAAATAATCTTAAAGATACAGGTGATGCACTTTGAACACAACGGTACATCATATTTATCATTTAAAATTAGATAACATGATTAATAAATACGGTCAAGCTTCAAAAAATCATATAGAACACATGAGGGTACCCGGGCACTCTTTCATTTATCAGAAGTTGTAAATTATACTAATTCGTTTTCCGCTCACATACCACCCTCCACATATCGAACGGTTATGTTCAATTGTTCATTTTCACTATTGTGAAGAAGTCAGGAAGTTTCAGCCGGTTAGATTTACTGGAAAATTAAAAAAAATCTATTTTGAAAACCGAAGAGGGTACCTTTTCAGCCAAATAAAGGTTAAGGAGTTATTTCAAAATAATGGTGCTATAAATGAGCCCATGAGAGGTGAAGTGAACCAACTGTTATATTCATCCCTTACACAATTCTTTGCTAATATTACTTTTCTGTAATCAGTGAACTCTTTCTTTATATACCAAACATCGATGTTCATCAAAAACATAAGTATAATTTCGTTAAAAAAATAAGGTTAAAAGCTGATAGAGTTAAAAGTTTTATCCTTTTTTTAGTTGGTTCACTTCACTTCTCATGAGCTCAATTAATTGACGACACCTTAAAGTACCAATACATGTAGAGACAGTTAATTATTTTTACCCAACCTATACAAATTTTGGATAAATCACTTTCTCCGGGTTTTTACGTCGTACACCATGAGAAAAAAAGAGACGACAAAATCTCTCAAATTATCACACCGCTTTAAAGTATTGTTAGAATATTATTCGTGTCCCGGATCTCCGTTGACTCCGCCCATACATTTTTAAACGCGAAATAAATGAACATAACTAAAATGATTATAAGGTTACATGCCGTATTTTTGTTTATAAGAATACTGTGAAAAAGTGGTCATACGAGTAAACAAAACAATCACGTCCAGGTCTAGTCGAGTCCGGAAAAACTCGTAAAAACTGACTACAGAGGCGCTCTCTCTTGTATATTATTGCTCTGAGGAGTATAGGGTATTCAGTAGACAGTAAGGACATTGAGTTGTAAAGATACAAGTAAGGAGAAAACCGGAAAAAAAAAAACAAATTAAGAATATGTTCACCAAACACGGTTAAAGTCATTTCAAGCAACGTTTAAATTCTGAATGGTGGTCATTCACCGGGGCGATACTTAGAGTATCTACCACTCTGAAACGTGCCGCAAACATACAATATATTATTTTACATTGATTAAATATATTTTGACACATATTGATGAAATAAAATGTATTTGCGCACACCGGGACCGAATCTGTGACCTTTGGATTCGTAGTCGAGCATCTCATCACTCGACTACGCAGGCCGTCGAATAAAAATTATAATGGGACGAGAAGGAGAACAGGGACGAAGAAGGTTGTAAAGTACCTGACCTTGGAGAAACAATATATGGAGAGAGAGCTAATTCTTTTTACCCAACCTATACAAACTTGCGATAAATCACTTTCTCCAGGTTTTTACGTCGTACACCACGAGAGAGAAAGAGACAACAAAATACACCCATCGCTTTTATGAACTGTAAGGACGATCTTGGTCTCCCGCGTCTCCAGTGACTCCGCCCACATGTTTTCATATGTGACTAAATTCGACACAACTAAACAGTTTTTAGGTTATATGCCATATTTTTGTTGATAAAAATACTGTGAAAAAGTGGTTATAGGAATAAACTAAAACGTTATGTCCACATACGCTATGAATGGATGTATAAATACCCAAGCCCTCGTCCTAGCCACGCCCAGGTCTGCCGTGTCCGGTAAAAGTTACCAAAAACTGACTACACTGCCTTGGATAGGTACCACTCTATTTACTCTAAGTACTTGACCATATTAAAATCTAGTTTAAACACAGCTGAAGCTTTTTCTATATTTTCGATTCTCTGAACTGTGGACCATATTCTGAAGGATATTGAAGGAATATAAAACCGTATTCCAACATAAAGAAGCGTATGTCTCCTTTGTCATATTTATTGAGCACTCTCATTATTTATGGAAACTTCCATCTAACTTATTAACTAGACGTTATGAGATGATCACAAAATTATATCCACGGTTGGGCAGCACTTAGTTTAACGTTCATTATCCACGGCGTAAATGTTGAAATTGCGTTAGGTGCTCCAGAAGGCCCCCATGCCGAAACAGAACCCGTGCATTAAAAAAATGAAATAAGTTAAGTGAAGCCGTGGGAGTGGGCGGGGGGGAGGGTGCCAGAGACGCAGGAGAAGGGAGAGTAATCAAATAAGAGCAATTTGACGATTGCTTTGCCTTTCCCTAACACCGCAATTTCCCTTTCTCTTCCATTAGGGTAGTACCTATTCCGTGCAATGACGAATAAAACGAAGATATGTTCCATCCACTGATCAAAATCTCAAAGAAGATATAATGTGTATGTAATTTATTTATATTTTATTTTATTTTGCAAAAACAGTTTTACACTAATAAAGTGATAAAAAAACACACACAAAAATGGTGATTATAATTATACAAAGATAATCGTTAAAATGGCGAAAAAAATGTTTAAAACAAGATCATAAGTTTCAAGTAAGTACATAATATATTATAGTTAAAACTGAATAGCTAGTTGGTGCCTAAACTTCTTGTAGATCATGTGAAGCGTCAGCATTGGCAAATTAGTTTTGCACCTGAGAAGAAACAAAAGCCTGTGTTGGCGGCCTCGCATGAAATTATCAGAGACATTTATAATTTCACGCGCTCTCCACTCAGCTACCGACCGGTCGGTAGCTGAGTGGAGAACGCGTCGGATTCCCACCCGGGCGTCGTGCGTTCAATTCATCTGCTGGCTAAGTCCTCCATCATTGCACAAGCAACATCTTCCGCTTTTTATGATGGCAGTAGGAGTTTTTCAAATATTGTCAGGTTATTTGTAACCCGGGAATGTTTGTCTTACTTTTTAGTAAATAAAAAAAAAAAAAAATTGAATACATTTCTTATTAGGTTTATTATTATAATCATGTATTTAATTTTTAATATGAATTCCGCACAAGAGTCTCAACTGCTCCCAACCGTCCAGAGCCAGTGAGGCTATGGTATCCCTAAATAAGGTATGTTGTGAGACTGAAGGTAGTGGGAAGGGAAAAGAGATTGGGAAAAGGAAGGTTGGGAAGTACCTGGCTATTTAGGTCTGGTCACCAAACACGGCTAAAGCCATTTCAAGTAACGTTTCAATTCTGAATAGTGGTCTTTCACCAGGACGATACTTAGAGTATCTACCACTCTGAAATGTGCCGCAAATATACTTTTTAATTATTTTTTATTTGAATTAAATGTGTTGTGACACAAATTGATCAAGTAAAAGTTAATGGCGCACGTTTGAATTCGTAGTCGAGCGTCTTACCACTATATCATATATAGAATCCGTCAAATTATATTATGCTTAGAAACATTGTAACATTTCAATTATTAAAATAATATTAGTAATTTCTCTGAAACCTAAAAGACACAAAATAAAGAGCATAGTGGTAGCTACCAAGACTCAAACTCGGAAACTCTACTCTATCCGGTAGTAACGTCTCTGCCATTTGAGCTACCGATACCTTATTAGAAACCGGCACTTTGAACGGACTCGGCAAACATTATATGAGACCAAAGCTCACGGTTAGAGAGTGTTTTGAGACCTAAAAAAAACATTATTATATATTCATGATTTTCAAAGGACCATTAAAACTCTTACCAAGAAAAAAAAAAAATCTGCGCTATGGCACCTGATTTTGCATCGGTCCGTTATGTCACACACACCTAAGTAAATTATAAAAAACACGCAATGTTGTTAATTTGCTAAAGTAATACCTAATTGCTCATATTTTTGATGTCGATCAGATTACACTCTGACTAAAGCTTCATCAAGGCATATTTAATATCATCAATTTTAACAAAATAATCTCAAGGTGAAACCTAGAAGACATCTTCTGGTAGCATTCGTATATCAGGCCTAGTCAACTGGAATAAGCTTCCCCAAGTCTTGCCAACATATAAAACCTAGCAGAGCTTAAACGGGTCTTATAAACCAAATTGTTTAAAAATCCTACACACACACATCACATCATGTACGTAGAATTAGAATTTAATTTCTTTAAAAACATTTCCTCAATTTGCTTTGTGCCGGTTTTCTCCTTACTTGTATCTTTACAACTCAATGTCCTTACTGTCTACTGAAAACCCTATACTCCTCAGAGCGATAATATACAAGAGAGAGCGCTGCTGTAGTCAATTTTGATGCGTTTTGCCGGACTCGGCTAACCACTTTTCGTATAACCACTTTTTCACAGTATTGTAATAAACAAAAATATATCATATAACCTAAAAAACTGTTGACTTATGTCCATTTATGTCGCACATGAAAACGTGTGGGTGAAGTCAACGGAGATGCAGGACACGAAGAACATCTTTACAGTACTTTAAAGTGGTGTGATAATTTGGAAAATTTTGCTGTCTCTTTCTTTCTCATGGTGTACGATGTAAAAACCCGGAGAAAGTGATTTATCCCAAATTCGTATAGGTTGGGTAAAAGGAATTAGCTTTCTCTCCACATATTGTTACTCCAAGCTGTACTTATTGTCATAAAATATTTTATTTTTCTTTTATTCACACTCTTTGCATTTTTAGAATCGTTAACCTATAATACTTGAATATTGATGTACCAACATGTTAACTGTCCTCAATGTAATTTTCTTCTTTTTGATTTAAAAAAAATACTTGTATGTATTCATACTTTTCACTTGGATTTTTACACCCTTAGCTTCTAGTAAATTGTTTTTTCAATCTGTTGATGTACACATGCACTGTTATACTCAAATCTGAACCCGATCTGAACGATTATAACGCCTATTTAGGCGTATTATATATTATTTACATGGACATCAATAGGGCGCACCTAACAGCCTAGCAGAGGAAGGTATTTCCCGCGGGAAAGATGTTTTAGCGGGAAAGGATGAATTTGCCCGCTGACACTTCGGTTTACCCTTCGTGCGGAAAACACCTCTTGTTTTGAGATTACTTACGTCAGCGTGTTTTAATTCGTAAATAAACGTGATCGACCTAACCTTAAAGACCATCATTTGACAATTACCTAATTCGTTTATTCATTACTCGTACAGTTTCTTAGTTCTACACGATCATGATTTTAGAAAGTTTTGATTTGTATACATATTATATATAGTCATATTTCTCCTTGTTATATCAGGTTAAGTAATTATGTATGAAGCGCATTTGAGGTTAAATATCACAAAACTGCGCTATATAAGTTTACTGTTATTATTATTATCACAAGTAAAAACAGTTGTGTAAAAATAAATAAATGTGATTAATTTGATCAGTGATATCACATCACAAAGCGCTTTCTTCGAAAATATACCTACAAGGTGTTTGAAGAAGATATTCCTATCCAGTTAATAGACCTTTTGGTCCATTCACCCAATCCGCCCAGCATCCCAGTATCCCAGTAGAGCGGTAGATGTGTAGATCTGTAGTACCAGGCCAACATTCAATCAGCTTATCCACAGGATTATCTAAAGCCGTCAAACATTGGCTGCTGATATAAACTCATCCTAACACAATTTAATTTGTGTGAGAGGAAATCAATGGGTGATTAGGAGAATCTAGAATTCGGAAACAGACGGAGAAAGAACGCCGTAAAAAATGAAATTAGATGCAATTAAGTGTAGCCTTAACAATAAGCAGACGGACTCTGTGGCAGGGCAGTAAGCTCCTTGATTCGGGACCCGGGGGTCTCCGATTCAAAACCCGGCGAACTCAAATAAAATGGTATTTTAGTAGCATGGGTTATTTAGTGTTAATATTTGTATAATTTGTATTGCGCCATGTGAAAAATCGCACAGAGGGCGCTGTACATTTTTTTACTGCCAGACTCCATCTTATTACCAACTATATATCGTCGCTGGAAAGGCAAAATGGTTTAAGCGACACTTTGGTAAAAACATGAGTTAAATATGCAGTTTCGATCAGTTTTTTTTTCTGCATTAAATGCTCTGACTCTTGTTTTAATCTGAAGACTTTTATGGCCCTTCAGCCATCTAAAATATGTTTACCATTTGGGAGAAGGCTTGACTCAAACGACACAAGTTTGAGACTTTTTAAGCTTTTTTTCGCTTCAAGTAACTCAGTGAGAGCATTGAGTTACCTGAGTTAACTTTTTTCTCAAAATCCAACCAGATACTGAATACTTATGAATTTTATTGTAAAACAAACAAAAAACTTTCAAGTGCTCTGGTGTAAACTTCTCAAAATGGCGCTTCAGCCCTTTTACCTTTTCGGCGACGATATTATTATAATCTATTGCATATTAATATTTATTTTTACTATGTACCGAGATAGTATACAGAGAAGCATACTAACCTGGCAGGTCACTTCAGATGAACACAACTCTTTTATTTATTTCTAGATAGGAGAAAGATACAATTTTGCACTCAGAATATATCATATTGGACAAATTTTAAATAAAACAGATAAACTTTGTTCATAAACACTTTTATTATTCAATATTATGTCGACCGGTTTCGGAACCACCCTTTTAAGAAAGTTAAGTCATTCTGGCATTTTTATTTAGATAACTTAGAAGGATTAGAAATTAGAAAATCATGAAATAGTAAATGTAGTATTTTGAATAATCAAATTAATTTATCTAATAGTCTTATCCTAGATATATTTACAGTAAGCCGCTCTGTTATTCCCATAATTCCCTCAATTACCCCTTCTCCTTCCCATTTCAACTTCTAAATATGTATATATATCTCGGTATTTTGTATTTTAGGTTAATTTTAATATTGTCCTAATGATGGAAGGGTGCTTCTGAAACCGGTCGACATAATATTGAATAATAAAAGTGGTTATAAACAAGGTTTAACTGTATTATTTATTAATATGGCAAGCCACAAGGTAGATGCTTTTTACGAATATGGATAAATTATAGTTGGTATTTATTTCTATTTTTTATTGTTTGATTTCATGGCATGAGAGCAAATTTCACAATGGGGTTTTTTAATTTGTAGTACAGTACGGGGATTTGATTAAAATGTTTATATTTAAAGTTGAATCGTTGCTCAGTAAGAAACAGATTATGGTGAAAAGCTTTCACTGACATTACCCTTGGTCAGGGTACTCGTACTTTGAATTTCACCTGGTCAGCTTAGTGTTAATAAATGTTGTTTGGTACAATACTCTAGATAATGATTCTTTCATAAGTCTATTTACCCAAGAAAAATATAATAAGAAAAACAGCCAGCACAAGACAGGTATCTATGTTAAATTTAAGGATATGAGAGTCTGAAAAAATCATTACAAATAAAGAAAAAGACAGGGTGAATATAATAACAAAAATACCATCTAGAGCTCTTTCAAATTTGTAATATTTTCTACGTCAGGTGATTCTTCTTGAAGCGTTCTCCATTTGCCATATAACCCAGGTGAGACACGATTATTCAGAATATTAATAACTGCAGCCGTATTTAGTTATCAGATCTGAATAGCCTGCTTCCCAACATCCATCTTCCCCCCCCCCGGCTTCTACTTTTTCCAGCTTTTAAATATTCTGCCAATTCAGCTACAATTTTCAATGTGAAATTTTAGTCTAATTCGTTATTAATAATACGGTTTGAAATTTAAAAACATGGTTAAAAAACCAATCAAGAGGTTGGCTAAATTGTAATGAAGGTTTTTCAAAATATTTTTTACCTCTTTTTAATATCTCCCGATTCCTAAAGAGTTCTTCCTAGTAATAAAATCCTCCATCCAAAAACAATTTGATTATAAATAATTTTCGTTAACACATGGCAGCCAGGCTTTATGTATCAACCCCAATAAAAATTGAGAAAAGTCGAACATGCCAGTCGACATGCAAGCAATCAGCTTTTGTTTTATGTAATTCCTTATCACATGTGATAGTAAAATAACTCATTTAAAAATGAATTCAATTTCCCACACTCGCTTTTGTTTTTTCTCCCTGAGAAAGCTATTATCCAGAAACGTCCCATTAGGAGCATTATACTAGACAGCTGGCCCTGCAATAAATGCAACAGATGAGGCAATAACTATCTTGGTTACATCACACAATGCAATATGCTCATCCCATAATACGATTCGCTGTAGCACAGGCATACCGAAAGGATCAGCGTTGGGTCCTGTATAATATATTTTACAAATTATTTTACTTCTCACATCTTGTTGATTGTAACCCATGAAAACAAAAAAAAAGTGTTTGTTGAATTACGTTTGCACTTTTCATATTGAAGATTTAATTTTTTATGGGTTTGAAAACATGACGATGTTTTGGGGTTGGATTTACTGAGTGAAATAATCAATATTCATAATTCTTATAGTACTTATTTAATTTGATTTTGTGGCTGTTTAAGAGCTCTTTATGAATTATCATAGAGCGGAATTTTCCTAATAAATGGAATTGCAATACTTTTCCATAAATTTGTCATTCCACTCATACTCATCAATGATTCTTTTAAAATAACTTTTATCATTAGTTTTAAGTCGATAGTTATAAGTATCAGTTGTAAGTCATAAGATATAAGTCTTAGACGTAAGTCACTAGTTACAAGTCTCAGTAGTTAGTTGCTAGCTACGAGCCCTAATTGTTAGTCACTAGTTGAAAATCATAATTGTAAGCCATTAGTAATAAATATTAGTTGTTAGTTGTTGGTTATTAGTTATAAGACTAAGTGATAAGTTGTAGGTTAGATTAATTAAATTATAAAGCGCCCTTGAGGTGACTTTCCCAAAAAAAAAAACTATGAAAGTAATCCATTTATTATTAATATTATTTTAGAAAACACATAAAAATACGCCACAGTCGCAACATTTTTTGGTACAAGGTTAAACACCTTTAATGAAAGCTATATGTTTCCAAGTGGACATTAAGTAGGTCCACAGTTTGTGCTCTTTCATGCCTCATAAATACAGCAGCCTCCTTCCTGTCAGGAAATAATATATGGTTTTCTCTTGATTATACGATTTTTATGGTGTCAGATTGTTTATGTGTTATCGCTAGGAATATCCAAATGGTAAATTGTTTTTTTTTTTTCATTACTCATTGTCGGGAGATGCTTTCGTCTTATCTGCTAAATATAATATAACTTGCATTATTTATTTATTTACGCTTTTTAAAGGCTTTATTGACAAATATTATCATTTTATTAAAACAATATACTCATAAACAGAGCGAAAAAAATTATACAAGAATGAAAAAAATGTATTAAATAAAAGGTACATTCAGAGTTAAATAGTTTCTACAGTTAATTTAGCTCTACTAGATGAAAAAAAACTGTACTAAGGTATACTTTTAATGTGATATTAGACATACTAAATATATCAACAACATCGGAGTATTAGATTTCCAGATGTTGAATTCGCCGCATAGGAGTGTAATATTGTGAGGTTGAAGCAGAATTCTCACAATAATACGGTAGGTACTGTCTTGTAACTGTCCTGCCAGGAACATGTAACGTAATTAGATATAATACTTTATAAGCAAATTGTTATAAGCAATTTTTTATAAGCAAATTATGTCGCTAATTATTCTACGTTCAGATAATTTTAATAATCTAAGGAGACAAAGAAGATAATCATAATTGATGCATTCCCTTATCATGCCCATTCTATACTTAATAAACCTAAGAATTTATTTTGAATTTAAATAAAAAATAATTTTGTTTTAAGCCACTTTATTTATACACATATAACATCAGGAACGGTTACAAGTATAAACTTATACGTTCCTGATGAAGGTTAAGTCTAACCGAAACCGGTCGAATTGTTATATGTGTATAAATAATGTGGCTTAAAACAAAATTATTTTTTATTAAAATTATAATGTCAAGCTACAAAGTGTTTGCTTCCTTCGATAATTTATTTTGAATTCTTTCTATTGTAAGGAAATGAATAGCATAAATTAGTGCCCACATTGTTTAGTTGTATTCAATTCGACTCCTAACCAATGACATGTACAATTTATTTTAGGTGATAATGTTTTTAAATTGATTACATATTCTTAATATAAATCCCAACATTTTCATAGATTATTATGTAATAGGTAAAACGTTTGAGTGGCTAAAAACCTTTTTTTTTCACGAAAACCTTACTTTGCTTCGGGGAACCACATAAAATAGAAAATTTCCCAAATTTTGGGAAAGGTTGCTTTAGAACAAGACGCAATTAGTGAGTTAACATGAGTAGCTTTTCATTCAATTAGATTTTCTTATTGGGATTTGAATAAGGTATGTGTTAAATTCTTATGATCTATACGAATTATTGACAGTTTAATACATTATCTCACGTTATCTTTTTGTGCGAGATTCATTGAAAATTAATAAAACATTAAAAAGAAACAAAAAAGCACATAGTAGGAAATTGTAGTAAAATTGTAAACCTCAAAGCAAGAATATATATGGAGAGAGAGCTAAATGTTTTTATCCAACCTATACAAATATACGATAAATCACTTTCTCCGGATTTTTACACCGTAAACCGTGAGAGAGAAAGAGATAAGACAAGTTGGCACATAATATCGCACCAATTTTCGGTATGTAAGCATGTTTTCCGTCTCCCGCATCTCCGGTGACTTCGCTCACTACGTTTTTTTATGCGACATAACAGGACATAACTCAACGATTTTTTTGGTTTTATCCTATTTTTTGTCAATAACAATACTGTGAAAAAGTGGTTTTACAAATAAACAAAACAGTATGTCGACATTTGCTATGAATGGATTTATGAATACCCTAGCCTTAGTCTTAGCCACGCCCAGGTCCGCCGAGTCAGGTAAAAATCATCAAAAAATGACTACACTGCCTTGGATACATACCACTCTATGTACTCTAAGCTAAGTATATAAAACCGCACACTTTGTATTTTGTTGTTTAGTTTAATTTTGTACCCTGATGATGCTTAGGCTAAGCGAAACCAAAAGCCCATAAAAAAATAACATAGTGTCTGTGGTCTTATAAAAGTTATTTTTTAATTTATTTAAAATATACTTTTTTTTAATAGTATATACCGGACAAGAGCCCCAACTGCTCCAATCCGTCTAGAGCTAGTGAGACTATGGCATCCCCAATTGAAGTATGTTGTGAGGCTGAAGGTAGCGGGGAGGGGAAGGAGATGGAGAAGATGAAGGTTGAGAAGTACCTGTCTATTCAGATCTGGTCACCAAACACGGCTAAAAGCCATTTCAAGGTTTTGATTCTGTCTTTCACCAGGGCGATACCTAGAGTATCTACCACTCTGGAACGTGCCGCAAATATATAATTTATTATTTTGTATGAAATAAATGTGTTATGACACATATTGATTAAATAAAAGTTATTGGCGCATGTCAGGTTTCAACCCGCGACCTTTGGAGTCTTACCACTCGACTATGGAGGCCGTCTATTTAAATTAATGATGCATTTATAAACTGAGAGTAGCTATAGATCAATAAACGGACATGAAAAATTGTTTCCTGGTCGTCAACCAATGTGTACAGTACTTTTATTTTTATACATATATGCCCAGGGGGCTATTACGCTTAAATACATTTAAAAAATAGAGAATTCATGTTCGGTAATTTTTTGTTTGAAAAAAATGCGTGTTGTTCTACTCACCCTTCCCACCCCTGCAGCTTGATTGAGTTAATTAGTTACAAAGTAATTATTTTATTTTATCTGATGATAATCAAAACCATTTTGAAGCTGTCTCATTTGGAAAACGAACTCATTAACGAGGTGTGGGGAAGTGTTGTGTGGGGCGGGTGGGGCGAGGCAGTCCGTGTAATAAGAGTAGCCCCCCTAATTAGTGTATAATTGGGTGTAACACTAGTGGCTCGGGGCAGCCAATTAGCGAGCGGCCCAATTAGGCCGCGCGGAGACACGGTACCCCTCCGCCCACCCACCCCACCGAGGGTCGTGGGGTGAAGATGAGCACCCCTTCATAATTCTCTGGACCTCAAAGGATTGCGAGTAATTTCATGCATTTTTAAACCGATTGGGGCAGTCATAAATTACACGGGGAAGTTGAGGCAAATTAAACGTTTCGGTTAAATTATAATTTGAAACAGTGTGAGACATATGTATTCAATACGAAGATCACAAATAATGGATCCTTTTATTTCGAAATTAACGAGTTCATTTTATTTATGAATTTGTAAAATAATATCACAAGTTATGTTATTCATTCCCTTACAATACAAAAAGTTCAAAATAAATTCTTAAGATTTATTAACTTCAGAATGGGCATATTAAGGGAATGTATCAATTACGATTATCATCTTTGTCACCTTAATTTAAAGAGATTGTCTGAACGGAGAATAATTACCGATCTGATTTGCTTATACAAAATTATAAATTCAATGATTGACAACCCTGAACTATTGAATTTGATTTCATTTCATGTTCCTAGCAAGACGGTTACAAGACAGTACCTACCGTACTATTGTAGCAATTCTGCTTCAACCTCACAATTCAACAAGCCCATGCGACGAATACAACATTTGGCAAAAATATACTCCGATGTCGCTGATATATTTAACACGTCAATATCAAACTATAAGTTTAATTTAGTACAGTTAGACCTTAGTATTATTTTTTTCTTTTCATTTACAATATTTAAAACCTGTTATTTATTTAATATTATTAGTTATTTTTGTATCTGCTATTCAATACTCTTTTTTATTTTATTTTACATAATTTTTAGCACTAATGAGGTTATTGTTTAAAAAAAGTGTTAACATGTATGTAAAAGCCCATAACGAGCGTAAATAAATAAATAAATATTCTTTTTACAAATTTATGTTTGAGTTATTTGAAGATGATGATTGCCGATTGAAATAAAAGAGATTTTAAAATCTTTTATTGAGAGTCTAACTATCTTGAATATTATTATTACTGTAGACATTTTGAACAATACCAGGAAATTTTTCTCCCCCTTTTTGTGTCAACTGTGGTTAGATGTGCATTGATGAGGTGATGGTGTAATGTACCTAACAGAACCACTCGATCCAAAATTCTTTTTAAATGTAACAATAATATCAGGACCGAGTCATTTAAATACTCGCTTGTACCTAGATTGCATACGGTTATACGTAAGCATTTCGCTGAAATAGTAGATATATTCAACTGCACAGAATCTAGTTACAAGAAGGCAATATTAGCATACCTCTTTCAAAAATAAAACTGTTAATTTATTGCATTATAATATTTCTATTAACTTACTTATGTTTTTGGGTGCTGATCATTTATTCTGTGTTATTTTTATAATAGTATTATTTTATGTTATATATTACACTGTTATGTAAAAGCCCATAAGGGCGGATATAATAAAATAAATAATCATTTCTACCCGGAGAGCGGGCTACATTATGCTAACTGTAGCTTTTTTGTATATACGTTTATATTTAAGTACTTGAAGTGAAATCTTGTAGACTGTGTTTTGTGTGCTTATAGCAATATTTTATTTATGCCCATTTACTAAGGTAAGGGAGAGAATAAGATGAAATTGGACGAAGACGAAGAGGGTATTTGGGTTTGAATCTAATTTAAAGTAAAATGTTTTGGCTAAATCTATAATGTGTTTTCGGAGTGAAAGAATTTTAAAGTCCGTGTTAATTATGCTATTTCTGAAGAAGCGGGGACTTTTGGTGAATCGTCGAAGCAATACTTTCTGAAATGATTTGAGTCTTTTTGTATTTTATGTATCCCATAAGAGTGAGACATTTATAAGTTTTGGTCGGATTGACGATGTGTAAATGAGTAGCTTATTTTTGAGGTTGAGTTTACTGTTGTATCTGATAAGGGGGGAAAAGGAAGTATTGAATAAATTGTTTCGAAGAATTAATATAAATTTATTTTAGATTTTTTCCCGACTTCGTTTCGATCATCAATATTTTTCGAATTTGTTAATAATTAATTATTGAACTGTTGTAATTTACTATACTTACTAAGATCAGGGTTCGTAAACAATACATATTATTGAAATAAAAGTGTAATTGTAACACTCCTAAAAGTAAGAAAATTCGCTGTATTATACATTATAATATAACACAAGGGTTTTATTTTTATTTTTATCCAGTTGATTATCTACGAGAAAATATTTATGAATCTAGGCACCATTAATTAAAAATAAGTGATTTCATCCTATTAGCGTATGGCATTATATTGTCAATGTTTACTAATAGTCTCGGCTGTTTTGGAAATCACCATTATCAGGACGGAGCATTTCTGCCATGGAGGCAGGAATACAATCTAAAACAATAATAACTTAAATAGTAAAAAGTACGATTGACAAGATGACGAAAATGTGCTATTCCATGTTTGTACTTTGTCTCGTATCTAGAGTGAACGAAGTAAATATGCAGAATGAGTTAATGATGAATGTAAATAAATCCAAAGTCACGGTGTTTGAAAGAGAGAGTACGAGAACAGGGTACAATCTAGGTGTGAATGATGAATACTTGGAGGAAGTGGATGAGTTTGTGTATTGAAGTATGTTTACGAGAGATGGAAAGGCTGGTAAGGATATTGAAAGAAGAGTGAATGCAGGAAACTGCATTAGTTGAGGACTGAAGGCTGTTGGCAAAAATAAATAAAAAAAATCTTCCACAATGCAGTGCTTATACCAACCCTAATGTGTGGTACGGAACTGGCAAAGGAAAAATGAAAGTATACTGAGTGCTATGGAAATGAGATCTTTGATGCCTTGGAGTGGTAAAATCGTGTATGACCGTATTGAAAATATGAATATCTGGAAAGAATGCAAGACGATGAGGGGTTAGCGTAATAAATAGGATTAAGAAAGGCACCCTTAGATGTGTTGGGTATGTAGAGTGAATGGAGGAAGAGAGGAGTATAAGGATATTATATGACCTGAAAGTGAAAGGTAGAAGATTAATAGGACGCCCAAGGAAGACATGATACGATCTAGTGAATCAAACACTTGAGTAGAGTCATGTGAAGAGTCAGAATAAAAAAAGAATTTGAGTATTTATGAGACGATATAGTAGTGTGAATTACGTAAAGAGTGAGTGCCAAGACAGAGTTGTGTGGGGGTTCATCCTCTTTGCTTACCCTTGCTAGAAAACGGTGTGGTGGTTAGTAAGTCAGTCAAATTATAAATTGAAATTCTTCAAGTTTTTGTGTTACGTGTCGTAAATGTACTATATATTATTTTTAATGAATTGAATGTGAAATAACACAAATTAATTAAATAAAATTTATTTACGCACGCCGAGATTTCAATCCGTGACATCCGGTTTCGTAGTTAAGGATCTTAACCATTCCACCACATAGGCCGTTGATAATGTTTGTAACGAGTGTACCTTTTATTAGGAACGATGTCAGGAGAGCAAAAATGTTTTGAAGAAGATGAAGCCAGAGCCATCGTTGTATGACTAAGGACATCCGTGCTCTTTTAAAATTCTTAATTATTAGTATCGGGTAGATGCGCAGTTTTGCGCAACTCTGCTTTAAAGTATGGAAGAGAAAAGCATGATAAATCATGGAAGCTTTGTAATCAGTTTATATTAATTAGCGAACAAACAGTGATCCTCGGGCAAGGCTGGGGAGAGTGGGCGGGGGGGTGGACCGGTGCGGGTGGGAAAAGTGGGAGGGGAGGGTCTAGGGGAGAGGTGGGTGAATTGATAGACGATGAGATGATAGATTCATCAATGGGTGAATTAATTTGCTGACAGCTGTACTCTCAAGAGCTCGGCTATCTCCAAGGTATTAAATATATATATGAGTACGTGAGTAGATAGGAGTAGAACGCGGAAGTGATTAGGCAGGCGAATTTCATGCGTATAACACCATGCATATAATTAGGTACCTAATTTAACATGAAATCGAAAATATTACCTAGGAAAGTGGCTGTTACGAAGAGTAGAAAATGTTTTTTTTATTCTCACGTGAAAATAATTATGACAAAATTGCAAACGTATATTGCGCAGTTATGTGATGTTTCTCCTCTACTCGCTCTACTAGAATAAACTTAAGAACAATGTTTTGGTGAACCCATTCAGGGGTCATATTCTTAGAATTACCCCGACAGTGCAAAATAAAGTTGCAAATAATCATACAAATCAAATATTAATCAAAGTTCAATCGTGCAACAAAAATGTAAAATTTGCCTTAGATATTGCAAAAATATAACACATAAACAGGTAACAGATAACAGATAACAGATATGCGTATAATTTAACGAATCTTGAAACACATCCCATTTGAGTTACTGTTAATATGGCAGATTGGGTTTTGCACCAATCGCCCGTTCTGCTGGTTTAAAAACTTAACAACCTTAAAAACATAATTATTCAAATAAATTTTTGTTTCTTGTGTTAAAATGTACCTTTCGTCCATTATAACAGATATACACCCTTGTATGGCGGACGAAAAATATCTACAAATTTGCATAGACATAAAATACAAGACACGTCAAATTCATACAAATCTTACGAAAAATGTAGCACCACTGATACCGTTTTGTTTTACGTTTCACCCGCTTATGAAAAGAATAGCCATTCAAAGAATATGTGTGTACGGATGAGATGGCTATATGAACCTCCCACGCTACTGTTATAATCGGGTATCGCGCCACTAGCCGTGGTTGTCTTCCACACACTCATGTATTTCTGTATTCGCTCTCACACCGTTTTTGAGTACCTAAAAACCTTGTGAATATTTGTATTTATTGAATTGAAATAATAAGTGATTTGTGGGTAATTATGAGTGGAAAAAAACTCCATGAGATATGTTTTTTGCTCCCGAATGATTTTTACAACTTTCAAGGCATTTTTTCTCAGAAAGGAGCCTACAGCGACGCGTTTGTGACAGCTGATGACAGCTTGTCTGTCGAAAGAATGTTTGTGTGATACTAAACGCAGTAAATCTCAGGTATGTCTCGCGGACTCGGTTTAGTGCATTCACGCGCGTTGTCTCATTAATGAATCTATATTATTTAATTCATCTTAATAAAATTTATAACCTTCTTTTTATGCATTATATTGTTTTATACTTCTTATTTTAATTTAGTTTAATTTTTATTTTACATATATATACAGCACAAAATGTGCCATTGAAATGCAAGTATGTAATAGAGGGGAATATTTCTAAATTTTGGTATTATTAAATCATGAAAATTAATAAAGACGCACAGTAAAATTAGTTAGTGAGAAGTATATACCCTTGGTAAGAAGAAGTTTAAAAAAATAATTAACATACAAAATTCGAGGTACTACAGAATAGGAGCAAATAAGGAAAATGTAAAAGTTGACTACAAGTAACATTGTATATTATATTGTGAAATAGCTCTTTTGCCTTTCCGGCAACGAAATACACTTGTCTATTGACACTTTGTGGCAAAATTTTGTTAAATTATACTTTTGCACGATAACAAACTTCCACAGATCGTAGCGTCATCCATGTGAGAATATTCATTGCTTAATTGATACAGGCGATGTATAATTGAATTTTGTTCTGTGTTAGTGCCAGTATTGTTGCAATAATAAGGTGACTTGAGGTGAGTTAATCTACTAGGTATGTGGCAGTTTGTATAAAAATGGTGTGATATGTACCTGTTGACAAAGTTCTGTGGTTTTTCAAAGGTTTTGGTTTAGATTAATAAGATATATTTAAATAGCATTAATAGCAAGGTGTGTAGTGGTGAATTTTTTCTCTGACTAACCATCACGCTATTTCTCCGTAGAGGTAGGCATAGAGGACAGACCGCCATACAACTGTTTCTTGGAACACACTCCTTGCTTCATTCACATTCATTCATTGTCTCACACATACTTTTCTGTTATTCTGACTCTTCATATGGCCCGATTCAAGTGTTTGATTCACTTGATCGTGCCATGTCTTCCTTGGGCGTCCCGGACTTCTTCTTCCATTCCCTTTCGCATCAGATATTATTTCACACTCCTTCGTTCATTCGCTCTACATACCCAAACCATCTTAGCGTCCCTTTCTTGATCCTATTCGTTACGTTTACATCAGCCTGGCATTCTTTCCGGATATCTACATTTGTAACACGGTCATACATGGTTTCACCGCACATACACCTCAGAGATCTCATTTATACAGCATTCAACCTACTCTGCCAGTTCCTTGCCTCACTGCCGTACATCAAGGTTGGTATAAGCACTCCACTGTGAACTGCTAGCTTCGCTTCTCTGGAAAATTTTATATTTGCGCCAACAGTGTTTAGTCTTCCATTAATGGAGTTTACTGCATTCACCCTTCTTTCAATATCCTCATCAACCTTTTCATCTCTCTAGAACATACTTCCCAAATACACAAACTCGTCCGCTTGCTCCAAGTATTCATCATTCATAACTATATTGCACGCTGTTCCCTGCACCATGTCTTTGTACTTAATGATTTAATAAAACAAATTTATAACTTTATTCTACTTTTTTTATTTTTTGACCGGACCGGTTTCAGCCTATAACGGCCATCTTCAGACTAGTAGAGGTTATTCTTATTTTATGGCTTATTTACTATTTTTGGGATATCAGGGGTAGTAAACCATGATTTTACTTTAATTATATTTATCAGTATTGCTGCATGATTTTACTAGTTACAAATTACTTTTAGTTTACTATTTTATATATCTATCTGGTATGAATTTTTATTTAAGATGGGTTACAGTTGTATTTCTTTAAGTATGATTTTACGATGTATTTATATAATGCGAGGTTGGTGAATACTGATTATTAATTAGTTTATTTTAGGTTTTCCCATCTTAATTGTAATGTCTAGATTTTCCATTCTTTGGACTTACTTAAATTCATCATCAAATCATTCTGCATACATACTTGGTTCATCATGTCTAGTAATAGAAGCATCTGGATAAGAATAAACAAAGGATATTGTCACTTTGATACTGATACTTTTACGCAGAGAAGATAATGTAAACAGATAATAATAATAAAATTATGGCACAGATAATAAACCACTGATCTTTTTGGAAACCTGATAATTAATTAGTAGTTCAGTATTATTAATTGGCTCATTACCAACAAGCCCAACACATCATTTATTAATAACCACATTATCGGGTATCTTTTATGATAAAATTAAAATGTGAACATACAAAGAAAGCTTTGAAATATTATTATTGAAGGTAGTTGAATATTTATATTTTTTGTTTTATAGGATGTTATTAATTCGGAATCAATAAAAGTTTTCTAAGCTTTGAACATAGGATTGAATGAAAAAATGAATGAAAACTTACCATTATCATTCACATTTTTACCGTCAAACTATTTCCAAAATTGCCTTATGGTTTTTCAGCAAAAAGCAATATACAATGAATTAGTTACTTCACGAGATATTCCTGAGAAAACATTGTATGGTAGAGTTATATGTTCATCACAACTAATGTAAATGAACATCTCGGGCAGAACACTCTTCAAGACCTGCTACAGCAAACTCGACTCTATGCCCCTCGTATACACCTTATGGTAAATTCGTTTTTTCCAACACGCCTTTTTGCCTTAGGCCGTTTTTGACTCGTCTTCGCTCGAGAGTCGGAGGATAGAGTCGTCAAATTTGTGTCTATTATCAGTGTGAATTATTAATAATTTTTCACTAATTCCTTTAACTTCACCTACCTGCAAAATACCTTGGAGTAAGAATATATATGGAGATAGACCAAAATATTAATCCATACAAATTTACGATAAATCACTTTCTCCGATTTTATGCAAGCATGTTTTCTGTCTCCCGCGTCTCAGGCGACTTTGCCCACTACGTTTTGTTATGCGACATAACTTAACTGTTTTTGAGGTTATATCCTATATTTTTGTTGATAACAATACTGAATTGTAAACACCGCGTAATGGTCCCAACTGCTCTAAGCCGCCTGGACCCAGTGGTACTATAACATCCCCAATTGGACGTAGTTATGCAGAAAGCGTCCAATCCACAATATGCCAATATCGAGTCTTAAATATTTTCCTATGGATAAATATAAGATTTCTACCTGCTGAAAACATATAATCTCTTTTTTTTGCATTTCGCGACATAGTAAATATTTTTTTCTAAATAAATGCATTGAAAGATTATAAATTACCTATTTGTAATAATTGTCATAACGAAAAAAGACTGATATTAATGCTTTTGTATCGTCATATTTTCAAATGCCTTTTTCTCGGTTTCATCTTTTTGGGGTTGGATGCTTTCTGCATAACTACGTCCAATTGAGGTATGTTGTGAGGTTCAAAATAGAGGGGTCGAAAAGGAGACGAGCAAAAAGAATATCATGAGGTACCTTGCTATTCAGATCTGGTCACCAAACAGGGCTAAAGCAACGTTTTGAATCTGAATGATGGTATTTCACCAGGGTGATACTAAGAGTATCTACCACTTTTGATGTTACCGATCGAACAGAAGAACATATTTTAGTATTAAAAATAAGAGAAAGGCTATAAGTCAATATTCACGTTCAAATTTCTAAAAAATTCATGATATTATATAAAAAAAAATAATTCTAAGCCTATTTAATTTAATATCCCCTTGTTTTGTTTAAAACAGCAACAAATATTTTCACAAACAATGCGAAGACAGTAAAATAAAATAGTGTTTAACAAATTCAATTTGTCAAATTTAATGGATGTGCAAATTTTCCACTTTCCCGAAACATTACAACACTCTGTGTAAATTATAATGGCAGCTTTTTAGCCGACAGTATTAATTAGTGGAACTATTCCTCCCAGTCCACTATAACCACCCCCTTCAGGCCTCTCCCACCCCCATCACCCCATTATTATTTTCACCACTTTGACTTAATGGGTATAACTACTAACGCCATGTTACTTTATATGTGGGATATTTAATATGTACTTAATTGTAATGTTATGGTGTTCTTCGGTGTGAAAATACGCGCATTTGATAGTTTATGAGGTTACATTTTAACTGAGGCTTTTGAAATGTGAACCTTTTGTCAGTTTTGTTATTTCAGAGTTTTTTAAAAATCGAGGATTTGAAGAAATCCGGCAACTTTTGAACGATATTTTCTGTCAAATTGTAAATTAAACATTTTTAAAATTCAACAAATGAAAGTAGTTTTAAATCACGATGGAGAAGTTAGATTTTGAATGTTGACCTCTTTTGATATCACTCCGATTTAACTACAATAAAAAATAAGTGAGCAAAAATTATTAAAAATAAATCTTGTAAATAATTGACGATTTATTGTGGAATAAGAAATTTGTACAACTATAACTAATTGAAATTTCGCATTTTGAAAGTAAATTGCTATATTTTTTTTATTTGGTACATACGCCTAGTTTGTATATTTTACATACTAATTGAGTGTATAATATGAACTAACAGCAGTACAATAAGAAAAATAAGAAAAGCACAAAAGACTCACATTTGTAGGAAATAATCAAAACCAATCAACGAATTAAACACAGTTTTAAGAGATGAAAAAAAATGTTAGTTATTTAATTATGTAATTAGTTTATACAATGACATAATTAAATTCAATATTAGAACGAATTGAAAAAACAAACAATAAAATATTTTTTGAAAAAAAAAAAAGTTTACGTAAGAAAAAAAACAAAGAAAAAGACAGATAGTATTTAAATGAATATAGTTTTAAAATATGTAGAAGTGTTTAGTTGTACGTTAAAATACCGAATCACTACCAAGTAGGTACTGGGAATACTAATTAAGTAGTATCATATTGTTACTTTATAAAATAAAATATATAGTGAAATTATTATTATATGGATTAGTAATTAGTGAACAGTCGTTATTCCTTTTCAGACTCGCAAATACAAGCGTAAGGGTGTTGGTCAAAAAAAACATTCCGCTCAAAGAATTGTCATCCCATTACGACCGTATTGGTTAAATCAAAAAAATATTTTTTTTATCTTCAACATTTTAAAGATTTTTTTTTTATGCTTCCACCCTTACGGAGCCAGTGGGAGGCTGTAGGTAGTGTGGATGCGAAAGAAATGGAGAAGAGGCATGTTGTAAATTACGTGGCCATTCAGATCTAGTCACCAAACACGGCTTAAGCCATTTTAAGCAACGTTTCGATTCTGAATGGCGCTGCTTCACTAGGGTGATATTTAGAGATCTACCACTGAGTTCTACAAAATTAAAATATTAAATTCAGTTAGTAAAATAATTTAATACAGTCTATCAAATACTCACTCGTACCAAAATTGTATTTAGTTAGTAATACGTACGTGGCTGATGTATTTAACTGCCTTTAATATATATACAAGAAGGCTATAATATCATATATCTAAACATGACAACATTTTCTCAAATTTATTTAAAATCTTATTACCAAATGCTATGGCTGGTGATTTTTTTGTTTCTTAATAATTATAATTAAAATGTAAAATAAAATCAACCTAACTAAAATCTTTTAACCTTTTTGTGATATTATTTTACCTTCAACATTTTAACGTTTTCATTTGTTCGGCCATCGTACCCCTATCGTGTTGTTGCATGCGCCAAGTTCAGTTAGATACATTAGCATTGTTGTTTGTAACTAAATAATTCATTAGATTTATTGAGTACACCACTCATGTTTTTAACACATTTATTAGAGTTGATTACACAACGAATGTATTTCGTCGCCGGAAATGAAAAACGGCTGATGCGCCATTTTGGGAAGTTTCCATCAGTGCAATAAAAAGTTTTTTTTGGTTGTTTTACAAAAAAATTCTACAGTACCTGGTTGGATTTTGAAAAAAAAAAGTTAACCAGGATAACTCTATGCTCCCAATGAATTGCCCGAAGCGATAAAAAGCTAAAAAAAAAGTCCCAAACTTGTGTCGCTTAAGTCAAGCCTTCTCCCAAATGGTAAATATATTTTAGATGGCTGAAGGGCAACAAAAGTCTTCAGAATCAAACGAGAGTCAGAGTATTTGATGCAGAAAAAAACTGACCAAACTGCACATTTAACTCATTTTTGACCACTGTCGCATAAGCTCCTTTACCTTTCCAGCGACGATATGATATATTTTGTTTGTGTTTCATAAATTTAAAAAAATCTACAGTCAATATTGATTTTAATATAATCAAATAAATACAACGTACGTAATCTATATGTTTACTCTTCTTAATTTTCATATACGCAAATAATTTTCACTTTTATTTTTAAATTTGAATACCGCACAAGAGTCTCAACTGCTCCCTACCGTCTACAGCCAGTGAGACTATGGCATCCCCAAATAGGGTATGTTGTGAGGCTGAAGGTAGTGGGGAGGGGAAGGAGATTGGGAAGATGAAGGTTGGGAAGTACCTGGCTATTCAGATCTGGTCACCAAACACGGCTAAAGCCATTTCAAGCAACGTTTCGATTCTGAATGGTGGTCTTTCACCGGGGCGAGTATCTACCACTCTGGAACGTGCCGCAAATATACTTTTATTTTTATTTTATATGAATTTAATGTGTTATGACACATATAAATTAAATAAAGACGCACGCCAGGTTTGAACCCGCGACTTTTGGATTCGTAGTCGAGCGTCTTACCACTCGACCATGGAGGCCGTCAAATTAAGTATCTTGTATCACTATTAAGTATACTTTTTTTAATGTGAAAACCTACTTGGGTGTATTCAATTAAATAATTAATATAAACTTCTAGCACGCAAACGCTTAGACAACAATGCGTAGAGTTGTATTAGATGGTAGTGGTTTTTTTCTGATGAATTTTAATAATATTCCGTGGATTATTAGGCCATAAAACATCACACAACATCATTATTCTCACATGGCGGTAGGTGAAAGAAGAAGAAATATGAAACGCGGTAAGACGGGGTAGATACGGGCAGGGGGGGAGTCGACTAGATGTGGGAGGAGGGTGTTTACCAGCGTTAATGAAAACGCCGTAATTGGCATCTGATAACTCGCCTAATGAAACAATGCTCAGAAATGTAATATTGCTAGGTGTCCCCCTTTACCCCACCGTCTGAAGTCTCCCCACTCTCCCCTTCTGCCTCTCAAGGCTTCAACAACTGTCGGGACTTATCAGAGAAGGGAATTATGAAATGGATAATATTTATATACGTAGTCATGACACAAAGTTATATATTTTACCAAATTTAGCCGAGGATTGTTCACTTGTGGAATCTCAACAAATGCAAATATAATAAAAGACTAATTCATGTACAACGTAAGTTGTATTAGCATTACTTCCACAGGAGTCTACAAGAGTCCAACCGTCTAGAGCCAGTGAGACTATGGCATCCTCAATTGGGGTATGTTGTGAGGCTGGAGGTAGTGGGGAGGTGAAGGAGATGGGAAAAGGGAAGGTTGGAAAGTACCTGGTATTTAGATCTGGTCACCAAACACGGCTAAAGTAATTTCAAGTGAGGTTTTGATTTTGAATGGTATTCTTTCACCAACAGAGTATATACCACTCTGGAATGTGTCGCAAATAGACTATATATAATTTTATTTGAACTAAATATGTTATGACACAGAAATATTAATAATAAAAAAATTATTTGCGAACGCCTGGTTTGAACCCGCGACCTTTGGATTCGTAGTCGAGCGTTTTACCACTTGACCACTGAGGTCGTCAGTAAAAGTTTTTTTTTTTTTAAACACGCTGAAAGTTTAATTAGAACAAAAAATATGCCGTAATGTTTTTAACCGTTTAACAAACATTGAAAAGCTCTGTAGCTCTCGGTGGAAACAGCAATGCGAGCTATAAATATTTGAGCTGAAATGAATTTCAGAAAAAAATCACAATACGATATTTTTATTGTGTATTTTTTTAAATTTTTCCAGACTTAGCACTGAAATAATACCAACAGGTACCATTTTTTTTTAGATTTAATTGAATGAAAATATATTTTAGGGAAATTTGAGGGTGTGAGTAGATAATAGAGGTTAAATATGTGTGCGCAAGGAAGAACGGAATGAGTCAATACACGCAGATGTTCAGGAGAGCCAAAGCAAAAATTAGGAATTTCGTTTTTTGTATGTAATTATGTCATATTTATGTCACATATACTTTAAAAAAAATAATAGCGCATTATTTTATTTTCTGACACATCACATTTTTCCTTGAGAGATATGTATCCAAAAAAACAATTCTGCATACTTTACACAAAAAAGGTTTTTTATTTTACTCATTTCGTTCTTCCCTGCGCATACAGAAATAAATATGGAATGTTTTTAGATTTCTATTCAAAGCTTATAAAAATATTTAAAAATTATTACCGAAGAAATGTGAAGTCCAACCCTGTGTTCTCCCTTAACGCTCCTTCCACTTCATAAATTATAGTAAAATTGTTTGATTCAAGTAGCTGTTTTTTTCGTTTTAAACTCAAAATATATTACTGTAATAAAGAAGCAATTTAAAACACAAGATATTTAATGAAAGACGCCGGGAACTCAGTCATGAAACGGAGAGGGGTTTGCGGATAATTCTTTGGAAAAGACGTTTATATAAGTATCGTCAGGAGTTTAGTTTGCTTTTAAACAGAAACGTAACCTTTTATTTCGTGAAAAAAAAACCTCGTTAAATATTTGAAAAATTTAAATTATTTTGTGACATTTATTGCAATAAACCTTTTTTTTTTGACGAGCGGAAAGCTTCGGCGCAAAGTCAAAAAACATTACTAAGTTAGTTTGTATTTTTGAGTTTTTAAAAATGATTTGTAAAATGCACCATTTTTTCCTGCACAATGAGAAATACTGGCGAAGCTTTATAAAACAACTCTTGGTAATTCTAGTTTAGGGGTCAGCACCCAAAAATACTCATTTTTTGACATTCTAATACAAGCAACACTACAAACGATTTATCTGTTAATTCTACACGGGTAGTTAGGAAGATGTCTACGGCTTAGAGTGACTACAATTTTTAAACATCAAATGCATACTGGAGTTTTAGGTTAAATGGTAGGAACTTGGATGAAAAAATAAAAGGTAAGAACCTAACAAATTATCAGTTCGAAATCCAACAGCATCAATGGAATATAATTTAAGTCCAGTGCATTTATTTAATCTATATGCAGTGGTTCTGGGAAAAAGCTTTAGATAGCTCCACATGAATGTGTGTGTCACTTATCAACAATCAACGTATTTATGCAATGCCGCAGACCCCAAACCCCCAAAACCCGAAACACAAACCACCCCCCACCGCTAAACGTGCAATCGTTGATTACAGTGTTGAATTACCATCGCTGGTAATTGATATTGGTATAATGCCGCATACCGTGTTTTGCCGCGCCACCCCGCTGCAATCACGTCATTTGACTGAGTGGCCGCAAGTGCCGCAAGTGGAGCAGAACGCGGTACGCGCTAATAAGCTCTCCACCGTCAATACACCCTCCAATTTTATTCGACACTGATGTTTGAGCTTCCGGCATTGACGATAATTGAATCAAGTACCGAATTAAATTAGTGATTCAGTTTTTATCAGTCGTATTGTGAATGCTCACGTGAATACATTTTGGAATTGATTTTTATGATCAATATTACATATCATCGCCAGAAAGGCACTCAGCTACTGACCGGTCATATATACTTTTTGTCATTAAACATTTTCTTGTTTTTTTGATATTTGTTATATTCAAAGTGTGTGCATTTTTAGAATGGTCAACTGATAATACTTTAATTTTGATATTTTTGATATTTGTTATATTCAAAGTGTGTGCATTTTTAGAATCGTCAACTTATAATACTTTGATATTGATATTTTTTATATTCAAAGTGTGTGCATTTTTAGAATCGTCAACTGATAATATTTTAATATTGATATTTGTTATATTCAAAGTGTGTGCATTTTTAGAATCGTCAACTGATAATACTTTAATATTGATATTTTAGAGTACCAACACGTTAACTGTCTTAAGTATTTGTCTCTTTCTTATACATGCCAGAATGGTAGATGCTCCAAGTGTCGCCCTGGTGAAAGACCACCATTCAGAATTTAAACGTTGCTCGAAATGGCTTTAGCCGTGTTTGGTGACCGGTTCTGAATAGCCAGGTACTTCCCAGCCTTAAGTTATGGCAACCCCAGTCGGGGATGCCATATTCTCACTGGCTCTAGACGGTTAAGATTAGTCAGGACTACTTTGCAGTATTCACTATAAAAAAAATAAAAATAAATTGACGGCCTCCATAGTCAAATGGTAAAACGCTCGACTACGAATCAAAAGGTCGCGAGTTCAAACCCGGCATGCGCCAATAACTTTTATTGAATTAACATGGGTCATAACACATTTAATTCATGTAAAATAATATAAAGTATATTTGCGGCATGTTCCAGAGTGGTAGATACTTTGAGTATCACCCTGGTGAAATACCACCATTCAGAATAGAAACGTCGCTTGAAATGGCTTTAGCCGTGTTTGATGATCAGATCTGAATAGTCTGGTACACCCTACTTTGCTCTTCTCCATCTCCTACCCTCCCCACTACCTTCAGCCTTACAACATATCCAAATAGGGATGCCATAGTCTCACTGGCTCTAAACGGTTGAGAGCAGTTGAGACTCTTGTGTAATATTCACTATAAATAAAATAAAAATATCATTTTATCTGGAATTTTTACACCCTTGGCTTCTAGTAAATTGTTTTTAAATTTGTTGATGTACACATGCATTGTTATACCTATGTATATCTGCACTTTTTATGATTTATGATAGCAAACATGATTTAAGATACTTTTGATGTGCATACATATTTATTATATATTATTTTCTCGTTGTTAAATAAGGTGAGGTTTTTTTATCATAAAGGGCACTCGAGGTGAACTATCACACCACTGCGCTGTTATAATAATTATAATGATGTTCTGAAGCTCATGCAGAATATAATGTGTGATTTCGTTGTATCTGTGCAGCTAGTGTTCATGTATTTGGTATGTTCATATTATAATTTAGGCCGGTGAAGGTTGCGGCGTGATGTATGGTTTTTAATTAGCCTTTAGATCTAGTCTAGCGACCATCATAATATATCTCCGGGCATTGTTAGTAACCGGATGACGTACGGGACTGGAGACAAATACGTCAAGCCTTGACTTTTGTCTCACTCTCTTCACGTCGGCGCAGGGTTGCAGATGGCTGATAGTTGCAGAAGACCAAATCTAAATAATATTATCGACTTAATTTTACGAAATGTGTGGAGCAATCGTTGTCAGTAGAATATCAGTTACCTGAAGTAATACCTTCATTCTTTATTATTTATTACCTTGGAGAAACAATCTATGGAGAGAGAGCTAATTATTTTTACCCAACCTATACAAACATGCGATAAATCAATTTTTTCGGGTTTTTTACGTCGTTCACCATGAAAGAGAAAGAGACAATAAAAATAACACACCGCTTTTATGTACTATAATGATGATCTTGGTCTCCCGCATCTCCGGGGACTCCGTCCACATGTTTTCGTATGCGACTAAACTCGACACAACTAAATGGTTTTGTAGGTTATATATTATATTTTTGTTGATAACAATTCTCTGAAAAAGTGGTTATACGAATACGAAAATCATTATGTTGACATGTGCTATTAATGGATGTATAAATACCCAAGCCCTAGTCCTAGCCACGCCCAGGTCTGCCGAGTCCGGCAAAAATCATCGAAAACTGACTACACTGCCTTGGATAGGTACCACTCTATGTACTCTAAGATTATTACGTTGGAGTAGGAATATACATAGAGAAAGAGCTAAATATGTTTACACAACCATTACAAATTTGCCATAAATCACTTTCTTCGGATTTTTACGTCGTACACCGTGAGAGAGAAAGAGACAAAAAAAGTCTTCACATAATATTTCAGTACTTCTAAGAATGTAAGAATGTTCTCCGTCCGCGCTAACTTCACATCATCGAGTAGCATAAATTACGTCAACGGATTTGGAGGTTATTTCCCATATTTGTGTTAATTAAAAAACTTGCAGTAGTTATAAAAATAAATCAAACATGATGGTGATATGTGCTATGTGTGAATGTTCAAATAAGACCAAACAAAGATTATAAAACATCACTTTTCAGAGGTATTTCAACAGCTTTAAATATTTTTGACCGAAATAAAGACACAAAATCAACAAAAAGCTTCCATCATTATTTAGGCAAACTTTCTGTTATTAGCGTTTGTGTGATTTAAATATTGTATTGGTATTGTTTAGTTTAATGTGTTCAAATATGTTTCTTATATATGTTCGAATTCAATGTGGGCGGTAACTAATAGGCTATCCGACATCCTTTAATATATCTTTGTCTCTTTCTATTGAGTTAGTATAAAATCAACAATACTGACTACACCGTTTCGCAAAGGTAATCTCCATGTATATTCTTACTCCAAGATTGTTATACTATGCAGGTACTTGTATGTTTTTTTAGCTTTTTTACATTAAGGCCCTCTGCACACAGAGGCACTCAAAATAAACTGATCACGAACGCTAATTAATAACCAGTCCGCGATGAGTTTGAACCTTTGTAATTAAATGAGACACCACGAACGGCGCTACCGTCACTAAACAGTCACTAACGCTTTAGTAACCAGTTGGTAGAAAACTCAAACTGTCGACTCGTTTTTGACTCGAGTCTTAAGTCGCCTAGTTTTTTTGTCTGATTGAATACATCAACGTTTCTTGTCACATCATTTTATTTTATAACATTATCGTATATATTTATTTTATAAGAGTTATTTTATAATCGTTTAACGAAAATGAACGATCAACAAGTGAATACGAAAAAAGTGGGAGAAGTAGAAAAATATCCCGTTTTATATAACTTCACCACCTTGCACACCACTCAGAAAACTACTGATTTCGATGCCTTATGAGTAGCTAGCGTGTGCGGAGTTGCGTCACTAAAGAGTTAGTAACCGCCTGGTAATTTCAATCACAAACCAGTTCAGTTTATTTTGAAAATCTCCGTGTGTATACGGCCTAACTCCACACAGCAGGCCTTGAGCGAAATAATTTCTCTCAGGGCCTGTGTCATCTTTGAGGATGCTGTGTGGACGGTCTTTTTTAGGAAAGTGAATACCGCACAGAAGTTCCAACTGCTCCCAACCGTCTAGAGCCAGTGAGACAATGGCATCCCCATTTGGGGCATGTTGTGAGGCTGAAGGTAGTAGGGAGGGGAAGGAGACGGGGAAAAGGAAAGTCGGGAAGTAGCTGACTATTCAGATCTGGTCACCAAACACGGCTTAAACCATTTCAAGCAATATTTCGATTCTGAATGGTGACCGAGTATCTACCACTCTGGAACGTGTCGCAAATATACCATATTAAATGTGTCACATATTAATTGATTAAAGTTATAATTATTTAGTTCAGCTAGTTAAATGATGCCAAGATATAAATGTTGTGTGATTTAATAAATAAAACGGTGACAACCCTGCATGTACAAGGTACCAGGTTGCAGGAACGTATGAGGTACAGATACGAGGTACACGTAGAGGTAACAAGGTTGGTCGGCGTATTGGTTGGTTGCTACGGACTAAGGAGGTGTCAGACAACCAATTAGGCGTGAGTTCGCGAAGAGGACACCAGGTGAAACAAAGTGCCTTGTACGTCATCATCTCATCCAATTATTTCCGCAGCACACCCGGCCGCATACCACCACCCACTGGCACCCACTGGCTACCAGCAATGTAGAAACGTACGAGATATGAATGATGCTGCGGAAAAATGACTCGAGTAAAGACACCCATAAGCCAAGCTTATGGAAAAACATTGTGACTGGCGTGAAACAATTTACGTGGTGCAAATAAAAATGACATGTTTTTACATTTTGTATTTAGAACACTTTGTATGGGACCACGGATAAAATTTCAATTTTATGACCTGCCGGTTTCGCTTTGTCTAAACATCATCAGTGTATAAAAATAAACTGAACAAAAATGTAAAGTGTGCGGTTATAGACCGGTTAGTAGCTGAGTGAAGAAACACGTCGGATTCATATCCTGGCGTCGTGGGATCGATTCCTCTGCTAGCTATGTCCTCCATCATTGCACAAGCAACATTTTCGACCTATTATGATGGCAGTATGAGTTTTTTCAATTTTGTCAATTTATTCGTAACCTGGCAATGTTTGTCTTTCTTTTAAAATAATTAATAATATATATATATATATAGCGGGAGAACATAATATTATTTTATTTTCATTAAATATGTCAAACCACAAGTTGATTGCTTTCTACGAAAATATTTTGTATTTTTATCTATAACCGCTGCTTTCACTTTCTTCGTGTGCTTAGGCTTAGCGAAACCGGTCGGTCGTAAAAATTATAATAATATCCGTGGTCTTACAAAAAGTTATTTTTTTATTTCTTTAAATATGTCGAGCCACAAAGTGATTGTTTTCTACGAAAAAAGGATAAATTAATGGTTGTATCAAATATTTTATATTTATGTTTCAGTTTTGTATCTGTTCGATAGCTCATTCTACAGATTAGAAGTTGGTTGTTTTAGACAGTAATTTCTATGGATTGTGATAACATTTAAACAAATGATGAAAACATAAAATTAGAAAAAATGTTAACATACCTTTTTACAGAAGGCATTCAATATAACAATTATCTTAATAACTGTAACGTCATAAGCAACGTGCGTCATGTGGATGGTAATGAGTCTAACATAGAGTTAGGCATAAATTCTTCAAGTGAGCTCTTGTGTTTGACGTACACAATTGTATTCCAAAACCTCAACAAGCAATGTAATAACCTCAGAGCAATAATATACAGGAGGAATAGCATTGCGAAGCACTGTAGTCAGGATTGTTGTTTTTTTCTTGACTCGGGCGTGGTTAGGGTTTTCATGGGCACACTTTTTTACATGTTGGCATAATGTTTTGTTTATTTTAATAATCACTTTATACAGTATTGTTATCAAGAAAAATATAGGATATAACCTCAAAAGCCGCTGAGTTGTGTCGCATAACAAAACGTAGTGGGCGGAGTCACCGAAGAGGCAGGAGACGGAAAACATACTTACATACCTAAAAGTGTTGCGATATTATGTGACTTGTCTTGTATCTTTCTCTCTCACGGTTTATGACCTAAATACCCAGAGAAAGAAATTTATCGTAAATTTGTATAAGTTGGGTAAAAAAATTGTAGCTCTCTTTCAATATGTATTCTTACCCCAAGATAATAACTGTCTTCTAGAGGTATATTTCTTTGGTGATTATTATTTTATTCTGCACGTAATAACCCGAATATACTATGACAATTGCTATATATGAAGCATATTAAAAATATAACAAAAAACTAATATTGTATAATACTTTGTTTATACATATATATTATACAACTTTGTTTAAAGTTTCTGGTTTTAGTAAAACCGCGTTTTCTTCAAAGTAATATTCCATCGACTTAAAATGTATTACAGAATTTTCATTTGAAGTGATTATTTTGTGGTATGATAATAAGGTAGGCTTTTTTAATAATATATTTTATAGTATATTACATACCGCACAAGAGTTCCAACTGCTCCCAACCGTCTAGAGCCAGTGAGACTATGGCGTCTCCAATTGGGATATGTTGTGAGATTATTCGATGCGGAAAAATAAACTAATTGAAACTGTATATTTAACTATTTTTTTACTAAATTGTCGCTTAAACCCCTTTGCCTCTCCAGTGACCATATGTAGTTAGTAATGAGAAAGAATCTAAGTATTGTGATTTATACATCGCCCTTGAGGTGAGTTTTCACAAAAAATGCGCTGCACAAATAATCAAAAATTATTATTCATATAATTCATTATTACCGTATTAAAAATGAACCGTTTTAAAAATGTGGATATCCGAAAAAGAATGCAAGGCTGATGTGAGCGTATTGAATAGGATAAGGAAAGGGACGCTTAGATGGTTTTGGCATGTAGAGCGAATAGGAGTGTGAAAAGAATATATGATGCGAAAGTGGATGGAAGAAGAAATCGAGGACCCCCGAAAAAGACATGACACGATCAAGTAAATCAAATACTTGAATCGGGTCATTTGAAGAGTCAGAATAACACAAGAGTATGTATGAGACGGTATGAATGTGAATGAAGCAAGGAGTGAGTGCCAAGACAGAGTTATATGGCGGTCTGTCCTCTCTATCTACCTCTGCGGAGAAACAGCTCGATGGTTAGTTAGTTAGTTTGAAAAAAATAAAATTAAAAAACACCTCCAAAATACCATATTTTAAATTTGCTCTCATGCCCTGAAAATGAAAAAATAATAATAATTAAAAAAAAAAATACATATATATATACATATGGTATAAATGAAAGAATCAGCTAAATTCTAAATTATTATGATAAAGTGATTGTGTCCTGCCAGAAGTGACCTGCCAGGTAAGTATGTTGCTGTATATTTATATAAACTAAGAATTAATATTCAGTAGAAATTAAGATTTGTACAGCGCCCTTGAGGTGATTTTTCATAGAAAATGGCGCTATACAAATTATCCAAATATTATTATTAGTTAATTAATTGCTGCTTTCTTTTTTACTCATAGTCTTATATAGACGCTATGCAATTATGCATACTTGTCATTCGCATCTTAAGTTGACCACCTTTATGAGTCCCAGCCTTTGGCTATAAACCAAGCGCCATTAATGTCAGCCATCCACTTCCTTTATATATTTTGTCGTTTCAAGTTAAGGCATTATTTAGAATGCCAATCACGTAAACGCGTTATCGATTTGTCACACAACCCTTCGATGTGTTTTGGGCAATTAGTCTATGAGAATTCCCACAATCTGGAATACTCGGATAATATATTAACAGGAACTAGCCCGTTGCTCCTAGTTTACATTTTATTCATTGACAAGTATACAACAACTTCACGTTGTTCTTCCACATGTTGTGACTGTCTCCATAATTTAATTAAAAATATAATTTATTCATTGTTGTCCTTCATCTTTAAAGAAAGTTATTTTTTACCCAGGAGTTATTATTCTACAAAAACCTCTCCCACTACCCCGAGGAATATCTAGTTAATACTGCACAAGAGTCCCAACCTCAGAGCAAGAATATATATGGAGAGATAGCTAAATAAAAAAGCACCGATTTTAGGTATGAAAAACATGTTCTCCGTTTTCCGCGTCTCCGGCGACTCCGCCCACTACGTTTTGCTATGCGACATAACTCAACGGTTTTTTTCCTACGTTTTTTGTTTATAACAATATTGTAAAAAGTGGTTATACAAATAAACAAAAGCATTTTTTTTAGAATAACTCCACACAGGAGGCCTTGAGCGAAATAATTTCCCTCAGGGCCTATGTCATCTTTGGGGATGCTGTATGGAGGGTCTTTTTGAGGAAAAGAAGGAGTGAACTTGGGTCTTGAAGAGACTCATGCCGACATGTGCTATGAATGGATGTATAAATACCCTAGCCCTAGCTCTAGCCACGTCCCAGTCAGGAAAAAGTCATCAATCCTGAATACACTAGCGCTTCCTCCTGGTATATTATTGCTCTGAGGTCTCAACTGCTCCCAAAAGTCTAGAGCCAGTGAGACTATGGTATCCCCAATTGGGCTACGTTGTAAGGCTGAAGGTAACGGGGAGGAGAACTATATGGGGAAGTGGAAGGTTGAGAAGTAACTGGATGTTCAGATATAGTCTCCAAACAGGGCTAAAGCCATTTCAAGCAACGTTTTAATTTTGAATTGTGGTATTTTAGCAGGGTGATACTAAGAATATATACCACTCTGAGATACTCCAAATCTTCATATCGCATATCAAAACTTCTTCTCTATCACTATCTTCTTTATGTCGCATGTCGAAACGTGTGGGCAGAGTCAAGGGAGACGCGAAACACGAAGCACATTCTTACAATACTTTAAAACGGTGTGATAATTTTAGAAATTTTATTGTCTCTTTCTTTCTCATGGTGTACGGTGTTAAAATGCGGAGAAAGTGATTTGTCCCAAATTTGTATAGGTTGGGTAAAAATAATTAGCTCTCTCTCCATATATTATATTGTTGCTCCAAGACTAAAACAGTATTTACTAAGCTAAAGTTAAAATATTACAAGTTCATATTTGTTTTAAACTGAAAGTCTAGTTACAAGGAAAAAGTTACTTTGCCTGTGAGTCAATTAAATAATCCGAAGTAAACACAGTTGTTTTAGTAATTAGTTATCTTATCAACAAAACAGTTGGAGTACCTAGAAAAAAAACCACTGCTTTTTGCAGGATCATGTACCTACTCGTACAAATAAATAAACATAATAGACGGAGACGGTGAGGGTGGGAAAGGTGAAAGTAGGTTATAAAAAATGCATCTGTTTTGAAAAGCTTGAAACAAATAAGTTTCCAGGTAGTTAACAAAAAAGTTTATGCATTTTCCAATATTATAATTTTCTTTTTGATTTCAGCAGACCCTAAAATGGAATATTTTCTTAATACCATGTTCAAACGTAATATATTTCAGTGCTATCCGGGAGTTTTATTGGTTTTACTAGAAAAAAACTATTTATATTCAAAATTGGCCGCAAGAATTTATTAATTTCAAATATTTTTTGGAAAATTATGTAGGATAATTACGCTTAAAAAAAATATCGAAAAAACGAACATGAAACAATGTCGGTCAGTGCGATTTGAGTTTTTTTTCTCGAGGTTATTTTAATATAATAATTTTTGGACAATTATTATGAGGCCGTATATTATATATTATTTTTAAATTTTTCTTGTTAATATTGATACCAAGTTTATATTAATATTTATTGAAATTAAGTACAGAGAAAATATACAGCAGCATACTTCCCTGGCAGGTCCTATCGGTTAGACACAATCACTTTATTAAATTTAAATTATAGCTGATGTTTATTAAAATCATTGTAGAACTAAGGAACTATAATGAATAAACGTATTGGTAATTGTCAAATGTTAGTCTCTAAGGTTAGGTAGATCACGTTTATTTACGAATTAAAACACGCTGACGTAAGTAATCTAAAAAAAGAGGTGTTTTCCATCACGAAAGGTAAACCGAAGTGTCCGCGGGCAAATTCATCCTTTCCCGCTGAAACATCTTTCCCGCGGGAAACACCTTCCTCTGCTAGGCTGTTAGGTGCGCCCCGTTGCTGGCCATGTAAATACATATTATAATACGCCTAAATAGGCGTTATACATTATTATTTCCACCATTGTTATGATTATTATTTTATCATAAGTATGATTATTACTATTTTATTTATTTATTTATTATTATTATTTTAAAATATTTTTTATTTTTTCATTATTTTTTAGATTTTAGAGCACGAGAGAAAATTCTAGCAATATCACGAGCGGCACCATCAAAAACACGGCGATGGAAAAAACAAGATTCAAAACACGGTTGAATCCGGGTACAAAAGCTTTAAAAATATTAAATTCAATAAAAACGTGCATAAATTGTAAAGATAAAGCTATGTTTTATCGGTAAAATCCGCTAACTAATGATCTGGTACGAGTCAGGCATGGCGCGAGGATCATCTTACGGTGCGATGGGCGGCATTCTAATTAGCGCCAGAAATAATTATTATTGTACAACGCCTACCAATGTTATCACCATCACACTCCTTCCTCCTTCCTCCTTAACCCCTCCCTCCTCATGCCACCCCCCCCCCGTCTCCCGGCAGGCACATCCAGGATGCAACCTGAATGGGTTTTCTATATTTAACCGATAATAAATATTAAATCCGTACATTTTCTGGAAAAGAAACCTTATAGGCATATAATAAAAGCAAACCTTCTTGAAAATATTAGCACCATATCCAAGAAACAAGTGTGAAAATAATATATGACGGCATCCATGGTATAGTAGTATGTATGACAGTGAGGCATGAAACTGGCAGAGGAAGGATGAAAGTAGACTGAATGCTGTAGAAATGAGATCCCTGAGGTGTATGTGCGCTAAAACCACGTATGACCGTGCTAAAATATGGATATCCGGAAATAATTCAGGGCTAATGTAAGCGTAATATGACTAAGTAAGGGACGCTTAGATGGTTTGGGTATGTTAGGTGAATGAACTAAGAAAGGAGTGTGAAAAGAATGAATATATATATATATATATATATAGATATATATATATATAGTGAGAAAGTAAATGGAAAAAGTCGGGGACGCCCGAGGGAGACATGGTGCGATCAAATGAATCAAATAGTTGAGTCGGGCCATGTAAATAGTCAGAATAACAGAATAGTATGTACGATACGATGCATGAATGTGAATGAAGCAAGGAGCGTGTGCCAAGACAGAGTTGTATGGCGGTCCGTTATCTCTGCCTATTCTTGCGGGAAACGGCGTGATGGTTTGTAAGTTAGTTAGTTAATTAGTTTTACCCACGAGGTAGCTGGACATATTCGTTTTCAAGTCAAGATTATATCATAAAACAGTTAATAGGTAGTCTGACAAACGAAAGAATGCGGCTGACGACTTTTTATTTCTTAAGTTTTTATTTTTATTTATTCTTTAATCTAGAGGCATTCAGCGAAAGTACGGTGAAAATTAATTAATTAATTTAATTAATTTGTTATTCCGCCCAGTGTATATTTTTCTTGGCTTAGGATACGCTCAATTTTGACATCCGAAAGTGACCGTTAGAGTTGGCGTTATGAATTCCAGATATGGTTGCTAATAGAGAGATTCCCAATTCATCACAATCTGCAGTATTAATTTATTTTAATTTATGGTTTTAAATCTTCTCTCAATGCGGTCAACTCGTCTAATAATACCCGGAGATCACTTTGACGGTTTGACACTTAGCGAAGGTCTCTCCGTGCAAATAGATGATTTATTTTTAAGCGTACCATCGAATTAAATTACGCTTAGCCGCGTCGGTGACACCCAATTCATGCGCTTAAGACAAATTTTAACATCAGAGTTTGTCCGCTAAAACCAATGACGTTACAAATATATAGACACGTTGTAGCGCAATCAGAGTGGCAAGCGAAAACCACGCTAGTTGCTGTGCTCGGTGTTTAAGCCGATTTAGAACTAAACTGTCACGCGTCGCTTGAGGTTGTTTACTATATCTTATCAAATTACAAAAATTAGTGCCAAAATGCCATCGCGTGTGATGAGAAAATGTTTCAATTACACTGCAAAGACTACTAAAAGCCAAGGAATAACATTGCATTTCTAAGTACGCGCAAATTACTTATTATTTTAGACAACACAAATATCTCTATTGCTGACCAGCATAATGATGGCTTCGCGTAAGCGGGTAAGCGAAGTGCTACTTCATTCTTACCAGAGCATTTCGATCGTACATCTGTTTCGTTCATACACACATATTCCATGAATGTCTATCTTTGTCATACATAATGATACATGACCGATATTTGAGTGGTGAATTTACTGGTGACGTAAGTGTGTTTGTTGCTTGTCACATTTTGTGTTAATATTCTAAGGCTATAACGTGTCTATATATGTGTAACGTCATTGGCTAAAACTGGCCGCAATTCATTCTAATTTGCTTTGCTCATAATGCAATAAACAATATTCCTTTTTGCTAGATTTAAGATCTGTGCGGGAAGTTGAAACCGCCAATTAGGCTGGGTGCACCGCCTCAGTTGTTTACGCAGTGTCCACCGGCGGCGGTATCATCAATCATTATTAGTGTCTCGTTAGAGGACCTCGGCTGCAGCCGTCTCATTTGCCGACTGTACCTGGTGCGAGTACCCACTCGCCAACTTCTCGAAGAATTCTTGGAATATTTCAATAAATAAATGCCGGAGAGATATGTGGATTATTGGAAAATTTAAATAGCTGCTTAATTGGAGGGCTTATTGGAAATATATAATTGTACAACTTTGGTGGGTACTTAGATATTTGAGTTTTTTGTAATACTATTATGTAATAATACCAATATTTGAATAATTTGTATAGCGCTGTTTATTGTGAAAATCGCCCCAAGGACGCTGTACACATTTTAATTCCTAGTTAATATTAATTTCGTATAAAATAATGTACAGTATATTTGCGGCACGTTCCACAGTGGTAGACACACTTAGTATCGCCCTGGCGAAAGACCATCATTCAGAATCGAAACGTTGCTAGCCGTGTTTGGTGACCATATCTGAATATCCAAGAACTTCCCAACCTTCCTCTTCCCCATCTCCTTCCCCTCCCCACCTTACCTTCAGCCACACAATAAAACATGCCATAGTCTCATTGGCTCATTGGGAGCAGTTGCGACTTTTGTGTGGTATTCACTGTAAAAAAGTAAAAAAAAAAAAGATAACTGGCAGGTATCACTTTATTTACATTGGCAAAATTATAGCTGATATATATATATATATATATTTAAATTATTATTATTATTATTATAAATGTGTTATGACCGTATTACAAATGTGGATATCCGGAAAGAATGCAAGGCTGATGTGAGCGTAATGGATAGGATTAAGAAAGGGACGCTTAGATGGTTTGGGCATGTAGAGCGAATGAACGAAGAAAGGAGTGTGAAAAGAATATATGATGCGAAAGTGAATGGAAGAAGAAGTCGAGGACGCCCGAGAAAGACATGGCACGATCAAGTGAATCAAATACTTGAATCGGGTCGTGTGAAGAGTCAGAATAACAGAAGAGTATGTATGAGACGATGTATGAATGTAAATGAAGCAAGAAGTGTGTGCCAAGACAGAGTTGTATGGCGGTCCGTCCTCTCTGCCTACCCTTGCGGGGAAACGGCGTGATGGTTAGTTAGTTAGTTTTTAGTTATGATACAGATTAATTGAACAAAAGTTATCTGCGTACGCCAGGTTTGAACCCGCGACCTCTGGATTCGTAGTCGAGCGTCTGATCACTCGACTACGGAGGTAGTCATTTAGGTTGTGAGCGCGGTTGTGAATAGTCCTAGGCCTAGAGTCAAGGATCTTACCGGCCTGCTACAAATATTTCCCTAGAAAGAAATCACTTCATGGTTTGAAATAAAGTATAAATTAAATCAATTCATCGAGCCCAATCATCCTGCCGGAGTAAGTTCACAAAGAAAGCGAAACCAATGAAAGGCAAATCTTCTACAAACGATGAGTTCTGGCATCATTAAAATTACACAGATTTTGTGGTCTGAAATTTATAAATTGATGGAAACAAGACATTTTACAAATGTTCAAAAAGAAAAATATCTCGAAAAAAGAGAAAATATGAAACAAAAAAAGACAGAAGCTAAAAATAATAACGGTCTCGGAAAAAATAACCGAGACTCGAACTCGGAACCTCTACTCTATTTGGGAGTAACGTCTCTGCCAATTGAGCTACCGAGACCTTATTAGAAACTGGCATTTCAATCGATCTCATACTTCCTTGAAAATTATTAATATTTTTTTTTCAATTTTTACTGATATTGGCTGCCATCTTTGTAATGGTATGCAAAGCTCTAACCACATTTTGTATACCTAGATGGTGTCTTGTATAAACCATCCATTTTTGTTTATGGAAATCTTTTGATTTCTAACAAATTCTAGAATAAATATTTAAATTAACATTAACTTTAAAGCTGTTAATATTATTTCAATAATTAATGATGTTCAAGAAATATGGTATCGATAAGAATAGCAGCGTTTACATTGGTTTTGGTGGCACAGTAGATAGATGCGTTACTCACGGATAGAGAACAGGTCCAGAGTTCGAGTCTCGGTCGCAACGCGATTTCTTGTTTACTTTTTCTTTCCCCATTTAATACTCTTTGAATTTAATTGTTTTTGTTTTAATAATAAATATCATAACCAAATATTTGTTTCATATTAATTTCCTCCGTCTAACGTTATGGCAAATCAAGTTTTCTGATGATCTGTACATCTCTGTATACCACAGTCCGCCTCAGCGATCATTGCTTGCAGTGCAGCGTCAGCTGGTTGGCTGGGATGCTGGGATGCTGTGATCCGTGATGCAGTAACGAGATGTCAATTGGGTTTAGGTGTGTGATGCACATCTCTGTATACAGCTTCCCACTGCTGTCTCGGAGAGGAGAACTACGGAGTGCCAGATATTGGTGTTACAGTTTTGCTTTTAGTTTGTTCTATTCACAAATAATTATTTGTTCGGATTATTGCACTAAAAAATGAAAATACCTAACCGCTGCATCTCAATTGAAACTTATCTTTGGAATTGAAATTAAATGTGCTTATTGCAAGTTATCAAAAACAAACTTCAAATAGTTTTGTCGTATTTGTAATGATCGCGATGCGACCGACAGAATGCTTCTTGGGTAAGGAGCGCTTTTGTCCGGGGATGTTGAATAAAATATAATCACTTTCTCTTGAATACTTTTTATTGGAAGAATTTATACACTATTAGTAATTAAACATTCAACGAAAATGGTTTACCACTGCACGGGAGTGCGATGAGAATAGGAATGGTGGAGTAATAGTGGAGTAATGGTAGAGAGTGTTTTTGCAGAATTGCTCTGCTTTTATACCTACATAGTCAAACTTAAAGTATCAGAGTCCAAACATGCGGTTTATGGAATAATACATGTTAAAAGTAATTTTAGAAAGCGATGTTAGGATATAATTTATGAGACAGAAAAACATTAAGGGACGCAATTAAGAAATACAATAGGACATTGGTATGAATGCTTAGTGACATGGGTAAGTTGCAGATGTGCGCAACTGGTTGGGCCATTACAAATTGTTGCAATTCAGATACCAGTCAGTGTGGTGTCTAATCACTGCATCACATTGTAACGTAGCTTTGGAATTTAAATTGAACCTGTAGGTATATTGAAAGTTATCAAAAACAAGATTCAAAGAGTTTTGTGGTATTGTGGCAATTCAGATACCAGCCGGTATGGCGAAATACGACAGGCATTTTATTTAGCAAATCAATTAAATTATCAGTGTCAAAATATTAAGTTTTAATATTTTATATGTGAGTACGTACGTACGAGGGTGAAGTCAATTTAAATAATCAAATTTAAAACACTTTTTTTTTTAAATACCGTCCTATCTAATAAGGGGCCTACCTATCATGTATTTAAGCAGACATTAATAGTGAAGAGATTAATAGAATACTGGTTGAAAATTGTATTTAAAAACAATATTCTTTCGTACACAAAATCATCAGTGAAAGCAGCCTTGTTCCTTATGAAGCAGAATAGTAGAGTCAGTATTTTTCATTCGGTCTATTCTGCGGGGGTTTGGTTGGGATGCTGTAATCTGTAGATGCTAACAGCAGCATATTTTGAAACCCTTAACTGTTAAAAGAAGAAACTTTAAAAAAAATGTGACTTGTAAAACAGGAAATGATGGATTGGCCAGTTTAAGTGGAATGGAATACGCATTAGTTATTATTATTATTAGAAAAGTCTAAAATTTTAATTCGCTACAAACAAAAAGGGTACTACAGGAGGTATTTATGTTAATTTATGCTTAACTCACATTTGAGAAAAAGATTTGCTACTCTCATAATACTGCAAAACGAGAACGATAGAACAATATATTTTCTTTGTATTTATTGGGCATTAACTATGTAACAGTTTCTAGACAATTTGTTTTTAAAGAGCTGCTTCGTTTTAAAAATTCCATATATATTATTATTCCCTCCCTAACCTTGGCGAGTGGGCTAGCACAAAATGGCGCTTCAGCCCTTTTTGCCTTTTGGCGACTGTTCGATCCAGGAACCGCGAATCGATTCCGGATGGAATTGGAATGAATTTAGTGGACTGTAAAGCGAGATGGTACTTGGTAAATGACTTGATTTATCTGGGGAACAGTAGTAAGGAATTACGTCATCTTGCTCACCTTGATTTGTGTATCTGCTAATTGGCGCCCAACCTCTCTGTTCCGGTGATAGTGTGAAATGACTTCCAGGGCCGGGCGATGCTTTTGAAGGAGGTACCTCCTTCTCCGGGCGCTAAATGTGAAGTGAAGTGGGCCGGTCTCGACCGTTCGAATGATACGATCCGAGAGTGGGGGGTCAAGTAACAGGCTGATTAATGCATATTTTTACAGCCATGCCAATAGGGCCGGACAGGGTCGCAAGGTGACGTATAAGAAATAGATAAGGATGGGGTACAATTGAACATCACATTGGAATCCACAAAATGTCAATTCTAGGACCCAACATTCCCCCCCCCGAGAAGAGATGAAATCTCTTATCTACCAAACGTCGATGATTCACACATTCTCGATTATTGTCAATAAACAAATTAA
Source organism: Drusus annulatus (assembly GCA_022651775.1). NCBI lineage: Eukaryota > Metazoa > Arthropoda > Insecta > Trichoptera > Limnephilidae > Drusus > Drusus annulatus. The sequence continues at coordinate 1,661,614 of JAGWCC010000160.1, read as the reverse complement.
ATCATAACAACCGAAAATGCTAATCTCAAAATTATTAATTATAAAAAGGTGATTCGTTTTCGTATAGAATCAAAATATCCCAAATATGAAAATTGGTTTTACTACCACGTAAAACTATTAAACTAATTACCTTATCTGTTTGCTATAACATTATTCAAAAGAGAAATAAAATAAAGTAGATAAACTATTGACAATCACATGTTCATGGGACGAAAAACAAACTACGTATATCCTCGTTATGATCGATGAACACTTAAACCGGTAATGGATAAACCTTGACAACTGGCCGACGAAATGTTCCCTGTGCAGTTTTAACTGTCACTACGCACGACTTGATCATGACCAGGATGACATTCCTCGATACGTCCTAACGGCCAATGTAAGGAAGGAAACTTTCCGTCATTAACTAACACCAAATCTCCAATTTTGAGATTAGGTGAAGACGTGACCCATTTGCCACGTTGCTGAAGGGTGTTTAAATACTCCTTTCGCCATCTATCCCAAAAAGATTGAGTGATTTTTTGTAACAATTGCCAACGCGATAACCGATTCATAGGCACTTCAGACCATTCAGGTTCAGGGACCGAAGTAAGAGGAGCCCCTATCAAAAAGTGACCTGGTGTCAACGCTTCCGAATTCCGATGGATCAGAAGATAATTGGGAAAGTGGTCGAGAATTCAAAATTGCTTCTATTCGACTAAATAACGTTGCCAACTCTTCGAAGGTGAGAATCTGCTCACCTATTACTCTTTTAAGTGATATTTAGCAGATTTTATTCCTGCTTCGTATATACCTCAAAGTGGGGTGCAGAAGGAGGATGAAAATACCATTTGATTTGACGCGTAGTGAGAGCAGATGAGAACTGCTCATGAACCGTTAGCTGCTTGTTAGCACCGACGAAATTTGTGCCATTATCACTAGTGATACTAAAACACATTCCCCGTCTGGATATGAATCTATCCAGAGCCGCTAAAAAGGCTTCTGACGTGAGGTCAGATACAACTTCTAAATGTACTGCCTTGGTACTCAAACAAACAAATAAACACAAATAAGCCTTTAACACTTTTGCTCCTCTACGTTTACTTTCTTTTATCAAAAATGGGCCACCCAAATCCACACCAACGTTAAGAAAGGGGCGACCTTCACGAAATCGGGACTGAGGCAAATCACCCATGACTGGCTGTAGACCAAAAGGACGAGCCTTAAAACAGATTATACATTTACTAAGGCGAGAGCGAATGATGTTACGAGCAGAAATAATCCAATATTTTTGCATGTAAAATTGATAATAGCGTTCTGGGCCCCACGTGTAAATAAGTCTTATGATACGAGTCAATAATTAAATTAGTCAGATGACTTTTTATTAGGCAATAGTATGGGATGTTGTTCATTGGAGGTTAGAGGGGCGTGATGTAATCTACCGCCAACTCTAAATAAACCAACCGAATCTACAAATGGCATTAGTTTGCGAACGTGAAAAGAGTTATGATGAAGTTTGTCTGAATTAGTATGAAAGTGCACTCTTTGCACCTTTTTAATCCAGACAATCAGAGATGAGTATAGTTCCTCGACAGTTAAAACTCAAGATTGCGATCTTTTATCCCGTGTCGAGTGTTAACAATGAATCTCACAACCCAAGCTGTGACTCGTTGTAACCTTGTTAATGACGAAAATCTACTTAATACGGCTTCATCCCATGAAGTCATGGTTGTCAACGCTTGAATACTGGGGTTCTTAAGCTCGGGAAGAGAATTAAGTTTGACCCTGAAGGAATGGATCAATGGCCATTCATCGATGGGTGACATCATCCAAGGAGGCCCCATCCACCATAACTCGGTGTTGACCAATTGATCTGGTAAGAGTCCCCTACTCGCTACGTCTGCCGGGTTCACATGAGTGCGGATATGAAACCATTTTATTAAGGGATCAACTTCATTAATTTGTTCTATTCGATTAGCGACAAAGGTTTGTAAATTATATGTTGGTGTATGAATCCATGACAAAAAACGATGGTAGAATCCGTAAAAGCGAACACCTTATCAATATTTAAAATGGCACTAACAGATTTCAACGCGTAATCTAAAAAGTCGAGCGAGCAATAAAGCGCCGCATAATTCTAACCGCGGAATAGAAAGGGTTTTGACTGGAGCCACCTTTGACTTGGCCGTCAAAAGGCGAATGTTAACTCGTTGTTCCGAGTGTTGGGACCGAATGTACACAACACAGGCATAGCCCTTTTCGGAAGCATCGGAAAAACCGACTAATTGATAAGTGTTGTTTAAACTATCTCCAATATAGCGCGGAATTTGAATGGTTGCTAATGTTGACAATGACGATACTATTGCCATCCAATGAGACTGGATTGCGACTGGGACTGGATCGTCCCAATTCAATCCAAGTTTCCATAATTGTTGTAATAAACACTTTGCTGAAAACGTGACGGGAGAAATCCATCCAAGCGGATCGAAAATCTTAGCAACCGTTGATAGTATTGACCTTTTTCGAATAAGTTATTTGGGGAAGTCTTCACCCGGTACGAGAACGAGTCATTTTTGGGCTCCCCAAACAATACCTAAAAATCTTAATGCTATCATGATTCAAATCGAAATCTATAGGTACTTCGCGATGTGAGGCTGGAATATCAGACAGTAATTCTGAACAGTTACTAGACCATTTACTCAATTCAAAACCGCCAAGATGAAGCAACTTCACTAAATCTTGTTGTAATTTGCGCGCCGATTCGAGCGTGGAAGCTCCGGTTAAATATCATCGACATAAGCATCTGATAATAAAACCCTTTGATGCCGCCGAAAACTTGATATCCTCGTCTAGTGCGAGCTGATGTAACGTACGTATAGCGAGAAAAGGTGCCGAAAGCAGTTCCGTAAGTCACAGTTTGTAATTCAAATTCTTTGATCTCATGATCAGGTGATTCACGCCACAAAATGTGTTGATACGGCCTATCCTCCGGACGGACACTAAGATTTGTCTATACATTTTGCAGATATCTGCTGTAAAAACTATTTTATGCGTTCTGAACCTCGAAATTAATTTCACAATATCTTGTTGAAGTTTAGGTCCTGTCAAAAGTATGTCATTCAATGACTGGTCAGATGTGGTTTTCGAACTTGCATCAAAAAACTACTCGAAGTTTCTTAGTAGAACCAGTCTCTTTAATTACACAATGATGAGGAATGAAATATTTTCCACGTGAAGTTAATGAACTTGTCACATCGATCATATGACCTAAAGATTCATATTCTGTCATGAATTTAATATATGCCGTTTTTTAAAGAGTGGATTCCTCGCAAAACGATGTTCTAGATGACGCAATCGAGATACTGCTGAGATATATGAATCACCGAGTTCGAAGCACCGTCCCTGAAAGGGAGCGGAACAATGTACCGTCGGAAGTATTTCTAGAATGTTGCGCTGAAAAGGCCTTTTCACAAAGTGCCTCTTCTGGAGATAACGGCGAAGGATGCATTGGAAGGTCTTCGATTTCCCAAAAGGCCTTTAAGCGAGTATCAATAAATGAATCTGAAGTAGTCAAAAATGAGTTAATAGGATGAGACACGCAATTATCGACATAACCCATTAAAATCCAACCAAAAACTGTATTCAGAGCAATGGGCTGAGTAGGCTCACCTTCCATGCGTCCTGAACGAAGAATAGATGCAAAAATTCCGGCACCCAGCAACATATCAATTGCAGATGGAGTTTCAAAATTTGGGTCAGCTAACTTCAAGTTTTGATATGTTTCCAGTCTCCCCGACAAATGGGAGCACTCGGCATCTCTGCACAGATATCTGACAACACCACGAATTCCCATTATAATGCTCATGCGAACAGAGAGACCGAATTTGACAATTAAGCGTTCCCTTTTGTGCAATGGCCGACACCTGTCCAATTCCTCGAATAGGAATGTGACGATTAGAACAATCGAAGCCCAAACGAATTGCGCAATCATGAGTTATGAAGTTAGCTTGACTTGCAGAATCCAATAAGACGCGTACATTCTTATAACGTCCTTGTTTATCTTTTTTGCCTGTACGACAGCCGTAGATAATAAGACGGATGAGTTACTCGAACTAGTTAACACCTCGGTGTTTTTAATTAGGTCCACATGCGGCGTGATACTAGTTGATAGAATTGTGTTAATAACCTGGGGCGGCGACACACATTTGTCTACGCCGGGTTGTTCGACATTCTTTGTCCTGACCCTATCCGGTTATTCACAAAATGTAATAATGAATGGTGATTTTACGACATTTAAAACAAGTAAAACGAGACGTACAATGTGTAGCCAAATGTTGGTTAGACAAACAATTTTGGCACAGATTATATTTTTTCACTGTACTAAATCTAGCCGATGGTGATAGAGTTAAAAATTGATTACATTTTGATAAGAAATGATCACGTTTACAAAGTACACAGATCGGTTTCTGTGTACTGATGAAAGAATTTATTAATCGATTAGCCTTGCCCTTGGTCGAGTGCAAATTCACGCTGGAGGTTTGAAGAGATTCAAAAATTATACATTGTGATTCTAAAAACAACAATAACTGCGAAAACGAGGGAATCTCTTTTCCGTGGCCAGTTGACTCAAAATTAACACGTAAATCATCAGGAAGTTTCTTTAAAATGATATGTAACAATAAGAATGACCACTCGTCGGTTGGAAACTGTAGAGCGTTCAAGGCCTGAATATTTTCTTTCAAAATATTTACAACAAATCTGAGTGACTCCCCTTTTTGTTAGGGGACACGAAACAATCTTATCCACGTGTTTGTCTGCAATAACTCTTTTGTTATGAAACCGTTCTCTTAATAAGTTATACGCAACCTGATAATTACCCATTGAAACTGGAAGATGTTTTACTGTATTTAAGGCCTCATCGGTGAGGGACCCCAATAAATAGTGTAGCTTATGTATTTCACTTAAAGACTCATTTTCATGAATTATGGTATTGAACGTGTTTATGAAATTAATCCATTCTGACGTACCGCCCGAAAAGGTCGGTAAACTTATTTTTGGCAACGCGAAACCGGAATTATTACGAGGCGTCAACTTCGCCGAGTGACAATCTTCTACGGAAGGGAACACCGAACTATAATTGATTTGGATATCATAGTACATTTTCATAAAACATGTATAACGACTCTGTAATTCTTCCATGTCACAATCTTTATTTCGAGCCGTTTCGAGGGTCATGTACGATTCAAAGAAATCGTGTCTAACATTCTCAATGTCCTTGAACTTCGCCTGTAGATAATTCTTATCTATAATATCGACCGAATTCAATGCTTTTACCGAACAATTATAAAAGGTCATTCAAGGCTATATTAGCCAGTCGATTTCGTACTGCTGCGATCGCCGCCATTGTAACTTTAGTTCCACGTGACAATAAAACCAATTCACGGAATAATAATCAACAATTATTTAGAAAAACAACCAACGAATCTTGGCATTCAAAATACGAAAATCGAGCGTGTGGCTTACGTTTTTACGTAACAATAAAACTAATTCACGGAGTAATAATCAACAATTATTTAGAAAAACAACCAACGAATCTTGGCATTCAAAATACGAAAATCGAGCGTGTGGCTTACGTTTTTACGTAACAATAAAACTAATTCACGGAGTAATAATCAACAATTATTTAGAAAAACAACCAACGAATCTTGGCATTCAAAATACGAAAATCGAGCGTGTGTGGATCCCGTTTTTATGTGACAATAAAAACTAATTCACGGAGTAATAATCAACAATTATTTAGAAAAACAACCAACGAATCTTGGCATTCAAAATACGAAAATCGAGCGTGTGGATCCCGTTTTTTATGTGACAATAAAAAAACTAATTCACGGAATAATAATCAACACTTTGTAGGTTCAACATGGAATCGATGGAAAATAGGTTAGGAAAAACAGATAATCAAATCGATTCACCAAGTAGATAAAACAATAAACGATAATACGATAGTAATCCGGTAGTAATCCGGTAGTAATCCGGTAGTAATCCGGTTCGAGTAGGACCAAATGTTCGATCCAGGAACCGCGAATCGATTCCGGATGGAATTGGAATGAATTTAGTGGACTGTAAAGCGAGATGGTACTTGGTAAATGACTTGATTTATCTGGGGAACAGTAGTAAGGAATTACGTCATCTTGCTCACCTTGATTTGTGTATCTGCTAATTGGCGGCCAACCTCTCTGTTCCGGTGATAGTGTGAAATGACTTCCAGGGCCGGGCGATGCTTTTGAAGGAGGTACCTCCTTCTCCGGGCGCTAAATGTGAAGTGAAGTGGGCCGGTCTCGACCGTTCGAATGATACGATCCGAGAGTGGGGGTCAAGTAACAGGCTGATTAATGCATATTTTACACAGCCATGCCAATAGGGCCGGACAGGGTCGCAAGGTGACGTATAAGAAATAGATAAGGATGGGGTACAATTGAACATCACATTGGTATCCACAAAATGTCAATTCTAGGACCCAACAGCGACTTCTGTCTAATTTTAGTTAGCTTTAAAAACGCTAATAACGACACGTTTGTGTCAAACCCGGTAGTGAATTATTAAAATTACCTAACAAATGTATATTGTAAAAAAAAAACGCACATCTTATTAGAAAAATATTTAAAAATTGTGTAATTTCTTTAGTGTTCCTCCTTTCCTCACAGCCATCTTCCTTGTGTTTTATAGTCCTTGTTCACAATCAGTTTTGCTGTGATTTGTTCATGACACTCGTCCTTAGCATCCACCCGTACTACAATTCTCAGCCATTCCTCACACTTTGCAATACCCGATACCTTTGTCAACTTTTAAACAAGGTGATGCATTTCAACAAGTTTTGTTTGGCGTAATTTGTGGTGCATTCTTTGTTGATGTATGAATAACAACAGAAATAATGATCGTAAAAATTAAACTCTCCTTTGAAATAAATAATTCGAGACTCCCAAAAGAAAATTATGGAAAACCACACGACACATTAATTCTTATTGGGTATTTCTAATTATGAAAATGTTTGAAACAGTGAAAATGTTAATTCTTGGTAAAATACAAAAATTACTTTATAAGGATTAAAACCCACAATGTATGAGGCATGAAACTGGCAGAGGAACGATGAAAGTAGAAGGAATGTTGTAGAAATGAGATCCCTGAGACGTGTGTGGTAAAATCATTTATGACCGTCTTAAAAATGTGGATATCCAGAAATAATTCAAGTCTGATGGAAGCATAATGAACAGGACGTTTAGGTGGTTTGGGCGAAATTATGTAACGAAAAAAGGAGTGTAAAAGAATATGTTATGAAGTGAATGAAAGAAGAAGTTCACAGAACAGAACGAACATAATTCTAATTCACAATTCTAACAAAAGAGTATGAGTCGATGTATGAATGTAAATGAAGCAAGGAATATGTGCCAAGACAGAGTTGTATGGCGGTCCGTCCTCTCTGCCTACCTCTGCGGAGAATTGACGTGGTGGTTCGTTGGTTAGGATTATTTTTTAATTTTTTTTTTCAATTTGTTATTTATTATAATATAAGTAGTTACGTATATAACAATTACAATACTACGATTGTCTTTTAAGCATATGCTCATGTAGAGAAACGCAGTGTACATCTCAAAAAAACATTGTATTGCTTAATGAAATTAAACAGGTAAGTCAGTGCATAATAAATATGCAGAGAAATTTGCTTGTAAATGACAATAATCGTAAAATAATATAAATTCAATCTCAAAGAAGTAAAGTGCACTTAAGACAATATAATGTTTACAGGTGTGATAAAGGTGATTTTATATAAGTGACACTTAGGAGCAATAATAATCTAACACGTATAAAAAGCGTTTTGAATTCTAAAATCGCATTTGTATTCCACTAAAAAATAACGTATTATATTAAAAATGTAGTCTAGAGGTATTGACAGCCTCCATGGTCGAGTGGTACGACGCTCAACTACGAATCCAAAGGTCGCGGGTTCAAACCCGGCGTGCGCCAATATCTTTTATTTAATTAATATGTGTCATAACCACAGAGCAATAATATACAAGATAGAGCGCTGTAGAGAGAGCTGCAGTCGTAGCTGTAGTGGCTAGGACTAGGGCTAGGGTATTTTTACATCCATTCATAGCGCATGTCAACATTTTTTTGTTTGTTTATTCGTATAACCACTTTTTCACAGTATTGTTATAAACAAAAATATATCATATAACTTAAAAAACCGTTGACTTATGTCCATTTATGTCGCATATGCAAACGTGTAAGCGGAGTCAACGGAGACGCGGGACACGAAGAACATTCTAACAATACTCTAAAGCAGTGTGATAATTTGAGAAAAATTGTTGTCTCTTTCTTTCTCATGGTGTACGACGTAAAAACCCGGAGAAAGTGATTTATCCCAAATCTGTATGGGTTGGGTAGAAATAATTAGTTCTCTCTCCATATATTGTTACTTCAAGGTCATAACACATTTAATTCATATAAAAATAATAATAAAAAGTATATTTGCGGCACGTCCCAGAGTGGTAGATACTCGCGTATCTACCATATATATATCGCCATGGTGAAAGACCACCATTCAGAATCGAAACGTTGCTAGAAATGGCTTTAGTCGTGTTTGGTGACTAGCTCTGAATAGCCAGGTACTTCATAACCTTCCTCTTTCCAATCTCCTTCCCCTCCCCTCTACCTTCAGCCTCACAGCATACCCTATTTGGGGATGCCATAGTCTCACTGGCTCTAAACGGTTGGGAGCAGTTGAGACTCTTGTGCGGTATTCATACAAAAAAATAAAAAAAATATTTCAGTTTTGGTTTTATGACTTTTGCTACTTGTTTATTTTTGATTGGACCGGTTTCACACTGCTGATCTTAAGGTCTTTTTTTTTCTTATTCTAGTGCCATCTCCTACACGAGGTTGGCTATCATCGGAAAATGTTTCCACCCTCCAGACTGCAACCCAGAACAACTCAGCAGACTCATACCTAGCCACGTAAGTTTTTTTGGTAATTTTGCATTTCTCACCTCTAATTATGTGATCAAAATATTAGGTTCTTTAATATTTTGATGAAAAATCTCCACTCCAGGCCAGCTTAAATCATACTAAGTGTTTTTAACCACTAAAGTAAGTTTGATGAAAAGTTCAATCGTATATTTATTTAACGATAGTAAATTGAATGTATTGTATGATGATGATGCGGTGCTGATTTCTGACAGTATAGAAGATCTACAGTTTCTCGTGACTAGGGGGTGAACCGATTATGTATGTAGAGTAAATAAATGATGAATGTATTAATGTAAGTCTAAATTCATGTGGTATTTGAAAGAGAAAGAGTGAGTATATTGGGCAATATAGTTGAGGATGGTGAATACATGGAGCAAGTGGAGGAGTTTGTGTATTTGGGAAGTACGTTTAAGTCTGATAAGTGTATTGAAAGAAGGGTGAATGCAGGAAACTCCATTAATAAAGGACTGAACGCTGTTGACTCTAATAAAACAAATGTCCAAACAAGCGAAGTTAGTAGTCCACAATGGAGTGCTTATACCAACCCTGATGTATGGCAGTGAGGCATGGAACTCGCAGAGGAAGGATTAAAGTAGACTGTATACTGTAGAAATGATATCCCTGAGGAGTATGAGCGTAAAACCACGTATGACTGTGTTACAAATGTGGATATCCGGAAAGAATGCAAGGTTGATGTAAGCGTAATGTATTATGGATTTCTTTGTACTAAAACACTTTACTTGCACTTTATTTGTATTTATTTCATAGTATTAGGTTTTACGGGGTAATTATCTATACCAGAAGCGTAGTGTTACTCCAACTGATATTAACTGTGTGAGACTAACTAAATCTTAAGAATGAACCGTCTCAAATAGTGATAGAATGTCCACAAGGTATGTCAATATCAGTTGGGGTATAGTTCAACATAACATTTATTATTTAACATAAATTATTACCCAAATAATTACATAATACATAGTTCATCATAACAAAAATAGTTTATGGGTGACAACAAATTTCTGTGGATAATATAAAGTCGGCCAAATGGATCCAAAATGTTATCTCCGGTATGGGTAGGTACATAACAAATGAATAGGATCAAGAACATGAGGCTTAGATAGTTTGGGCATGTAGAGCGAACGAACGAAAAACGAACGTGCGAAAACACATACGTCGCGAAAGTGAATAGAAGAAGATATCGGAATCGTTAGAGGAAGACATAGTACAATCAAGTGAATAATATACTTAAGTCGGGCCATGTCGAGTGTCAGAATACCAGAAGAGTATGTATGAGATGATGTTCGAATGTGAATGAAGCAAGGAGTGTGTGCCAAGACAGAGTTGTATGGCTGTACGTCTTCTCTGCCTACTCCTGTGGAGTAAAGGTGTTGTGGTTAGTTAGTTAGGAAGCTGCATTGAACTTATCCTTTCGGTATTCTCAAAGATAATATGACATGTCACGAATGATGAAGGCATAGCCTTTTATGGAGATGATAGAATTCTCGGGATCCTATATTTCAAAGGTGAGGAAGTAAGCAAAATGACCTAAATGTTCCAAAAACAAATATTGTGCTCGGAAACGGGTTACTACCTAAAATTTTTACTAAAACGAACCGTTCGTGGCAAATACTATGAGAATGGACAAACATTATATTGAAAGACCATTTCGTCATATCCGCGCTTTAAGTTTTATTATTTAATATTATTTTTTTATTAACGGACTATTGTAATTACATAAAAAAAACACAACGCGCAATGAGAAAAAAGAGCAACAGAGAATGAACAGCACGTAGATATTATTTGAATAAAGCAATTGCAAAAATATACATTTGATAAATCAAAGTCAAAGCCTGAAGAAGGTTTTGATAGAGTCAATAATGTTAGGCATAGTAAATTGGATTCTTCGAAAATTACTATCGTAAAGAATGACAAAAACTATTTACACTGGTACCAAACATTTTAAGACCATGGCTTGAGTTCACAAGATCTCGACATTCTGGACAGTGGAGAATAATACCCATAATTAGTAGAGTGATCATTGGGGAACCGCAATTCATTGTTTCTGAGTCTACGGCAAGGCATATTGAACTGGATGAGTTGCAACAAAGAAGGTGACCAATAACACCATCAATAATTATGAAAATGTAAATTAAATCAAAGTCTTACCGACGCTTTTCTAATGTAGTAAAAAGTTGAAAAGGCAGTCCCGCCAACGCATGTAACCTGAGCCAGAGAAAGCAAATATACATTTAACGATCGAACGGAAGAGTGTTCTATATAAACTCGTAATATGTAATCATTAGCCGGCAATTAGCTGGCCGTTGTCTGACGCCAAATGATGTCTCCTAGCCACCGGCTATACCCCTACAGACTATGCGTTTGTGTTTTGTTTGTGGTGGAAGATCACAATGGACACTTTGAAGTAATCCTATAATAAAATGAACATGAGCTAATGGCTTTCTGCTAACGAGCTCCCAGAAGATAGTGTGCATTGTTTTATGTTCAGTTTGTCGCTGGGCCAAGAAATTACGGAAGGATTCTAGACAAGAGATGAACACAATTACTGCCGCGGGACAAGTAAACCCTCTCATTAGTTACGCACGTTGATCGGCGAGAACAAACTTGATGCACCCTTTTGCAACTGAGCCTTTCAACTGAAAATAAGTCTTGCATAATTGAAGTAAAAGCTTTAAAAATTTGAAAAACCAAGCAAAAACAACCGTTCGAGCAAAGGGTATTTTTAAATCAGCCAAAAGAATTTTACGTCGTGCAGGAATGACCGACAGCTTTTTGCAAAGTGTTGTTGAGCTTTTCAAGAATGTTGATGTGTTGGGAATGGTTTTAATGACCAAAGCAGTAGAATAACTAGGAAGAGAACAAAGCGTTGTGATCTACGATCGAGGAATTATTTCGGTACAGTGCTCATTATCTTCATGTGCGACTCTCCGTACAGATTGTTCTTTGTGGTTATTGATGACCCGTAAACATTGTTAACTTCAGGAATATTGTTATTGCATTTCCGTATAATAGTCCTGACTTACTTACTTAATTACCTTCCATGCACCTAACAGAACCACTCGATCCAAAATTCTTTTTAAATGTAACAATAATATCAGGACTGAGTCATTATGATACTCGCTTGTTACTAAATTGCATGCAGTGGATAATTCCTTCGTAGAAATAGTAAACATATTCAACTGTACTGAATCAAGTTACAATAAGGCTATAATAGCAGACCTCTTCCAAAATTACTAATGTTACATATTTGTACTAAGCATTATTTACTTTGTGGTTTGTTATATTTATAAATAAAACAAATGAACTTTGTTTATAATCACCTTTATTATTCAATATTTTAAGGAAGCACCCTTTAAAGAAAGTTAAAATTAAGTCATTCTGGCATTTATGAACTTTTTTGTAATAATTATCCTTCGTATTAAATAGGTAAGACATCTTGAAATATAATTATTAGAATTAGTTTTACGCCTAAGATGCTTAAAAGACAATAATTTTTCAGAGTTCGCCAATCACCTCATTGCTATTGATCATATTTTTAATAGGGATACAGGGGTAAAAATTCTTCACCGTTGTAATAAAGGGAAAAAAACAATTTTAATATTGTCCTGATGATGGAAAGGTGCTTCCGAAACCGGTCGACATAATATTGAATAATAAAAGTGGTTATAAACAAAGTTGATCTGTTTTATTATTTCTAATTTTGAAACTGTTAATTCGTGGTGGAATTCCATTTTAATGATTTAATAAAACAAATTTATAACTTTATTCCACTTTTATTTTATGACTGGACCGGTTTCAGCCTATGACGGCCATCTTCAGACTGGTACATGTTGTTGTTAACCTACGGCTTATGTACTATAAAATAGATAAATTTGTTTTATTAAATCATTGATCTGTTTTATTTATAAATTCCAATGTTAATTTATTTCAGTGTAATATTTCTGGTAACTTATTTGTATCGGACGTGTCAACATCATTTTGTGACTCAGTTTTAATTAATTTGCATTGTGTATTTTCATATATGTTTGCCTGTGCGGAAGACATGGTCCCTAGGGGCGTAGAAGGAGAATGACGGCCTGCGCGAACAGACCTCTCCTTTTACGCCACCGAAAGACACCATCTCGTTCGCACGGGTTCCTGCGTCGCGGCCGCCCGTCGCGGCCGCCCGTCCTGGGCCCCGCTCGCTCACCCCTGCCTCACGCCGGTCGCTGAGCTCAGCCATGCTCTGATTGGCTGAGACCAAAAACCCGCCGAAGTGAGGCAGATTTTCTGTAAACGGTGAGCCTGGGCAACTTATCATGTCGATTACCGTGAATGCAGGGAGAGGCTCCAATAAACGAATTATGCAAGCCTACTCACCTGTATTCACGGAATCCAATGTATTAAAATTATGTGTAAAATTTTGATATGTAAAAAAGATATAAAGCTGCAAAGACCGGAATGTAGGTCTTTGCAGCAACCTTGTACCCCTTGTACATTTTTTGCCGTCCCTAATAAAAATTCAGGCGAGCTGCGAGGTAGTATGAACAAAGGAGAAAGAGGCGGGCAAGAACCTAATTTTTTGTATTTCTTAATACAAAAATATTTGAACCCTCAGCGGGCCGCGGAAAACACTGCGGGCCAAACAAAGGCAACCCTCTGCCGTCGGCGGCATGGTACCGCTGAGGAGTTAAAGCCAAAATTTCCGGCCCCTACTAAATTGTCAGGTAAGCGAGGGCGGCGGCCCGAAAACCAAACGTACCTACCTTAATCACCCTAAACCTCTGTCCACAGGTGCAGCAGCCCCGAGGACAGCCAGGGTCCCTCCAGTGGTAATGACCCTGGGCACCCAGACTCACGGCCAAGTGACAGACGCCGTGCAGAAGCTCCTCGGTCCGGGGAAAGTTTTCAACCTCCGGTACAACCGGGGCGGCACGGCGAACATCTTCGTCAACTCACTGGAGGACCATAGGACCCTCACCAACGGGCTGCGAGCGGAGGCGCGCAGCTTCCATACCTTCACCACCGAGGCGGAGAAGATGAAGAAAGCGGTGATTCGAGGACTGCCCAGGGTTGAGGTGGACCTCATCAAGGAGGATCTGGAGGCCCAGGGTTTCCCGGCCAGTAAGGTCACAATGATGACCTCGGCCCACGCGGAGTATCCGCTATACTTGGCTCACTTCGGCCAGGATATCAACATAGGGCTCCTACGCGCGGCGCTGCGCTATGTTTGTCACTGTAAGGTGACGATCACGCGCTACAGAAGCAAGCACCTGCAGCACGGGACGCAGTGCTACCGCTGCCAGAACTTCAGGCACGGCTCGCGTAACTGCAGCCACGCAGCCAGATGCGTGAAGTGCCTGGATGGAGCACGCCTCGTCAGAGTGTCCGAAGGTGACACGGGACGAGCCAGCCGCATGCTGCAACTGCGGAGGCCCCCATCCGGCCAACTTCAGAGGATGTCCTAAGCGTGTAGCGTACGTTGCGTCGCTGCAACTTCGCGTGCGAAGCCAGCGCAGCGCCCGGCCAACAGGCCCGCCGCCCCCGAGCCGAAGCCACGAGGACGGACTCCCGCTCGTGGGCCAACGTGGCAGCAGGCGTATCCGCCGCTCCCGCCCTCAACCCATGCCCTCCGCCCGGCCACAAGTCGTGAAGCGCCCGCGTCTGCCGAGGATGACTTGGACATCATGTCCCTCCTTCAAGGGACTCCTGCGCGTCCGCTCGCAGCTCGCCCGCTGCACCTCCCGTACCGAGAAGATGATGATCCTGATGGAACTCATCACCTCGACCATCGATGGATAGTGAAGTCAAGTGCCTCTATCTGGAACGCTTGTAGCGTTCGCTACAAGATCGACGAACTGCTCGAACTGGTGAGTCGCTTACACATTGATATTATATTAATTTCAGAATCACATCGTTCCCGATACGACATTTAGAGTGCCCGGCTTCGAAGTTCACCGAGACGACCGCCAAGGAAGAGGAGGCGGAACCGCCATCTTCGTTCGTGATACCATCTCAGCCACAAGAGTACCTACCCTGAGACTGCGGCATACCGAGGCCACAGTCATCAGAGTCGACATAGAGGATAGAGCGCACACCATCATCGCTGCCTACTGTCCTTCCCAAGCCGCGCTCAACAGAAGGGACCCGAGCGCGCTCACTAGTATGGGCCCAATAGTTGTAATTGGAGGCGATTTGAACGCCAAACACAACTATTGGAATAACTATCGTGGGAACGCGAATGGAAACGCGCTCTTCTCACATATGCAGACTCACGACTATGACGTCATGGCGCCGGATAGACCGACTTACTACGGGAAGCACTCGAAGTACCCGAGCACGCTAGATATAGCGCTCGTGAGGAACGCGAGATCGATCTCGCCACTTCAGACGCTGGACGAGCTGTCGTCGGACCATCTACCGGTGTGCTTCACATTGGGGGGTACCACAGTCAGAAGCCAGAGGAAGCAACGAGACTTCAGAGCGGCCGACTGGGATGGCTTCAAGAGAGATATCAACGAGCGGATCTACCTATCATCGGACACTCTGCGCTCGGAACAAGAGATCGAAGAAGCTGCGGGCACTCTCACACAGATACAACAAGCTCAAGACACACACGTTCCCCTCAGGAAAGTGACACCATTCACGGTCAAAAGCTTCCCGACTACGTCTTGTCGCTCATCAAGGAGAAGAATCGCCTGCGGCGCACCTACCACCGGACGCGATGCATTTTACAAATCGGCGCACAACGTCTTGCAGCGAAAATCAAGCGGCAAATAGCGGACCTAAGGAGCCAGCTCTGGATGAGCAAAGTTGCCTCGCTCTCACCTCGAGACAACTCCATATGGAGGATGGCAAAGGCGCTAAGAAGCCAGGACAACGCGATTCCTCCGCTCAGCAAGTTAGACGGCACGGGCTTGCCCTGTCGCACGAAAGAAATAGCAAAATGCGCTCGCGGACGGATTCGAGAAAGCCACACAGCCACGGACGGGAGCGGAAGACGAAGAAACCGATCACATCGTGGCTGAGTCACTACGAGAGCTGAATCTGTCCGCGCAGACCGACTTGGCCGATATGCATCTCAGCACGCCGAGCGAGGTGGCCGGGATCATCAAGCGACTCAAGACAAACAAGGCGCCGGAAGTGACCAAATACACAACATTTTACTCAAACATCTACCTCAGAGAGCCATCATATACACTACAAAGCTGTTCAACGCTTGCATCATTACCGGACACTTTCCTCGTTATGGAGAGGGCGACAGTTTTGCCCTTCAACAAATTGAACAAGGACAAAACCAAGCCGACGAACTACCGTCCGGATCAGTCTACTATCGACGATGAGCAAAGTGTTTGAACAGGTTATACTCAACCGGCTCGTACCACATCACGACTCCAACGCGACTCTACCAGACGAGCAGTTCGGTTTCCGGAAGAAGCACTCCACTACCCATCAACTGACCCGAGTAGTGGAATTCGTCTCGCGAAAATTCAACGAAGATCGCTACACCGCCATGGCGCTCCTGGACCTGGAAAAGGCTTTTCGACACTGTGTGGACGGACGGTCTGATACACAAGCTGTACGCAACCAAGACACCGGTCTACATAGTACGCCTGATAAGAAAGTATCTGACAAGCAGATCGTTCAGAGTCGCTTGCAGGGGCGCCCTCAACATCACGTGGGATACCTAAAGGAGTGCCACAGGGAAGTCTTCTCGGCCTGTACCTCTTCAACATCTTCACGCACGACGTCCCTTCAGACGAGAGAGATGCAAAGGGATCTACGCAGACGATCTCACTCTCTACGTCGCATCGCGAGATATCAACATGGCGGCTATTTACCTACAGCGCGCGCTCGATCAGCTGGCGGCCTATTACAAGAAGTGGCGCCTCAAGCTGAACGCCGCCAAGACGGAAGCCATAACGTTTACAAGAAAACGTGCCATCACAACACCTGATTTCCAGATGCAAATGGAGGGACACGACATTGAGTGGAAGGAAGAAGTGAAGTACCTCGGCCTCACCATGGACAGAAGACTGAACTGGAAATCCCACGTGATCAACACGCAGAACCGGGCGAGGAAAGCGATCGGGGCCATGAGGCCGATCTTCAGCAGACGAAGTCCACTACCTCCCCAGATCCAAACTCCTGGTATACTATACTCTTATACGACCTGTCATCACATATGCTATTCCCGTCTGGAGTAGCATATCACACTCTACACACACCCAAGATCCAGTGCATTCAGAACTGTTGCATTAAAATCATTTTTAACACTAGACTCAGAACAAATCTCAAAACGATTACACTCTGAAAAAGAAATACCTACCTTGTTCGAACACACACACCGCCTGACCGAGCGCTTTTACAGTTCACTCCAAACACAACAAGAATCCACTCATCAAATCAATCGGTCAATACGATTCACTTTGCGATTTCACCTTCCGATACAAACACAGAATGCCGAAACACATTTTGTTAGATTTAAATTCAGTTTGGCATATTCCAGACATGGACGAGTATTCGTAATAGGTACTTTCCTATCCTAGTTTCAAGATTCCGATAGGTAACTCCCATTACCTATCATAATTCCAAGATTCCGATAGGTAACTCCCATTACCTATCCACCCATGTTTTTTGCTATAAATATTTATATGTATGTATATTACTATATTCCCATAATTATCTATGTACACAAAAACAGACACACACCCAACACCACACAATGCAGGGCGTCAGATATGACGTCACTGAAGGCCACAATGTCTTCATGCTGGGCATGTGGCCGTTTCCACCTGTATAGGGTTTTCTATGGTTTTCCCTATTACCGCGGCGAATGCGGTGGAATTCCTAAACAAAGGCCATAGCCGACCCCCCCCCATCCTCACTCAACACGAAGAACACACTTATGTATCTATGCCGTAGTGCTGTGTCGAGAGGGAGAAGACGTTGATGATCCGGTAATTTTCATGCTATTTTTGTAGGGTTTTACAAACATATTTTTTTCCCTACGTAAACTCCTGAACTTAAATTCAATAGTCCGTAAAAGCATTTATTCACCCACATGAGGTAGCAAAGTAAGGCGCAATGCGCCGTCCTATTGGTATAAGGGACATGAGTTAGAGTTAGAATCAGTAACTTTAAATGATTCATCACTTAATGATAAATAAGAATCTAGAAAATGAAAAAAAAAAAAACTACTAAATTGTCTTCACCGCTCCATCGACTCCTGCTTGGACTTGCCCGCCTCTGCGTCTCCGCTGCCTCGCTGCCTCGCCCGCCTTCTACTGAGAATCTGGAGTTTTATTCTGCAACCAAGGCCCTCTCTCCTGCCACACGACTCCAGACTTCCGAGCGGAAGAACCGGCAGCGATCGCCAGACCGGCGGACAAACAAATACTCCATACAAAAAGTCGCCTTTCAAGCGCATACTTTGTACTCAGGAAAAGTCGATTGGTCCCCGTACAACTGAAACAAGCCGAAGCAGGTCCAGCACACACTCTCTTCTGACGCGGACGTGTGTTTACAGAACACGTCCCGTACATTATTTATGTTTTTGTTTGCAGTTTACTTCATGTTATTTCTGTGTCATTATCATTTTATTTCATCTATTGCACAGTTATATAAAAGCCCATAAGGATTTAATAAAATAAATAATATGTTTTATTATATTATAAATAACCCGTTGCAGAGCTGCGTCTTAGCGATGTATTGCACTTCGCGGACTCTTCTCTTGAGGTTCATTTTAACTAACCATCACGCCGTTTCCTCGCAGGGGTAGGCAGAAAGGACTGACCGCCATACAACTCTGTCTTGGAGAGAACTCCTTACTTCATACACTTCTGTTATTCTGACACTTTTTTAGAAAGTGTACATATTTCTTATGTAGTATCGGTTAAGTACTGTATAGAATTTGTAATTTAAAGTTAAATAAAAAACATAGTATTTGATTCACTTGATCGTGCCCTGTCTTCCCCGGGCGTCCCCGTCTTCTTCTTCCATTCTCTTTCGTGTTATATATTCTTTTCACACTCCTTTCTTGGGTATGGTGCTAATACTTTCAAGAAGGTATGTATGGTTTCTTATTGGTTTATAGGGTTTCTTTTTTAGAAAGTGTACATATTTCTTATGTAGTATCGGTTAAGTACTGTATAGAATTTGTAATTTAATGTTAAATAAAAAACATAGTATTTGATTCACTTGATCGTGCCCTGTCTTCCCCGGGCGTCCCCGTCTTCTTCTTCCATTCTCTTTAGTGTTATATATTCTTTTCACACTCCTTTCTTGGGTATGGTGCTAATACTTTCAAGAAGGTATGTATGGTTTCTTATTGGTTTATAGGGTTTCTTTTTTAGAAAGTGTACATATTTCTTATGTAGTATCGGTTAAGTACTGTATAGAATTTGTAATTTAAAGTTAAATAAAAAACATAGTATTTGATTCACTTGATCGTGCCCTGTCTTCCCCGGGCGTCCCCGTCTTCTTCTTCCATTCTCTTTCGTGTTATATATTCTTTTTCACTCCTTTCTTGGGTATGGTGCTAATACTTTCAAGAAGGTATGTATGGTTTCTTATTGGTTTATAGGGTTTCTTTTTTAGAAAGTGTACATATTTCTTATGTAGTATCGGTTAAGTACTGTATAGAATTTGTAATTTAAAGTTAAATAAAGAAACATAGTATTTGAATCACTCGATCGTTCCATGCCTTCCTCGGGCGTCACCGACTTATTTTTCCATTCACTTTCACGTCATATATTCTTTTCATAGTTATTTTTTTATTTGTAAGCTTTGGAGTTCAACTTCGCAACTGAACTGCTCCAAATTAAAGTAGTTCTTTGTAATCTCACTTCCGTTGAAGTATTTGTTCAATGAAATGAAATGAATGGAGTTTGAACAGCCGCCAAATGAAATAGTTCACACGGAGCAGTCAGAACGCTAAAATGAACTACCAACCTTAATTGAAGTATTTGTTCAATGAACAATGAAGAAGTAGGAACTGCTGCCAAAAGAAGTAGTTCTTTCAGAGCGGTCACAACGCTAGTAAATACCTATCAGAGCATCAAATTACTTTAATTTAATTTACGCATATTATCTCCTCCGTTGAATTCGAACCCGAAACTTTAATTTGGAGTCGGACTCGCGCGCCGTCTCGACGTCTCCCTCCACCTCCCTGTGGTACCTACCCGTTCCAGTAGTCGTATTAATTACGTAAGTTCTGGAGAGTAAATTCTTAAGTATTTGGAACAGTGCTTCTCGGTGTCCGGACATCGGAAGAAAGGGCTGGTTCCTCCTCATGGGCAGTTGTCATTGGGGCGGAAGGGTTGACCAAAGAGGCCTACAGTTAAACGCCTATAAAGGGAGTAAATGGAAATTATAGGGGTGAAGTTCACACTTCCTGTTATTGTTTTCGAATTTTTATGTATTTATATTACAAATATATTTTTAAATCAACAAACTCTTTTTGCCAGTTGTACTGTTTTGATTAAACGACATTATTACATTTGCCTTTTTGGAATATATTATGAGCTAGAAGAAGCAAAAAAAGATTTTCGAGAAGTTTCTAGAAATCCAGATCTAGTTGTGAAAGATAAATTTCAATCAAAAGATAAGGCTCGCGAGGGCAATTTTGAAAGAATTTGTTATATATAAGTATCAATTTGAAGGGAATTTTTCGTTTATTTTATTTTATTAAAATGATAATATACTGTGTTATTCTAAAATACGGAATAATAGGCAGGGGAGATGCGTTTAAAACTAACTTAGCCCCTCTTAAAATAATACAAATTAGATAAATGAAAATAATTTTAAAAACTATTAGATTACTCAAATGACGATTTGCTTAAAGATTTCAAAGTTCTGAATTTTAATAAAATATGTTAAAAAAATGCATTGCCACAAATCCAAAAAAACAAACGCAAACTGGTTTCAGTTAGCACCAGACCAAGAACGTGAGGCCATATAATGACCCCGAAACTCAATTCAACAAGGGCACAACATCATTATTGTTACTCAGCAATTAAGATTTTTAAAGAACTTTCTTTGGTCAGCACCCAAAAATATATTCTTATTGACTTTCTAAAACAAGCAATACTATAAATGTTTTATCAGTTATTTGTACATGGGTAGTTAGGGAAATGTCTAAGGTTTTCGGTAAATGCAATTTTTATACGGTAATCTTTTAAATTCTTTTTAAATGCATTTTGAAATTTTGGTAAAACGTTCAAAAATGCTTTCGTTCATTTTCAAACTGCATATTTAAAGACATTTTCTTATGTTTATCATAGAAGTTTAAGAATTACAATATGAAAACTTCATTCACTGGAAACCTCAGACATCTTACAACATTTACAGATACATCATTTGCAGTATTACTTGTATTAGAATGCTGCAAAGTGACGTTTAGCGCCATTTTGAGTGCTGAGGCTTAAGCATAATAAATGTGAATAACTAAAATATTTAAAAAATAACTAAAAATACACTTTACACTAAAATAATTTAAAAGGTTTTTATTGATATGAGATACATTTTTAATCATTAACTTGAATAAGTGTGAGTAACACATAATAGTACTCCCTCTCTGAACACGAGAATTTTCTCAATTATGGAGGTAAGTATTACTAACTATAAATTATAAGGAGAATATTGTATATTAATTGTATTTATATATTACCTACTATCAGTATTAAGTAAAACAGTGATTAATTTATACAATAAATTTAAAAAAAATGAATGTAAATGCGTACTGACTGATTACGATAATAATAATTTTAATAGGTAAACTTTTTTTTAAACCATTTAAACAAAGTTTATCTGTTTTATTTTTGAATACGGCAAGCCACAAAGTAAATGCTTTTTACAAATATGAAAGAATAATATGTTCATTTAATTTTCTTTTTAAATTCAAGTATCCACTGCGTCGATTCGGTTAATTCTTAAGTCTTGACTAATCAATATATAGTTTTAAGCCTTGCCGAAGACCGTTATCTCCCTTCTGCGTTCTATCACCCCCACCCCCTGACCGAAGGCCCCCCACCAACTTCAACTCGAAACTTAATTAAGTTGAACATGCATCTAGATGGAAATTAGTTAATGTTAGACATTGATCTAGGAACACTAGAAAGACCACCAAGGTTCACTTAGCTTAAAAGTGAACAGATTTCTGTTTCCGCCACTCGAATACTGCTAACTTCAAGCTAATGTTTCTTCAGACAAATACACATTTAAAAAAGAGGCCTGCTTTGTGTTTTTCGAATGCGAGACATTTTATTATTTTTCTATAGTGAATACCGCACAAGAGTCCCAACTGCTCCCAACCGTCTAGCGCCAGTGAGACTATGGCATCCCCAATTGGTAAGTTGTGAGGCTGAAGCTAGTGGGGAGTGGAAGATGAACGCTGGAAGTTCCTGGCTATTTAAATCTGGTCACCAAACACGGCTCAAGCCATTTCAAGCAACGTTTCGATTCTGAATGGTGGTCTTTTACCAGGACGATACTGAATATACCTACCACTCTGGAACGTGCCGCAAATATACTCTACACTTAAATATTAATTAAATGTGTTACGACACATATTAATAAAAAAAAGTTATTTAAGAACGCCGGGCTTTGAAGTCGCGACCTCTGGATTCGTAGTCGAGCGTCTTAACACTCGACCGTCATTTTTACTAATTCGCTACATTCACTTTAATAATAGGTTCTATCCGAGAGTAAGTTTGATAAATGTGGTGCAAAAATGTGTCGATTTGCCTAATAATTTAACAGACATCTGTGTCAAAAGAAAATCTATGTCTCCACTTCGCCTCTGGAATGCAACAACTTAAAACATTTAAAAAATCGTCATTTTTATGAAAATTCCTACAAAATAATTGTTATTAACATATTTCTTTTAAATCCACTATTATTTTACACTTCTTTAAAATTAGCATTTTTTTGTTTTTTCTTTAAGTATAAAATGAAATGTGTTCGCTACAAACAATTGTAGGATTGTTCCGATATAAAATGTATCATCTAGCATTGTGTAACAAATGTCATCATTTTTTTATATTATTCTACTTGTACTCGTTGTCACTTACTCATATGACCTAGTGAGGTAGGTAATGTAAAATAATAATGCAAGAAACAAAAAGTTGATAAATAAATAAATATAATATAAAAACTTCAACAACAAATTTCATTGGGCTCAATTTCATTTGGTACGTTTTTCACTGTTGGGCTCGCCTAGTGTAATTTATCTCATGTAGGTTTGCCGTAAAAAGCGCATTGTTCCGTCGCAGACTCTTCTGGAAAATTCTGCGTTAATTAAAAATCCTTTTAAACACAACCCTTCCTATAATTGCACATTATTTCTATGGAAATTCGTTTACCCTTTTTAATCTAGTTTTTAAACGTTAATATAAAGTTTGCGGACAAAAGTGAACGGAAGCGGAACTCTTGTCCGTTTTAATTTGATCCCCAGTTGGATAAGGCAACCATTTTTACAATATTATTCTAACAAATTAAACTTAACAATACAGAAGAACGTTATTTTTACTTTTTACGAATTCGGAGATTTCTCAAACAAGATTGTAAGATTTTTATTGTTTGAAGGACAGTTGAAAAAAAATATATGGCTACTAGGTGGAAATACTGACTGGTTGTGCAATATTTTCAAATTAAAGCTTAATTTTTCAACTTTGATTTGCAAAGCCTTATTTTTATTTTATGATAATCAATTTAGACACATAATTTTATTTTTTTCGAAGGAAGCAAAAACTTGGGGGTGTGACATTGTTTTATTTAATACTAGACACATTATTTGTTTATTTTCGAAGGAAGCAAAAACTTGGCGGTGTGACATTGTATATTAAATAAAACAATAAACTTTGTAAAACACCACTTTATTGGAGGAGTACAACTCAAAGAAAGTGGTGTTTTACAAAGTTTATTATTTTATTTAATAATAGACACATTATTTGAACGATCGTGCAAAGGAGGATTTATTGTCAGAAGACATTTTTTTTCGAAACAACCCAAATAGGAATAAATTTGTAAATGTGTAAAATATATACGAGTATACACTCGTCAAGCAGAAAAAATAATGATATTGGCAAAGAAAGGGCCGAGTGTGAGCCCTAGAAGACCTTTTTAGGTAAAAAAAATAAATTTTAGTCGAACGATGTTCCTGTCAACATATTAAAAAAGTTACTACACATATTAAAGATGTTCACTAACATTCTTTCAAGAAATAGATTATGATTCTTTATCGAAATTAAATGCTATTATATCATATTTCTCTTTAGAGCAAACACTGTGCGGTGTGATATTATGTATTTAAAAATTATATAAACTGGAGAAAAAAAATGATTCTTTGTCACAACACCATTTTTTTATCATTTTTAACTTTGTTATTTGACGTACCAGTGTTAAATATGTTTATAATTGAACTAAGTTAATACTTATTTCTGATAAATCTTGAGTCCAAGCGAAAACCGTTTTTTTTACGTAAATATAGCACAAGTCTCAACTGCTTCCAACCGTCTAGAGCCAGTGAGACTATGGCATAAATTTACATATATATACGAGTATGTAAGATAATGTTCTCGGTTAAACCGTGACCCATCTTCAAAAGCCTTAGGTCTTGAGTTTTGTTTCCAACTGACCGCTTACGCGTGTCTGTCAATTCAGGAGACAAGACCTAAATGAATATCATTCATTACGACTGGAACGAATTCCGCCAGTTGATTGTGGTGGGGAGAAGGAGGGGGGATTGGGGCGGGGCCTGTATTATCGGGTTATCCGTGAAAATTATTTTTCATCTTACACCCGTGAGAATTTAATCGTAACCTCAGAGCAATAAAATACAAGACAGAGAGCGCTGTAGAGAGAGCTGTAGTCAGTTTATTAGAGGTTTGCTGGACTCGACTAGACCTGGGCGGGGCTAGGACTAGGGCTAGGGTATTTATACATCCATTCATAGCACATGTCAACGTAATGTTTTTGTTTATTCGTAAAACCACTTTTTCACAGAATTGTTTTTTTTTTTAAATAACATGTAACCTAATAAACCGTTGAGTTATCTCAATTTATTTCGCATACCATAACGTGTGGGCGGAGTCAACGGAGATGTGGGACACGAATAACATTCTAACAATACTTTAAAGCGGTGTGATAATTCAGGAAAATTTGTTGTCTCTTTCTTTCTCATGGTGTACGACGTAAAAACCCGAAGAAAACGATTTATCCCAAATCTGTATAGGCTGGGTAAAATAATTAGCTGTTTCTCCGTATATTGTTACTTCAAGATCGTAACATATTTATATTTAAACTGAGTTTATTAAAGTATCGGCGCACAGGTCCCGGCAGAGATCGGAAGCACATAACGGTCCGCTGTATTATGCACTTAATTAAAACAGTAAACTCATCAAGCCATAAGATGTTATTATTAAAGTTTTTTAATTAAATGACAAAAGGAATTCTGTCGCATTATGCGCCGTATCCAGGATGCTGGATACTGTCACTGGCTACAGGATGAATACTATCATACGGGAACTGGGCACGGGAAAGGAGGAATGCGATCTAATACAGGTTGGAAAATTGAATTTGAAAAAGAATCCGACTATTATGTAAAGTTTTGAGATTTTTTGAGATTGAAGAAAAATGTATCGATGGTTTATTTTATTATTGGAATTTCATATCATATTTTAAATATTATATAAAGGTACGGACATACCTACATTGCATGAAAAAAAAACTAACAAACAATGGTAAAAAACCAAATGTACGAGTATGTGTAACAAAAAGGGTATGATAGAAAAAAAACTAACAAACAATGGTAATAAACCAAATGTACGAGTTTGTGTAACAAAAAGGGTATGATAGAAAAAAAAACTAACAAACAATGGTAAAAAACCAAATGTACGAGTATGTGTAACAAAAAGGGTATGATAGAAAAAAAACTAACAAACAATGGTAATAAACCAAATGTACGAGTTTGTGTAACAAAAAGGGTATGATAGAAAAAAAACTAACAAACAATGGTAATAAACCAAATGTACGAGTATGTGTAACAAAAAGGGTATGATAGAAAAAAACTAACAAACAATGGTAATAAACCAAATGTACGAGTATGTGTAGCAAAAAGGGTATGATAGAAAAAAAAACAACAAATAATGGTAATAAACCAAATGTACGAGTATGTGTAACAAAAAGGGTATGATAGAAAATAAACTAACAAACAATGGTAACAAACCAAATGTACGAGTATGTGTAACAAAAAGAGTATGATAGAAAATAAACTAACAAACAATGGTAATAAACCAAATGTACGAGTATGTGTAACAAAAAGGGTATGATAGAAAATAAACTAACAAACAATGGTAATAAACCAAATGTACGAGTATGTGTAACAAAAAGGGTAAGATAGAAAAAATTATAAAAAAATAAAATGTATTTACATATATATATTTATTTTTATTTTTATATGAAAACCGCACAAGAGTCTCAACTGCTCCCAATCGTCTAGAGCCAGTGAGACTATGGCATCCCCAAATAGGGTATGTTGTGAGGCTGAAGGTAGTGGGGACGGGAAGGAGATTGGGAAGAGGAAGGTTGAGAAGTACCTGGCTATTCAGATCTGGTCACCAAACACGGTTCAAGCCATTTCAAGCAACGTTTCGATTCTGAATGGTGGTCTTTCACCAGGGCGATACTTAGAGTATCTACCACTCTGGAACGTGTCGCAAATTCACTTTTTATTATGTTTACATGAATTAATTATGTTATGACACATATTAATTAAATAAAAGTTATTGGCGCACGCCGGGTTTGAACCCGCAACCTTTGGATTTGTAGTCGAGCGTCTTACCACTCGACCATGGAGGCCGTCAAATATATTTATATAAATAACATTGGATATACATGGACAAGATATACATGTGAAAAGTGTGTGAGGCATAATGCAAGGCTGATGTAAGCGTAATAAATAGGATTAAAAAAGGAACGCTTGGATGGTTTGGGCATTTAGGATGGATAAACGAAGAACTAAGTGAGAAAGTGAATAGTAGAAAAAGTCGTGGACGCCCGAGGAAGACATGCCACGATCAAGTGAATCAGAATAAGAGTCGGAATAACAGAAGAGTATGAATGAAACGATGTAAGTGAATGAAGCAAGGAGTGACGGCCAAGACAGCGTTGTATGGCGGTCCATTCTCTCTACCTACCTCTGCGGGGAAACGGCGTGACGGTTAGTTAGTTTTAGTTATTATTTCTCATTTAGTTTTGGTTAGTTATACATGTGCCGATTGCCAACTGGCCGGCAGCTTCTGGTTAACGTATCTGACTTGAGTTTGAAGATGAGAGTTCCATTCCCGTTATGTTTATAAATACACTGACGTATCATTTTCATTTAATATGTGGACGCAGCCAGGTCTGGGTGTTGTGATGTCGACTGTCTATTTTGACAAACCTTACTTAAAAGAGTTTACAGCTATTATAAAAAATAAACTACATTTATGAGTTATTTCTAACATTTGATTATTATTATTTTTTAATTTTTTTATCGAAAACTTTTTGAACCAAATACCTTAGAATTGAAATCAAATGCACTTAACACAACGCTAAGGAGATCGTCGTAGTAAAAAACAAGTGTCTTATCGATGGTTAATCTATTTATTAAATTTCACGAAAAATAATATCCAATTATCCTCTCACAAATCATTCTTATTTCTTACCTTACAAGTCGCTTAACGTCGCAAGGGAACAAAGTAGATAATTCACGTTGTGTGATATAATGTCTGTCAGTGGGTAATAGGATTCCCCCTCTCTCCTCTTCCTCCCCCCTAAACCACCTTTCGCTCCCCCCCTCCCTTCTCCCACGACCATAACTAATTATCGTCCGATGGTATCTGCTAATTGGAAGAGCATTTCTCATTTATGGATCTCCACCTTTCTACGGAGCAAGTCTTTGACACAGGGTGATCGTCGTTCGAATGAAATGTCTCAGTTTTGTACAAATTCAACATATAAGATCTTTATTAGAGATGGTCGATATCAGAATTAGGTGTACCTACGATTCCAGTTACCGGTGACCGGCGAGGAACCGGTTATTTATGCAGTTCTTTTTGGAACCGGTTCCTGGTGAAAAGTACTTGCAAATCGACAAAAGTTCCTCGCCAAAAAAGTACTAGTCGATAGTGATTTGAAAACGAAAATAACTGGAACTGGTTGGAACTCGCGCCCAAAAAAACACGAGAAGAACGGATAAAGGATATCGATATTTTTATTTGCGAAAATTTGGAACCAGTTCCGACGGTTCCAGTGACCGGCTAGGAACCGATTACTTTTAACCGGGACAGGAATATCGACCATCTCTAATCTTTATAAATAAAACTGCTCTATTTTCTTTAAAACCACTTTTATTTTCAATATCTTGTCGAATGGTTTCCCTTTCATCTTCAGAACAATAATTCCCCCTTCTCCTTCCCATTCCATTACCTAAATATGTATTTCTCAGTATTTTGTGTTTTAGTTTAATTTTTTGTCCTAAGGATAGAAGGTGGCTTCCGAAACCAGTCGACAAAATATTGAAAATAAAAGTGGTTTTAAACAAAGTTTATCTGTTTTAAACAAAGTTAATGCTTTTTTCGAATATGTATAAGATCTTTGTCTGTTTCTAATATTACCTAATTATTTCTCCATTGAATTGTTTTATTAACCTTTTCTTTGTAATATATATGTAGTCTTTTCTCCCTCGTACACGTGATACCTCTCAATTTTTTCCTCCCTCTAATATTTTGTTCTCTTTCTCCCTTTTTGTAATATAAATATATATTTATTAATAAATAACAGTAAATACTATAATTTATTTAAATTATCTACGAATAATTCTTTTTGCCACTATGGTACCCTCCTGTAGTCCTCCCGGGCCGCTAGGATGGCAGGTTATAACAAGGTATTAAGAAACCTCCACTTCCTCCCTATCTGCCCCCCATCGCCCGTCATCTCCTCGGGCTTCTGCGGTCGGGGGCCGTGCCCATCCAAATCAAACAATTTATATTGTATACCTTCATTATTACACTGTTCCTGTTCAATCATGTTAATCAAATGATTACAACTATTTATTACGTAGGTGTAGGGCTGACAAGAAGGACTTCTTTGGAATCTATTAATTCATTTTTCCAAGCCTGGAAAATCACATAGAAAAGTTTATACCTACCAACCTACACAAATTTGGGATAAATCACTTTCTCCGGGTTTTTGCGTCGTACACCATGATAGAGAAAAAGACAACAACATTTCCCAAATTATCACACCGCTTTAAAGTATTGTAAGAATGTTCTTCGTGTCCCGCGTCTCCATCGACTCCGCCCACACGTTTTGATATGCTACATAAATCGACATAACTCAACGATTTTTTAGGTTATATGCTATATTTTTGTTTACAACAAAACTGTAAAAAAGTGGTAATACGAATAAACAAAAACATTTTGTCGACATGTGCTATGAATGGATGTATAAATACCCTAGTCCTAGTCATAGCCACGCCCAGGTCTAGCCGAGTCCGGCAAAACTCATAAAAACTGACTACAGCAGCGCTCCCTCTTGTATATTATTGCTCTGAGTATTTATACGTGTTAAACGAGTCAAATCTCTTTTAGTTTTTGGAGTATTTTTGATTAATTTGTGTAGTGTTGGAATCAATAATCTTCCTTGCCGTAGACTCAAAAACGATGAATTGCTGTTCCTCAATCATCACTTTACTAATTATGGGTATCATTCTCCACTGTCCAGAATGTCGAGACTTGTTAACTCAAGCCATGGTCTTTAAATTTTTGATACTTGTCTGAATGATTTTTGTCATTCTTTACGATAATTATTATCCTAGAATACAATTTACTATATTGTCTAATATCATCGACTCTACCAAAACCTTGTTCTGGCTTTGACTTGAATGTTTTTTTTTGGTTTTGGTGTTTTGCCAACTATTACGTATGTGTTGTTCTTTCTCTGTTGCTCTTTTTTTCACATTTCGTATTGTGTAATTTTTGTAAGTAGACAATGGTTTGTTAATATAAAAATAAATAAATAAATCTTCACTATTTGTTTGTTACCCGTAAAATTCATGAGATGCAACTTGGTTTGTCATGAAAAAGTATCAGTTACCTTAATCCAACCA
The DNA here is from genome assembly GCA_022651775.1 of Drusus annulatus. Classification (NCBI taxonomy): domain Eukaryota; kingdom Metazoa; phylum Arthropoda; class Insecta; order Trichoptera; family Limnephilidae; genus Drusus; species Drusus annulatus. The sequence continues at coordinate 1,631,460 of JAGWCC010000160.1, read as the reverse complement.
TTTGAAATAAAGAATAATGTCAGTTTCAATGCACTTGACGCCCTCCGTGGTCGAGTGGTAAGACGCTCGACTGCGAATCCAGAGGCAGCGGGTTCAAACCCGGCGTGCACCAGTAACTTTTATTTAATTAATATGTTTGTGTCATAACATTTTTAATTCATATAAAAATAATTGACACTAAATTTGCGGCAAGTTCAAGAGTGGCAAATGCTCTAAGTATCGCCTCGGAGAAAGACCACCATTCAGAATCAAAATCTTGCTTGAAGTGGCTGTAGCCGTGTTTGGTGACCAGATCTGAATAGCCAGGTACTTTAAGATCTCCCTCTTCTCCATCTCCTTCCCCTGCTCGCTACTTTCAACTTCACAGTATAACCCGACTGGGGTTGCCATAGTCTTACTGGCCTTAGACGGTTGGGAGCAGTTGGGACTCTTGTGCGGTATTCACTATTAAATTAGTCAAAAACAGGGGTGTGCAATTTTTAGGATGTCGCAATCAATAATAAAATCAATGATTTTTCCTGTGATTCTTCATTAAAGCTCTCCTGTCTCTACTACATAAGGTGTATTTTCACCCGGTTGGGGAACATTGTGATGTGGGTTATGGGAGGGGCTGTGAGAAGGGACTTGTTTATAAAAGTTGAAACGTCATAGCAGATTTAAATTGTACAAGCACACGACCTCCTAATATCCTCCCAGAAGATAAAATATATATTTTAATTTTTATACTTTTCCCATATTTCATATTGTTATTGACTGTGTGTAGGCGAGAAGCCACGGTACATTTTTTTGCAATAAAACTTAGGCCTAGTGGTTTGAACCACTTGTCACATTTAAAGCTGTCGCAAATCGATGATTAGTGCCGTTATGATTTTTTTACGGTGTGGTTCAAATAATCACCCCCGTCAACCACTGATCCTCAGCCCGTTTTAGCATTTGATGAAATTATGATCAGGTGTCAAGCATAACAGCATGACCGTTATTTCATCACGAAGGCCCAAATTTTCTTGAAAAATTGTAGAATACGCCTTTAACCTAAACACAGACGATATAAATAATTTATTTTTTCCTTAGAATACACGAGAAAAAAGGCTTCCCGTACCCGGGTTACACCGGGTACAACTGCTAACTGTGAGTTAGTTCTTTCGTCAATCACAGTAACGATTGTAAATATTTTATTGTTTGCTGCTTCCTCGCGTAGAAACTTTAGTGCTGAATAAAGTGGTGGCATTAATACGCATTGTCTTTCAAGAACAACAGACGTCTTTAGCGCGAAAGCTACACCGTAGTTACCGTTCACATACGTTCCTCGACTCATCATGTTACCGCTAACGAAGTTCTAACAAGCTTACGTTAGCGCGTCGTTAGTCGTTAGTCGTTAGAGGTCGGACGTCGTTAGCGAATCCACCTCCTCCGTTACTCCGTTACGGGCGCCGTTAACGGAGGCTAGCGCCGGGAGACGCTGGGCGATCGACGATCGAAGGATACTTAAAGCCTTAACGAGGTACTGGAGGCATGTTTGTGCGGCGAAGACAAATTTACAGGAATCGTTGGTGTTTGGTTTAAATGAGGTTAGTGCTAAGCTATAGACGTTAAATAATCTACGGTCTACCTAAACAAGTATTGCTTTTTCACCTTTAGTTGCTTTGTGATTCCTTAAGGCGTTTAACTCGTAATAAATAATTAATAATATTATATTTGTTTGCAGTTGTTTATTCACGTCTTATTAAATAAGTATGTATAATTATTATATTATATATTTTTAAGAAAAAATATGTAGAAACTAGTTAAAACGGCGTCATTAGTTACAGGTTCTCGTGTAATAATAATAAATTATATTTACTATAAAAAATAGTAGATTACACACGAAAAACAAAGCTTTAATTAAAATTAAGCATCAAAACAACTTGCTTATCTTCAATTATCAAACACGATAAAATCTGCCATAAATAGTGGTTAATCGCACATTCAAGAGTAATATAAATTCAGTGTTAGTATTAAATCTCTTAAAGAAACATGTTCATTTTTTTAGTATATCAGTTCAGGGAAGCTATCTTTATTTTGTTTCTTAAAATAGAGATAGTAAAAAGAGTTATTTATTAGTATTTTTGAAGCGGAAAATATATGTATTTATAATACTAACTTTTGAAAAAAAAAACTGTAAAATTGCACGAAAAAAACTATTCTTATCTTATTACAATAAAATGTAGGAATATTTTTTCCGTTGCAATGTGCACTAATCAAAAACGTTTTGGTTTTCACATTCGCGAAAATCAGTATAAAGTTCGATGTACGCGCCTATTTTATTATGCATTTAAAAAACATGAAATATAACCACGTATCTAACAAGAAAAATCAGTTTTTTTTAAATACAAAATCAGCCATACACGTATAAAATTGCAGACAGGAGCACCTCTACACTATAGGGCTTTAGGAGGGTAGCGTAAAGTGTAAGGTGGAGAAACATTGAGATTCCATTCACACTTTTGTTGGGCGCTAAAAGGTAGTATCGGTTTCAGTTTGCTATCTGCTTTCTGCCGCCACCAGGGTACTGGGGGTGACTTGGCGTGAAGATTGTAACAGAACTTCTTGTAATGTACACCACGCTGGATTTAACTTCAATGCTTTATACACATTTTTCTATGAACTTTTGGACACATTGTAAAACCTTATAGTGTAAAAAATGTTTTTTAAAAAGGATATTACCGCGCTGGATATATTTCAATCTTTCACAAATTATTTATCAAAGTTAAATCAGTTTGACAGAAAATTTGATCTAAAAAGTAAAATTCTTGTCATCGGAAGCTGTCGAATGATTGATTTTAATTGCAAAGCTCTCAGCTCTTTTATTTTTTATCAGAACCAAGTAAAAAACGGAAACAGGCTAATTACGTATTTTTCTTTTTGAATAATTTAAAAGTCAGATTTTTTGACGTGTCAACTGATATTGTGCCAAAATAAATTTTTGGGAATATCTAAAAAATATTCTCTGGGAAAAAATTTTAAAAAAATGGAAAAAAAATGGTTCCGTAGGCTTCTCTGTGTAACAACGTAAGAAAAACATTCCCAGGTAAAAAAAAAACACTCGACAATATTTAAATACCTCCCACTAGCATCATTATAAGGGGAGATGTTTTGTTTGTGCTTGTACAATGATGGAGGACTTAGCTAGCAGATGATTTAACCCACGACGCCTGGGTGGATACCCGACGCTCTGGGCCGCTCGATCAACTGATTTGTAATGAAATTGAAAGATTTTATTATGTTTCAAAGAACTTTTTTTTTTATAAATAAATTATTGCAGGGACTGGATCGGTCTACCATATTTTATAAAGAATTAAAAAAAAAAAACACCACGAAGGCGGGAAATGAATATTTTGTTTAACTAGGTAAACCCCACCAATTGTGCTATAGTACTAGTCAACGTGCACCCAGATTTAAAAAATAATATTATACTCACTCTTATCAAAGAAATAAAATATTTTAATTTATTTAATGATCGATTTATTAGATGTACACTCTATGGGTGTATTTTTCAGTATTAATAATTATAATAAAGTTTTTATTCGAGAAGGTATGCAGGAGTGGTGCAATGCAATACGGAATGTATAATTGATAATAATACATAAAATAAACTAACTATCACGCCGTTTCCCCGCAGGGGTAGGCAGAGAGGATGGACCGCCATATACTCTGTTTTGGCACACACTCCTTGCTTCATTTACATTCAAACATCGTCTCATACATACTCTTCTGTTATTCTGACTCTTCACATGACCCGATGTATTTGATTTACTTGACCGTGCCATGTATTTCTCGGGCGTCCATAAAATAAAGTTGAAATAAATATAAACACAATAATAAAGAAAACAATAATAATATAATACATAGTAAAAAAACATAAATTCGTAGGAAGAAGGATATTAGGTCTCATGTTTATATTAAACAGAGGGAAATAATTAATGAATCGTAGCATGTTTCATAGATTTATATGATGTGTCTTTCCTTTTAGTTGCATTAGTAACTAAAGATACATCCTTTCATCTTGCGTTTTTGCAAGAGTGTTGGGAATAGGTGATATTAAGGACCAAAGGCTCTGACACAGGGCGGAGGAGGCTTTTAAGGGCACAGAAAGCAAAACACCCCCCTTTTAATGCTTTTTCCATTTCCTGTTAGGGCTGGTGGAAGGGGGGGACCCATCTGTCCGGAAAACTTCTTCTTCTTCCTTTGTGACTCAAATGGATCCTGGCGATACATATTTATAATACCTAATGCGTATTTACTTACGCGTCCATGTTTTATGGGGTTTAAATTTTTATCAAGGTTTTTTTCAGAGTGGATTAATGGAGTATTAATGGGTACAAGTTTTTAAATCACACGCAGCCTATATTTATATTAAGTACCAGACCAATCCACCTGCAGATAGGACCTGCGTCCTGCATATTATGACATAAAAGGCTGGAAAATCCGAAGAAGAATAACCTCTTCCCTTTTAGTTACGCTTCTTAAGCTGTCTTGCCATTTAGTTTGCCAAAAGTTGCGTCTTAATCTTTGGATATATTTAGTCCAATTTATTATTCTACTCTCAAAGAGTAAGGGTTCGCATTGATGTGGCTAGATGGACCTTCACTAAGATGCCTTTAAAATGACCTTCCCCTTCATTATTCCCATCTGTATCCCCCAGTTTATGGATCTGTCTCATTCTCATTTACGTATAGTTCATTCACGCGTAGTTCAGTAATCATCAAAATTAGTTTTGACATACACGTCAAAAGGGGTATAGTGAGTTAATCGTGAAGTAGCGTAAACGGAATAAAATATCGAACTTTTTTACGTATGAGTGAATATTACCGTTTATATTTTTCCCGTCAGCCTACATATTTTTGCAGACATTGGCGCCCCACCCGGCGATCGAACGAATCGTGTACAGAAGACTTAGCGTATTAATACTATCAAGTTGCTTGGCTTTAAATTTTTAAAATAGGTAAAATAACGCGCATGTCTCAAACCATCAAGTAGTGACTCTTTTGACTCGCTTTGATATTGCATCTACTCTAATCTCAGGTCAGCATCAACCCTAAGTGCTACCCTCTGGATCGCGTGATAGTTGGGTGGCACACTCATCGCTACTCAAATTGTTAAAAATACTAGAAAATATTTTTAAAACATTACCCTTGTACAAATCTGAATAGCACTTTATGGCTTGATACATACCAATTTTCGTATTTTTAGTCTATGCAAATAGTAAATTAGAGAATTAGTAGCTTTACAGCTGAGAAAATACTAAATCATTTTTTTTATATTTTATAATGAATACCGCACAAGAGTCCCAACCGCTCCAAACCGTTTAGAGCCAGGGACTATGGCATCCCCCAATCAGGGTATGTAATGAGGCTGAAGATAGTGGAGAAGGGAAGTAAATGGGGAAGAAGAAGGTTGTAAAGTACCTGATTATTTGGATCTGGTCACTAAACACAGCTAAAGCCATTTAAAGCAACGTTTGGATTCTGAATGGTGGTCTTTCACCAGGGCGATACTTGGAGTATCTACCACTCTGGAACGTACCGCAAATATACTGCACATTATTTTATATAAATTGATTGTGAAATAACACATATTGATATAATTTAATTTATTCGCGCACGCCGGGATTTAAACCTACCACCTTTGGATATGTAGTCAGTCGTGTGTCTCGACCACTCGACCACGGAGGGTTTCCAGAGAATAGAAATTTGAATGTTTAATCCTTTAAATTCTACCACGAGTTTTTACCACTCTGGTAGATACATTAACAATAGTTATATGTTTTCTTGTGGCTTTATATTATATGAATAATAATTCTGATATTTCACATCAAGGGCGCTGACAAAGCTGTAAAATAACAACTTATGTTAAATATATGTATTATTTACAAGAGGTTTTATAAATTAATCAATATTTTGTATAGTTTAATATATTTTAGATGTCACTTGGGAGGAAAAATAATCCAAATTGACAGAATATTCCAAAAGGTAGCGTAAAAAAAAAAAGTTATAACATTAGTTGTGGAATAAAACCCTAACTCTGCTAAAAAGAAAAGAGAAAAAGAGAATAGAACTCTAGTACTATGTGTATCATCTGAGAAATGTTTAAGACAAAAAAAAAAACAAACATAATACAGTCGACCTCATCAAGTTCATTTTTAAATGCCAGCCCCTTCATGAAACAGCAAACGGGTGATTAAAGGGGAGGGGTCAAATTTAAGGGTAGTTGGGGTGGGTTGGGTAGGGTTGGGGGAGGGTGGGGCTAGAAACCATCGTGGGACGGAGGCAATCAAAACGAAAATTGTGTTTTCTATTAAAAAATGTGGTGGGAGAATGCAACAGCCTTCAGTAATGCCGTCAAGGGGAGAGAGGCAATAAATAATTGTATCTTGGAATTAGAGTATACGGTTATTATATTTTTTAAGATTGCTTTTTTTCTTCTTTTTATTGAGGAGAAAACACAGATAGACATAGTAATAAACAAACAATATTAAACACTAGTTAACAGTTTATTCTTTACACACACGTCAAAAGGGACATAGTGAGTAAGTCGTAAAATAGCGTAATCCAAATAAAATTTCAGACTTTTTAGGTATGAGTGAAAATTAGCATTCGAATCATGTAAAAAAGACGGCTTAGCATATTACTACCATAGATTAGAATAGAGAATTTGCCTGAATCTAACTATTTCTTACGGCTTAAGAAATTATGAGCTACAATACACGAAGCAAGGTAGGTGGCATAATACCTACACACAAGTAAATTTAGTATAAATGTAAAATTGTTGGTACACGTTTTTTAAAAACAGTAAACAGTAAATCTAATGTCATCATCATGTCTTTTACAGAATTAAGGCTTTCGTATTTCTACTGAAAATGAGGAATGAATTAAGGAATAAAGCTGATAGCATCCAAAAAATAATAATTACGTAAAATTGTAGGAAAAGTAAACAATTTTAAATCAAATTTATCGTTTAAGGAATTTTTAAATTTTTTTTCACTATCACTTAAGAAAAAAAAAGTTTACTGTGAAATTGTGAAAATCGTGAAAAAAAATTGAGTCGAAATTTTTTATTCCTAGCTAGAAAATAAATGTTGTGTAAAAAAATGGAAAATGTTCGTCAAATGTCACAAGAGTATGAAACACCCCAACCTTAGCCTTAACCTTATATACGAGTATAAGCCTTGCATTCTTTACGAATATCCACATTTTTAATACGGTCAAACATGGTTTTACTGCTCATACACCTCAGGGATCTCACTTCTACAGCATTCAGTCTACTTTCATCCTTTTTCTTTCAGTTAAATGCCTCACTGTCATACATCGGGGTTGGTATTAGCACTCCATTGAAAACTTCTAGCTTTGCTTCTTTGGAATAATTACCCTAACCTTGCATTATTTCTGGATATCAACATTTTTAACACGATCATACGTGGTTTTACTGCACATACGCCTTGGGGATCTCATTTCTACAGCATTCAGTCTACTTTCATCCTTTTTCTTTCAGTTAAATGCCTCACTGTCATACATCGGGGTTGGTATTAGCACTCCATTGAAAACTTCTAGCTTTGCTTCTTTGGAATAATTACCCTAACCTTGCATTATTTCTGGATATCAACATTTTTAACACGATCATACGTGGTTTTACTGCACATACGCCTTGGGGATCTCATTTCTACACCATTCAGTCTACTTTCATCTTTTTTGTCAGTTCAATGCCTCACTACCATACATCAGGGTTGGTAATAGCACTCCATTGTGAACTGGTAGCTTCGTTTTTTTGGGTTAATTTTTTTTATTTGCGCCAACAGCGTTTAGTCCTCCGTTAATAGAGTTTCCTGTATTTACCCTTCTGTACTGATTTACACAAAATGAACTCCTTGCAATTTTTGCAACTGTCAAATATTAAAGTACTTATTCACTGTAATTAATACATTTTACTTCATTACAAGAAACAGTAGTTATTTCGCAGGATAAAGAGAATCCGTCTACGTGGGCCACTTTACCCAGAAGCAACTAACCCGCCCGCCCCTGCAGCCCCGCTCTCCCCTAAACAACAATACGGCGGCGGAGCTCAAGTATCCGATTATAGAACACGCAAAATTTCAATTACAACTTGTAATTAGTTTTTGGAGAGTTTTTCTTTCAATATACATCTATTTGGGGAAGGCGGGCGGGGGCGTGCGGGGCTAACTGCAACGTAGGTACTATTGGATTATAAAAATGTAAAAGTGAAGAATAACGATGGCCTGTGAAGCCCCTGGAGGATTATAACGATTTTAATATGTGCAAAATATGGTTTAAAAAAATTGTTGAATACTTTACGCTTAAAGTTATTTAGAAAGCGGCTTCTTACTGTCATCTTAATATCAAATCACAAATGATTGCTTTTTACGAAGATTTATAAAAAAATAATAAAGAAAAAATATTTAGTTTGAAATTGAACTGAATCGTCAATTTAAAAAAAAAATACATATTTTGTCACTATTTGTCAAACACTGTTAAATAAGGTTGCAAGACGATTGAATTAACAAAACCGCCTCAGTAATCAAGGTGCTCGGTTGATATTATTTTAAGAAATTGTTTATTTCGCGCTAGGATATTATTTTTATAAGGACTATATTTCGGATGTGATGTGACGTACGTAAAATTCTAAAATACACAATTCTTATTTGGTGGTGTAAAGGTTAGCATAGTTGCCTGCAAGCAGTTGATAAGGGTTTGATTCTCGCTCTTGGCAATTTATTTTAATTTTGAAATTTACATTCCCATTCCAACTATAATATATTTTTAATGATAATTATGATTAAATTAAAATATTTGGACATTTGGTCAGTTGTATATGGCATTAACTAGGTGGCAACCATTACCAAGTAACGTTTTTGTAATTATAATATCTCAAGGATCTACGCTAGTCATTTATTTAAAACAACAATGCCTTTGAAATGATATCCACGTTGTTTTTATGTACTGTAATTTTACAAATGTTCTTTTTTTTAAATCTGAATAAAGCCTGATTCACACCAACGTCCGGTTCCGCTCAGTGCCGATATTGTTCCGCAAGAAAACTTATTGATATGGTATGAATATCAATCAAGGAGTATGTGCCAAGACAAATTTGTGTGGCAGTATATCCTTCTGCCCACCCTTGTGATATTTAACTTCTTATTTAGTTAAATAATTATTTTGAAGTGTAAAAATACTAACATCGCAGATTTTTTTTTTATCAAAAACCATTTTTTTATCACTAAATAATATTTTTTAATAATTAATAATTAATAAAAATATTATTTAGTGATAAAAAAATGGTTTTTGATAAAAAAAATCTGCGATGTTAGTATTTTTACACTTCAAAATAATTATTTAACTAAATAAGTAGTTAAATATCATAAGGGTGGGCAGAAGGATATACTGCCACACAAATTTGTCTTGGCACATACTCCTTGATTAATATTCATACCATATCAATAAGTTTTCTTGTGGAACAATATCGGCACTGAGCGGAACCGGACGTTGGTGTGAATCAGGCTTAAGTAGGTATCAGATAATTTTATAATGCACCATATTATTGGGGGCTCTTTTTAATAAAATTCTTTTCTTTATTAGTTATTAAGCGGTTTTGAGTCAATCTTATAATCTTTTGACCAGTTAGTAGCTGAGTGGAAAAACTCGTCGGATTCCCATCCGGGCGTCGTGGGTTCAATTCCTTTGCAAGCCAAGTCCTCCATCATTGCGCAAGAAATATCTTTCGTTTATTATGATGGTAGTAGGAGTTTTTCAAATATTGTCAGTTTATTTGTAACCCGGGAATGTTTGTTTTTCTTTAAAAAAAAAGAAAACTATTAAATTAGAATGTATTTAATGTGATGCTCAGTATTAAAGAACGACAATTAGACATTTGAAATTGTGAAAATGTAAATTATTATCCCAACTGCTTCCAACCGTTTAGAGCCAGTGGGACTATAGCATCCCCAATTGGGGTATGTTGTGAGGTTGAAGGTATTGGGGAGGGGAAGGAGATGGGGAAGAGGAAGATTGGGAAGTAAATTAAATTAAATTACTGTTAGTGTAATTTTCTCATTGCATGTCTTCTAGGATTCTCTCTTGAAGCCTTTTCGCAATTATCTGTGTATTAAATAGTGGAAGATAGCAAAATCAAATGACATATCCTCGAAAAATACTGCTTTATTTGGGGTATGTCTCCCACCGAGCTCTTCTAACATTCAACTGACCCTATTATGTATCTCTCTTTCTTGCATTCATACTTTGAAAAAAATCTCTCATTAATGTACATCTTGTAATCAAAGTCTTTTTCTGCAGTGCTTTGTTGCTGCAACTTTCCTTAATTAAATAATGCGGATACTTTGTTGAGCTTTTCAAAATGTATTGAAAGGTTAAGAAAATTAAATTTATACTTTTTTTTTTGTATTGAATACCGCACAAGATTCCTAACTGCTCCCAACGGTCTAGAGCCAGTGAGTCAATTAGTCAATAGTCAATTTTAATATTGTCCTGATGACGGAAGGGTGCTTCCGAAACCGGTCGTTATAATATTGAATAATAAAAGTGGTTATAAACAAAGTTTCTTTGTTTTATTTATAAATATGGCAAGCCACAAAGTAAATGCTTTTACGAACTTTCATTGAGTTTTATTACAATCTTAATTTTAGTTTTATTACAATCAAACAAAACAATGTTGCTTCTTATTGACTTCAAGTCCTTTAATTAAACCTATCAAATTCATCAAAAAATGTTTCCTCATCTAGAATTCATTAAGAAAGTAATATTAAAAAAAATCCTTTTTAATTAAAATTTGTTCCCAGTCAAATTATAGGTAAGGCATGGGGGAGGAGGTGAAAACAGGGAGACGACGCGACGGCGGAGGAGAGATTCGCTTTAACACTTTTGAGTAATTAAAAATAAATTAATATTTTCTTTCTCATTATTGATAAACTCTATAATTGAAGGTTTGGGAAAGCGAATTCCTGAAACACTTGCTGTTCTTTCAGATTTCAGTCCCCAAAACACTTTGGAGGTTCTGAAAAGTTTCAGGATATATTAAAGGCTTTTTAGGGGCTTAATTCTTGACAGGCTAATTACAGTGCGGCCCGGTAATTAACAGTTTATAATGAGGTTTTCAGATTCGATCGGACCGGTCCATTGTGGGGCGAGCTTTCAGGACTTTCCCAAGCCTTTACGAGGAACTTAATTTAATGGGGTTTGTTCTGATTGTTATCGAAGCGCTTTCTGCCCGTGCTTGGCTGCGTTCTCTGGACTGCATTCTTTGTTTGGAGAAACTCATACTACTCTAAGAACATTACTCTGTCTACTGTTTAAAATTTGAAAATATGATTCATCTAAGCAGCTTGTGGGCATGCTAAGAGCAATTCCACATTTTCAGCACAGACCTTATTATGGTCTTAAATATTAATTCAGCATATATCAGACTCTGAATATAAGCTGAAAGTGGAACATGAGCACAATACGAGGTTCTCAAGAAATGAAGGCATGATTGTACCAAAATATAATAATAAATACGGACAACGAGCCCTGGAGTATAAAATGCCGAAAATGTTCAATATGTTACCAAACAATATTTAAAAATGTGAGTTGTTAACAAGAGTCAAAAACTGCTGAAAAAATTGCTCTTAAGTAGAAATGCCTTTTATTAGGCACTTGAATAAATATGTAGTATCTACTATGTGTACTAAAGATATAGATGTATTCTTGTACTATATTATGCTGCACAGTGCATCATGGTATGGTGTAATAGTCTATCAGTTTCTTAAGATGTGTGAATTATAATAATATGTTTATTTATAATAAATAAGATAACCTTTATTAAATTTTATTTTGTATTTCCATTGTATTCAAAATCCTGTTGCTAAATCACTTAATTGTAGTCGGTATGATGATTTTGGAAGGACAATAAAAAAATTAAGATTAAAATAAAAACAAACGACTTTAAAAAATAACTGCCGTAGTTTATTGAAATAAGTCGATAATTTTCGACCTGCATTTAAAACCCAAATCCATTATAGCAAACGTTAATGTATGATAAATCCACCATTTTTTGAAAATTGTTACCATTGGAGTGTGTAAAATATGATTTTGGTTAATGTTAGAGATTCTTCGTTCTTGGATAGGTAATCTTTGAACAATGGACACTCTAAAAAGCCATCGAGTGTTCAGTTTGGTCAATATAGAGTGGCAAAATAATTGTTGACTTTCGTTAAATTACTTCACTTTGGAGCGGGTATGTTACCTAGGTGACTAGATTCTGGCTATTTGCTTTGATGTTAATAGACTTTGCTTGGTCTCATGCAATGCCTTACATATTTCACTGACTTAAAGTTTTTTAATTTAAGAGGCCAGGCTGCTCCCAGTACATTCACTATAAAAAAGGTGAGTGAAATTGATTTTCTGCTGGTAAAATTTTTTGGTTTATTTCACCAGAGGTAAGAGAAAATAGAGCTTACTTCGGACACAAAAACACGCCCAGAACACCCCATCTCTCGGTATACCTCTTAGTAGTTCCATCCCAGTGTGCGTTAGTGATTTAGAGAGCGTTCAGAGTTGCTTCACTAGGCGGAACCACTAGGTGGCACCACTAGACGGTACCAGTGGCTTCCATATCTCCAGTAGTCTAGCTAATCCACACATCCTCGGTCGGGCGGACAAGCTACGATTGAAAAACCCGGTCATGTTGGTGCATTAGTAGCCAGATGCACGGATTTGCGGATATGCCAACTAATCCAGAAGCTCGACTGATTTTCATTTAGAATTGGAATATAACAGGCCACTTACATGATTTGTTGATTTCACACGAATGGATTTTTTTAACTGGGACATAAAGATGTTTTGTTTTATTGTAATGAAAAATATAATGGCTTTGTGTTTTATAGTTCATAGCTTACAGTTTTATTAAAGGACCGGCCTGTAATGATCATTTAATATGCTTTGTCTTATTAAATCCGTAATACACCACCACCATCAGAAACATACAAACCAAAAGCTCCTTTAAAAGCAATATCATTACTCACCTTAAAAACCAAGTTTAATTTAGTTCCTAATATGTAGATTCTATATCTTCAAATTCGTCATTTACTTATATTATTTTTATTGTGTATGTACTATATTTTCGAAATTAATATGTTACTATGAAGTAACCACTTGTTGTTGGTTGTACTAGCCAACAAAAAATGTATTGTTAAGTAAAATAATAAATACAATAATATAACAGTAAACAAGGTTTACACATAAGTGTGTCGAGGGTAAACTGCAATACAAGTGTGAATTTATTATGGCCCAGTCAAAATTAGTTTCTACATAGGCAGATACCTGTTCTAAGAAACTAATTATGCCCTAACAAGTTGTGCAAAAAAATCAGAATAATACAGTTAATTCACTTAAATAGAAAAGAAGAAAATAAAATTGCAACGAATAATATATAAGAGGAGTAAATTAAAATGCACAGATAATCTGTAGGTAATGCAATGAAATTATGTAAAGATTGTACTCTTAATAAATTATCAGATGACATTTTTAGGCATTTTTTTCTGAATCTGTCCCACCTTAATCTAGCTATTTAACAAAAAAATGCTATTTAAAATCATTCAACCTCGCATTCAACAAAAATATGCTACATCTAGCGTTAATTCCTTCGCGTTTTTTTATTGAAGTTTTGAGTTTAGCGTTCGGTCATTTGACGTTTTGGATTTCCAATTGAACGTAGTTATACGGAAAGCATCCAATGAGAAAAAGGGGTTTGAAAATATGGCGATACAAACGCATATTACGGCATTTGTAAAGTGAATTTCAGTGTTTTTTCTTCATGAGAATTATTATTAATTAATTAATTTATGATCTGTCAATTTATTTATTAAATAAATAATTGTATTTGTTATGTTATCCTATATTTTATTACTTTTCAATTTAAGACTAATATCTGCAATGTGGGTTAGTAAAAAATTGAATTACGGAAAGTCTATTTCATTTGGAGCTTGGATATTTTCAGCAAATAGAAATATCGTATTTATCTATAGGAAAACATGTCAAACTCGATTATGGCTAATTGAGAGATGAGCGGCTTCTGCATAAATACATCCATTTAGAATCGAGTTTTTCCATAGAATTTTACGTACCATTAATATATTTTTTGTTGTTTTTCCAAAAGATATTTTTTTATGTATTAGAGATTCAGTATTCAGTATATTTAACTTTTCAACGAAAATCTGGCTTTTCCTTAGAATTTAAAAACAATAAAGAATTTTTTTATTGTGTCCCAAAGGTTAATGATTTTTAAAAATTGTTTTATTTCCTTCGAAATCACATCATTAAAACAGCTGTTCTATTTAAACAATACCAATTTAAAAAAATGTAGTTAGCTTAGATCAAATACCTGGCTAATTTATAGAGCGCCATTTTTGTACAATATGACCTCAAGGGCGCTTGAAACAGGGCGCAAATAATCCAACCTTAACCTAATTTGTAAAAATTATGTATTTTTTACAATAAATATGTTCTAATGTAAAAAATATCTCCAACGCTTAACATTCTTCCATCAACAATGACGAAGTAAATAAGTACTACAATATGCGTTAACTTAAAACAAGTAACGCCATAAATAATAAAATCATAAATGTTACATATTTAATTTACATGGAAACCATGAATCTATATCTGCAGTTTTACCAAGTAAACTTATTCATCTGAATATTTCCAAGTCAAATAATAACAATTTTCGTAGCCTATTGTAAAAATTAAATATTGAGAGTTTTAATAGAATACTTTACTACTATTATAAACTACTCTTCATGCATATATATCTTTCCTACTAAAGTTAGCACGAGTAGAAGAATTTGATTCAAGTTAAAAGATTTGAAAGCTTTCCACAAACTCCCGCATGCTCCAATATGAATACAGGCGAGCTTAATGCTCGAACACTGTTTTCAAAACAAAATAATAAAAGCTTTTAACTTTTTGTAATGTCTGCGAGCACTCAATACGATAACTAACCATCTTGTGATTTACATATCCGTTTAATGCATAATTTGGCTAGAGCTTTGGCAAGTTGTGCAAATTGCTATTCGAGCCATCAATCTTATTAAATTTCACAACTTTCAAAGAAAACATATTTTATTCCTGTTTTAATTACAGCCTAAACGAAACACCATTCTATTTTTTTTTTCAAAGATATACGTAAGACCCAAGATTACGACTAAAAGCTATCCAAATGACTTTTTTTTAGTCTCCTTCAACGGAAGTAATCTTCCCAACAAGCCTTCCATTGAAATGTTTGGTGTAACCTTAAATGACGAGTTAAGGCACGGGGGCTCCATCGAAGTCAAAGTAAAGTTAGCTTCTCAGAAGATGGGCGTACTGTACAAGGCCCGCAGATACGTCAATAGTAATAATAATAATATTCGGATAATTTGTATAGCGCCGTTTTTGTGAAAAAACACCTCAAGGGCGCACCTTGTACAAATCGCAGGTGCGCCCCACTGTTGAATTTGCTACTTCTGGTCTGGAGCCCCTAACTACCTGAAAAAAACCCTTGACTCTGTGTGGAAACGGGTGGTCCATTTGTCAGATTCTCCATTTGATTGCAATTTTTGGAGCCCAGACGTCAGGTGGGAATGCTGTCCTTGTTCTACAGGTATTTCAATGGAAGATGCTCCGAGGAACTTGCATCGTTGATCCCTTCGGCACCGGTGCATAGTCAAGAAGCTCACAAACGCGCGCCCAACAAAACTGTACACGGTTGACATTCAATACATGAAAACGGGTCGCTTTTACGACTCGTTCTTATGTCCAACAACTCGGCTATGGAACGATTTGCCGGCCTCTGTGTTTCCTCCCTCCTTCAACATGGGGCTCTTCAATACCAAGGTTCACTCCTTCCTTTCTTCAAAAATACCCTCCACACAGCATCCCCAAAGATGATGTTCACTCCGAGGGAAATTATTTCCCTCAAGACCTCCTGTGTGGAGTTACTGTAAAAAAAAGGAGTGGACGAAGAAAGGAGTGTGAAAAAATATATGATGCGAAAGATATGACACGATCAAGCGAAAATACCAAAATTTCCATTACCTCTTGTTTAATTGGCGGTGTGTGGGTTTTATTAGTATTTTTTATTGCTTGTGCCGCTGGATGCAGTGCCGACGTAGGCTATTTAGTTTATTTGGATGGGTGTTGTTCGTACCAACCCTGGTGTATGGCAGTGAGGTGTGAAACTAGCAGAGGAAGGATGAAAGCAGACTGAATGCTGTTGAAATGTGATCCCTGCGGCGTATGTTCGATAAAACCACGTGTGACCGTGTTAAAAATGAGGATATCCGGAAAGAATGCAAGGCTGATGTAAGCGTAATGAGTAGGATTAACAAAAGGACGTTTTTTTTAAAGTTTTGGTGAATACCGCGCAAGAGTCCCAACTGTTCCCAACCGTCTAGAGCCAGTGAGCCTATGGCATCCCCTAATTGGGGTTGTGAGGCCGAAGGTAATGGTGAGGGGAAAGAGATGGCGAAGAGGAAGGTTGGGAAGTACCTGGCTATTCAGATCTGGTCACCCAAATACGGCTAAAGCCATTTCAAGCGACGTTTCGATTCTGAATGGTGGTCTTTCATTGAGGCGATCAGTAGCTGAGTGGACAAACGCGTCGGACTCCCGGGCGTGGTGGGTTTAATTACTCTGCTAGTCAGGTCATCCATCATTCGTGACCCAAGAATGTTATGAATGCTGTTGTGACCAGATCTCAAAAGCCAAATACCTTCAAACCTTCCTCTTCCCCATCTCCGTCCCTTCCCCGCTACCTTTAGCCTCACAAAATACCCCGATTGGGGATGCCACAGTCTGGCTCTAGACAATTGGGAACAGTTGGGACCTTAGAGTATATAGAGTGGTATCTATCCAAGGCAGCGTAGTCAGTTTTTGATGATTTTTACCGGACTCGGCCGACCTGGGCGTGACTAAGACTAAGGTTAGGGTATTTATACATCCATTTAAAGCACATATTGACATAATGTTTTTGTTTATTCGTATAACCACTTTTTCACAGTATTATTATCAACAAAAACTATAGCATATAACCTAAAAAACCGTTTAGTTGTGTCAAGTTTAGTGGCATAATAAAAAAATATGTGTGCGGAGTGACCCAGGAGCCCAAGATCATTGTGACAGTACATAGAAGCGGTGTATTATATTTGCTGTCTCTTTTTCTCTCATGGTGTACGACGTAAAAACCCGTCAGAGAGTGATTTATCGCAAGTTTGTATAGGTTGGTTAAAAAGAATTAGCTCTCTCTCCATACATTGTTACTCCGAGGTTGGAACCCTCTGTATGTATATATAATCGCACACTTTGTATTTTTTATTTTGTTTATTTGTGTACCTTGACGATACTTATGCAAAGCGAAGCCGTTCGGGCATAAAAAAATAAAGAAAATGTGTGGTCTCATACAAATTTGTAATATAATTTTCATTCAATATTTATTTACGCCCGTTACAGGCTTCTACATACATTTTTTTTAAGCAATAACCTCATTAGTGCAAAAAATTATGTAAAATAAAATAAAAAAAGATTATTGAATAGCAGATACAAAAATAACTAATAATATTTAATAATTAACAGGTTCAAAATATTGTAAAAGAAAAGAAAAAAATAATACTAAGTAACAGGTCTAACTATTAGTTTAGCTCTAACAGATGATAACAACTGTATTAAACTGTACTAAATGTGTCAATCTACAAAGTTATTGCTTTCTAGGAAAATATAAAATAATCGTTAGACTAAATAATCAGGCCACTGAGTGAAGCATGTACTCTGTTTATAGGCTTTCGGCCTAACTCAGGTCAAAGCAAAAATAAAGCCAGCCATCTATATAACTTGGCTTTCGATGCAAATTTAGCTTTGCTCTAAGCTTCCATTATACTTTGACAAGACAAAAATCCATTAATGCAGCTAACAGAGTAATCAATTATTCGTCCGAGGGGATTATTGCCCCCTTCCGCCCCCCGCCGCACGCCGCCCCCGGCTGACACTAGGCCGGGGGCGGCGGCGGGGGCGGGGCGGGAGGCGAGAGCTAAAAGCATTCGCTAAGTGCCGAGTATTTGTCATTAATCCTTTAATTGATGAGAACCGGCGAACAGAGATGGCGTTAGCAGTCACAAAAATATAGGGCGACCATCATGTGTCAGCGTGGTTCAGTCTTGATAAGTGGGTAGATATTTAGTTTGCATTCAAACGATGGTAGCGAAACTATAATGCGGAAATAATAAAGATATGTATTTTATGATTTGTTCGTCGGTTGTCTATCCTCGGAGTTTTGTGTCAGTTTCATTAAATAAAGAAGAAAAAAAGTGAATACCGCACAAGAGTCCCAACTGCTCCCGACTGTCAAGCCAGCCAGTGGGACTATGAAATCCCCGATTGGGATATGTTGTGAGGCTGAAGGTAAGGAGATGTGAAAGAGAAAGGTTGGAAAGTACCCGTCACAAAACACGGCTAAAGCCATTTCATACTACATACTAATATATATATGCAGATATACTATTTAATATGAAATAACTCATATTTATTATGTAAAATCTATTTGCGCACGCCGGAATTTGAACCCGCCACCTCTGGATCACTCGACCACGGTGGTCGTTAGCCTTTTGTCCACAGCCTTATTCAATCGATTTTTTTTCAATTAATACGAGGGATGCCTTTCTATCCTCTGTTGCGTTACCTTCACTAGTCAGATCTCTTTTGTATTAATGTCACGTTCTCGTTAAATGTCTATTGTCTAATCGTTCAATATATCTAATGGACAACTAATGGATAAATCTTATAATTCACGGCTTCTCTAGAGCCTAGAAGAACTACGAGTAACTAAGAGTCTTAACGTTTTTCTCAGTGATCTAGCGTGGAGCTTCTTTGAAGATGCTATGGATGCGGTTTTTTTATAAGAAGGTGCAGTAAAGCCATAACTTTAAGAAACCTATGTCATCGGAGGTAGGAAGTGCAAAAGTCATGGTACATTCGAGATGTTGGGCACAAAAACCAGATCCATTGTCAACCGCTTACAAATATAGAAGACATAATTTGCATGTCTTTCAGCTGCAGCTGTGCACTAATACTATATCAAAATAAAACTATCCGTTGTAAATAACAGCTAGATGCCATAAACGTCCAACGCTTTTGACGATAATTAACGTCAACAGTTGGGTATAATACAATACCTGCCATACTATTGTAACAATTCTGCTTCAACCTCACAATTTAAGACGCATATGCGACGAATTCAACATCTGGGAAACAAATACTCAGATCTCGTTGATATATTTAAGCACGTCGATATCACACTATGAGTATACCTTAGTACAGTTTTTTTTTTTCATCTGGTAGAGTTAAAATAATTGCTGATACTATTTAACTCTGAACCTGTTATACAGTATTATTTTTTATTTTTATTTTACAATATTTTTGAACCTGTTATTTATTCAATGTTATTTCTTTAATTCATTCACAACATTTTGTTACCGGTTATTCAATATAACTTTTTATTTTCTTTTACAATTTGTTGTGCACTGCTTACGAGTTTTTTTTTACATAGTAATATTTGTGTAAAAGCCTTTAAACGGGCGTAAATAAATAAATTATTTTTAAAAATATCAGTAGCTATTTACGGATATTATTCAACGCAGCGCAGTCTCAACACTCACCGATTATGTACCTATCGAACACAAATGAAAAATTTCTGTAAAAAATATGATCGTTCCAAGCTTTCATAACGCTGGGCCACATTGCATAAAAGCTCAATAGTGAAACGGGTTATGCTACAAATTAGGAAGCACCCATCCACAGAATTCACTTGAAACAAGAAAGGCACTTAGCGAAAAAGGTTATCAATATTAAAGGCTTCAAATTGCCATGGAACATTATTACTTTAATCCTTATCACAAATTGGGTCACGGTAATTAAATTTAATTTGACAGAAGAGTATATGAATAAACTTAATAATTTCAAATAAACGCTAATGAACAGATAAGGAAGCCATTAGTGTTTTATCATTGAATAATAATTGAGATTAATGGTTTTCACTACGGTAATACTAGATAAATATAAACACCCCAGAGACGATGAAACTAATAATCCATTTACTCGGATTATGATTTTAAGCTTCAATTAAATTTAAATTAAATTGAATTATAGAACGAGTTAAGATTTCAAAAATTAATTAACCAACACTATGGAATGTTTGAAAGCATTAATTCGAGTCAAAAAAATAAATTAAATCCATATTTATTTGAAGAGTACTTAATTTACCCTTTTCTCCTTACTTGTATCCTTGTTACGCAATGTCCTTACGGTCTATCGAAAACCATAAACTTATTGTCATTGCGATATTTGTGCAAATAGTTGTGAATGATGAGTACACGAAGCAAGTGGATGAGTTTGTTTATTTAGGAAGTATGTTATAGAGAGATGGAAAGGCTGATAAGGATATTGAAAGAAGGGTGAATGCCGGAAACTCCATTAATAGAGGACTGGACGCTGTTGGCGTAAATAAAAAAATGACCAAAGAGGCGAAGCTGGCAGTCCATAATAAAGTGCTTATACCAATCCTGATGTGTGGCAGTGAGGCATGGAACTGGCAGAGGAAGGATGAAAGTAGACTGAATGCTGTATAAATGAGATCCGTGAGGCGTATGTACGGTAAAACCATGTATAACCGTGTTAAAAATGTGGATATTAAAAAAGAATGCAAATTTGATGTAAGCGTAATTAACAGGCTCAAGAAAGGGGCAGAAGAAAGGAGTGTAAAAATAATAAATAATACGAAAGTATATGGAAGAAGTCAGGAACGCCCGAGAAAAAGATATGGTTCGATTAAATGAATCAAATACTTGAGTCGGGCCATGTGCAGAGTCAGAATAGCAGAAGAGTATGTATGAGATGGTGTATGAATGTGAATGAAGCAAGGAGTGTGTGCCAAAACAGAGTTGTATGGCAATCCGTCCTCTCTGCCTACCCCTGCGGAAAACGGCCTGATGGTTAGTTAGTTATTGTCATTAAATATTTTCTTGTTTTTTTGTTACTTGTTATATTCACACTGTTTGCATTTTTAGAATCGTTGCTTTACAATGTATTTAAGTACCTATACGTGAACTGTTTTCAATTTTATTTCTTTTTCTTTGCTTAAATAAATTTGTTTATTTTTATATTTACTTTCCATCAGATTATTTTAAAAATCACTTTGCCTCTAGATTTTTTTTAATCTGTTGCTGTGCATATTGTGTACTGTTATATCCATGTTTGAATATTTTTCATAATTTGTGATAAAGATCGTGATTTTAGATAATTTTAACTTGCATTTTTAAATACGAGATATATTTCATGGTGAATACCACACAAGAGTCCCTACTACTCCCAACAGTGGAGCTAGTGAGACTATGGCATCCCCAATTAGGGTATGTTTATGAGGCTGAAGGTAGTGGGGTAAAGAGAAGAGGAAGGTTGGGAAGTAACTGGCTGTTCAGATCTGGTCAAGCAACGTTTCGATTCTGAACGGTGGTATTTCGCCAGGGCGATGTTTTGTGCATCTACCACTCTGGAACGTGCCGCAAGTATCCTTGCATTTATATCTCTCATATATATTATTTTCGCGTTATTGTATTAGGTTAGATGATTTGGGGTGAATCGCGCTTGAGGTGAAGTATAAAAAAACTACGCTATATAATTGCAATGTTATTATGAGGATATTTGTATGAATTATGTATGTGCTACTAAGATGAAATATTCTGCAATCTCAAGAGATTAGCATTAGAATTTTTAATTTTTATAACAACTCTTTATACGTCTGTGAGTATGGGAGTAGATAAGAACAAATCACAAAAAATACACGATTAAAAGAACTGTTGACGATCCGCCTTTGTCGTCGGAGGATTAAGCGAGAGTGGGGCCTGTCTGCAGAGCCTATAGACCTATACAGCCTCAGAGCAATAATATACAGGAGGGAGCGCTTCTGTAATCAGTATTGATGATTTTTGCCTGACTCGGGCGTGGCCAGGACTAGGGCTAGGGTATTTATACATCCATTCATACCACATTTTGACCTAATGTTTTTGTTTATTTGTATTCGTACAACCACTTTTTCACGGTATTGTTATAAACAAAAATATAGGATATAACCTTAAAAAACCGTTGAGTTATGACCTGTTATGTCGCATAACTAAAATAAATAAAATAAAAAATAAATTAATTCATTAATAAATAATAATTAAAATAATAATCATTTAAAAAATGTGTCTATCTGATGGGACCTGCCAGTGAATACCGAACAAGAGTCTCAACTGCGTCCAACTATCTAGAGCCAGTGGGACTATGGCATCCCCAATTAAGCTTCAGCTCAGCAATGAAGTTTCTACGAACACCACTTGCGGGGTTCGAGGCCAGCCCCCCAGTGGAGTGTGCGTCTCCGCCCTCACCTGGCTGTCCTCCGGCGGCTCCTTCATCGGCCTCTGTAGCCTCAAGGATCTCCTGGTCTGCGTGTCCTCGTCGCCTCCCCGGCTCCAAGCCCAGGGCGACAGGGGCAATGGGTACGAGGAAGAAGAGCGTGGGACAGGGTTTGAAGCAGTCGAGAAGAAAATGGCGGATTGGTGAACTCCGCACCAGCGCAGCATACTCTGGAGGACTCCGATGACAGTTTTTCAGCAACAAACATGCCTGGTAGCTGCGCAAGTTTTTCCGCAAGAAGAAGAGAAGGACCACCACGACCAGCGCCGCAGCGCCGACGACCACGATTACGACGACGCCCGTGCCGCCCAAGCCGACGCCGCCCACCACCAAGCCGCCTTCCGACATCGGCGACGAATTCGGCTACCTTTGGTCACCGCTGGACTCGGCTCCTGACTCTGACTACTGACCATTAAACTAAGAATTAATATTAAGTAGAAATTAAGATTTGTACAGCGCCCTTGAGGTGATTTTCCACAAAAACGGCGCTATAAAATCATCCAAAAATAAATAAATAAATAACAAAACGTAGTGGGCGTTGTCGCCGGAGATGCCGAAGACGAAAAACATGTTTATATACCGAATGGTGGTGCTTTATTATGTGAGAACTTGTCTTGTCTCTTTCTCTCTCACGGTTTACGACGTGAAAACCCGGAGAAAGTGATTTATCGTAAATTTAAATAGGTTGGGTAAAAATATTTAGCTTTTTATCCCTACATATTCTTGCTCTGAGTATACAGCCTTCTGTGACTACCTTTGCGAGTACCTCCCCGCGACGTAACATAACATTTTTCGTTAATTAAAAGCAAACAAAAGGTAAGCTCAGCTTCATAAACAAATTCCACACAATCCCACCTGACAGCCAAGTATGGGAGAGTCTTTGTGCTAGAGGTACGGAGACAAGGCCATTAGTCTCGCTCTCGAGAGCCGCTGTGGCCGAGGGCGGCTGGGGGAGAGAGAGAGCACTCTGGTTCCACAGAGCGTACACTAAATAATTACTCCGACAATGACGTGTAACTGCAGGAATCGCATTGTGTAGAATGGTGATTTTATCGTGACACTTTAATTGATTGAATCTTTGATTTCTGGGTTAAATTGAATCATGTTTTGATATACACAGTTCGGTAATAATAATAACAGTGAACCTATACAGCGAAGTTTTGAAATATTTCACCTCAAGTGCGTTTCATACTAAATGAATTAAGCTAATAAAACTAACTAACAAACATAAAATAATATATAAAATGTACGCAAATGAAAACTATCTAAGCTCATGATTGTTATCAAAAATCACGAGAGAGAAAGGTTCAGATAGGGGTTTAACAGTGCATGTGCACATCAACAGATAAAAAAAAAACAATTTACTAGAAGCTAAGGGTCTAAAAATCCATATGAAGGTATGAATTCATATTAATAAGGTTGTTTAAGCGAAGAAAAGGAAATTAGATTGAGGACAGTTAACATCTTGGTACTGTAAATTATTAAAATGGTATTATAAATAAACGATTTTAAAAATGCAAACAGTGTAAATATAACAAGTAAAAAAAAGAACAATACATGCTTTATGACAATGAGTATAAGGTTTTCAGTAGACAGTAAGGACATTAAGAAGTAAGCTTGAATTAACAATATATGGAGGGAGAGCTAATTATTTTTACACAACCTACACAAACTTGCAATAAATCACTTTCTGCGGGTTTTTACGTCGTACACCATGAGAGAGAAAGAGACAACAAATTTCATAGACCGCTTCTATATACTGTCGCAATGATTTTAAGCTCCTGGTTCACCGCGGGACTCCACCCACATTTATTCTTATGCCACTAAACTTGACACAACTGTTCCGTAGTTACCTTGAGCCCTTAACACCCAAGAAGACGTGTTTTGAGTTGGGAATGACATTCAAAGATTCACCACTTTATAATAGGAAATAACAAAAGTAATCAATTGATTGCGTGGGAATATGTTGCTAACGTCACGCTTCTGCGCTCGGGTTTCTTAACCTGAGTTCTGAATATCTGTATTCAGGGGTGCCAATTCGGCAGCTTGGGCATTTCGCACGGCCTTATGCGCGTCGTGTCATTAGTTACCTTTCGACCGGCCGACGATCCGGACGGCTCCAGCCGAGTTATATCTCCTCAATCCACAGTGGTTCCGTATTGCATAACATTTTATATCATGTTGTCATTCCTTTTGAACCGTATTAGTTTGCTAACTATCCAATATAACGTTAAAGTTACCATCCGACGGGCCTACACGCCAGGCGTCTCCATGATCGATGCTTCATAGTCTACAGTGGTTCTGTATTGCACAACATTTTTTTATCATATTGTCATTCCTTTTGAACCGTATTAGCTTAATAATTATTCAATTTAACGTGATAATTCTTTTCCGACGGCCCTACTGTTAAGATACATTTTCATTACGCCGCAGCGTATTGCATAATATTTTGTTTAGTGTCGTCATTCTTCTTAATCGTTTTCGGATTAGAAAATAAATTCATGGTTATGATATGTACCAAGGTCGCCTCTAGGCCTTCTTTGCCGCGTTATCACACGTGCGGGCACATATCACGTCCTTTTCTCGTACATGGTTACATACGCGGGATATCACGATTCGTTAGGATCTTACATATTGTAAATAGCTCGGTGTGCATCTGCCGTCATGCCAGTTCGGCCGGGCTAGGCACAATAAAATACATAGCCTCTGTAAGTCAGCTCGGTGTGCATCTATGATCATGCCAGTTCGGCCGGGCTAGGCATACCATGCCATGTATTTCTTGCTCGTGGCTACCGAGCTTAAAACATTACTCGTATAAAAAAAGAACAATACATGTTTGGCCATGACCCGCGTGGGGGCTATCAATATCCCCGACCCGGGGACTATCAATATCCCGGAAGCCGAGTATACTTTGCTCGCACTATACGGGACTATCAAGATCCCGGAAGCCGAGTATATTTCGCTCGCACTATACTATTTACACACACCCACACACAACACATTTTGTTTTGGATTGTACCTCACGTTTCATTTTTCTTTGTACTTATATTAATAAATTGGGTTTTTTATGCCGAAAGGCTTTTTCCCAGAATATAATGTTTTTATTTCCTAAACTTGATCTAGTAACATTACCTTTATATACCAGCAATAACCCTTTATATTTTAGCTTGGCACAAAATTGGGAGAGCGACTTTACCCCTGGAGTCCTACTCTCTTCCGTACGACATTTATGTACTCCCACTGCAGACATAATACGTCGTACGCATACTACTCAACAACAACTAAACGGTTTTTTTAGGTTATATGCCATATTTTTATTGATAAAAATACGGTGAAAAAGTGGCCATACAAATAAACAAAAACATTATGTCGATATGTGATATGAATGGATGTATAAATACCGTAGCCTTAGTCTTAGTCACTCCCAGGTGCGCCAAGTCAGGTTAAAATCATCAAAAGCAAGTCAAAAACTGACTTCACTGCCTTGGATAGATATTATTCTATGTGCTCTAAGGTTGTAAGGATACAAGTAAGAATACAACCGAAACAAAAGCAAATTAAAGATGTTTTAAAGAAATTAAATTTACGACAGTCCAATCGATTATATAGAAGACACTAATTAAAATCATATTCCGAGGCTCATAAAGAGTTCAACGCTTTTGGTATTTTGTGAACTTAAGTTTGTAAAGAGATTTTAAAATACAAAAATTTAAGTAAACAGTGTTTTGAAGTTCTATTGGAATAAATTCCAATAGAACTTCAAAACACTGGTCGTAGTGGTCTACGCATGTCACTATGAGTGGGAGGGTTGTGGGTTCGATTCCTACGCGATAAACAACATATTAATACAAATTCGTAAAAAAGCATTTACTTGTTGTGACTTGCCATATTTATCAATAAAACAGATAAACTTGGTTTATAACCACTTTAATTATTCAATATTGTGTCGACTGGTTTCGGAAGCACCCTTCCATATATAAAAATAAATATTACTATATTATTATTTTAATATTATCCTGATGATGGAAGGGTGCTACCGAAACCGGTCGTCATAATATTGAATAATGAAAGTGGTTATAAACAAAGTTTGTCTGTTTTATTAAAAATTCTTAATAGGTTATTGTAAAAAAAAAATATATGAAAATTACTTTTACTATATAATAATTTGTATTTCAATTAGAAAATGGTTTTTCAGGTCTAGTTATTGATTATAAAAATATGATGTTCCTTCCGAAATTGGCTCTTGAACTATTGTGAGAATCATTACTGGGTATGTAAATAAATTCAATAATTGTCACATCGAAAAAACTTTTGAAAACACAACCATGAACCGAGAGATAAAATTTACGACATTTAGGTAAAGGGGTATATGTCACAATTCTCTAATTGTTCAGGAGAGGCAAAGTTAATTTCTCAAAAACTTTATTTCCTAAAATAAATTTGTATATTTAAATTAAATGGCCGGGTTGTTGCTTTTTGGCAGACCTTCCTTAGACCTTTCAAAGTACAACTGTATATCAAGCTCATTTTCTGATATTTCGTGACATATACCTCTTCACCTAAACGCCATAGCAATACCCGATTAAGGCTGCCATAGTTCCACTGGTTCCAAACGGTTAGGGGCAGTTGAGACTCTTGTGCGATATTTATTTATGAAAAACGATCTGTTTTCTGAAGCAGTATAAACACTCCAGGGGTGAGCTGTGACAACATGAAATTAACCCAGCTTAAAAGTAATAGCTAATATTTCCAAATGGCAAAGTCATCTTCGTCATTGGATGTGAAGCATTGAAATAATGATTTAACTCTTACTAACTGACTAACCGTCACGCCGTTTCCTCGCAGAGTGAGGCAGAGAGGACGGACCGCCATACAACTCTTTGTCTCAAGTTTTGATCCCTCAGTACAAGTGCTATACTTAGTTTACAATTTCTTAATACGTTTTCCTTTTTTTCTACCCTAGGTCCGACAGCACGGGCAACAACCATTATATATATATTTGTTGATATAAATATGTTAGTTGTAAGTCACTAGTTGTAAATATTGGCCATATTTCATTATTAAGTCTTAGTTTTAATATTATGTTAATTTTGATTTAAAGCGCCC
Source organism: Drusus annulatus (assembly GCA_022651775.1). NCBI lineage: Eukaryota > Metazoa > Arthropoda > Insecta > Trichoptera > Limnephilidae > Drusus > Drusus annulatus. Next base: position 1,603,837 of record JAGWCC010000160.1, on the reverse strand, counting down.
TTGAGGTGATATTTCTGTTACGAAAACGGCGCTATATAAATCAGCCAACTATTATTATTATTAACTCTGTGTTGGCACACACTTCTTGCTTCAATCACATTCGTACATCGTCTCATACACTCTATTCCCATCAGTTATTCTGACTCTTGACATGACCCGACTCGAGTATTTGATTCACTTGATCGTGCCACGTCTTGATCGGGCGTCCCCAACTTCTTCCATTCATTTTCGCATCATATATTCTTTTAACCAAAATAAAATACAACAGAAATACAATTGAAATACAGATAATCTTTTATTGAAAAATGTACGTGTTATTATAATTCACACATCTTAAGAAATTATTACAAAATAACACCATACCACGCACTGTGTACCATAATATAGTATAACAATACATCAGGATCTTTAGTACATATTTAAATAAGCACAATTACCTTTAAATTATAGTAATATTACCTACGAAAACTAAGTTGTAAAATAAATATATTGCCATATTTTCCATTTTGTTTCAGTTCATCGACGATTTTATCCCGACAGATAAACGTCTGTAAAAGTAGTAATAAAAAAATAAAATAAAAACCAAAACAAAAATAGTTAGTCTGCTCGCGGATTTGAATAAACACCCAAGACTGTAGCAGACTAATTATAAGTTTAGCAACGGCAAGCAGTCAAGTGCTACAGTTCTCATCGCGGATCAAATCAAATCAGCACGCCACTGCGTGGGTCTGGCTATCTCCGTCCCCCTCCCACTGGCGGGGGAAGGGCGGCGGCCAGAGAGGGAAAGTGTACGTAGTTCAGTGCCGTATCCGGCAAACTGGCGGCGGCTAATTGGGTGCATGTCCAATTATTTGAGAGCAGCTCCGTTGGTGGGGAGTTCGGGCGCATGGAACCGCGTACTATCAGCTATAATGAAACATGCCTCGAGAGAATTAACTTATTTAATTAAATACCAACATTTCCATTACCTCCCGTTTAATTGGCGGTGTGTGGGTTTTATTTGTATTTTCGATTGCTTGTGCCGCTGGATGTTGTGCCGATGTAGGTTATTTAGTATATTTGGATGGATGTTGCTTATACCAACATCGGTGTATGGCAGTGAGGTGTAGAACTGGCAGAGGAAGGATGAAAGCAGACTGAATGCTGTAGAAATGTGATCCCTGCGGCGTACGCGCAGTAAAACCACGTGTGACCGTGTTAAAAATGAGGATATCCGGAAAGAATGCAAGGCTGATGTGAGCTTAAGTAATGAATCGAATCGATAAAGAGACACTTAAATGGTTTGGACATGTAGAGCGAATGAACGAAGAAAGGAGTATGAAAAGAAATATGTGAGGCGAAAGTGTTGGGAAGAAGATTTCGGTGACACTTTAGGAAAATATGGCGCGATCAAATACTTACTATATATCATAGAAGATATTTTTAATAGTGAATACCGCACGTGAGTCCTGCTCTCAACCGTCAAGAGCCAGTGAGACTATGGCATTTACAATCGGGGGATGTTGTGAGGCTGAAAGTAGTGGGGAGGGGAAGGAGATGAGAAAGAGAAAGGTTGGGAAGTACCTGGCTATTCAGATCTGGTCACCAAACACGGCTAAAGCCGTTTTAAGCAACATTTCTATTCTCAGTGGTTGTCTCTCACCGCAACGTGCCGCAAATATACTTTATATTAATTAAATGTTGTAGTCAGTTTTTATGAGTTTTACCGGACTCGGTTAGACCTGGGCGTGGCTAGAACTAAGGCAAGGGTATTTATACATCCATTCATAGCACATGTCGACATGCTGTTTTTGTTTATTCGTACAAAACCTTTTTTCACAGTATTGTCATAAACTAAAATATAGCATATTACTTAAAAAACCGTTGAGTTATGTCCATTTATGTCGCATATCAAAGCGTGTGGGCGGAGTCAGTGGAGACGCGGGACACGATGAACATTCTAACAATACTAGCGGTATGATAATTTGGGAAATTTTGTTGTATCTTTCTTTCTCACGGTATACGATGTAAAAACCAGGAGCAAGTGATTTATCCCAAATTTGTATAGGTTGGGTAAAAATAATTAGACACATTATAATTAAATAAAAGTTATTGACGCACGCCGGGTTTGAAACCTCGACCTTTGGATTCGTAGTCAAGCGTCTTACCACTCAACCACGGAGGCCGTCATTCTTGCAAGATTATTTGATTTGTTTTGAAAATATTAGTGAACATTATTTTAAGATGTCTCATGGATGCTGTGGATGTAAATCCGATTATAGCAGTTCCCTGAAGAGAAAATTTGCAGTTACCATTTTCAAATTTCCCAATGAAGAAGAACGCAGACTCTTGGTGCTTTTGCTGCCGTTTGTGTCCAGCATTTCGATAAAAGGGATTGTATGCCTCATCCCAAAAATCCTAAATTGGTTATCGGAGCTATACTAAGCATTTTCGAGAGTTTGCCAAGTGATTTAACAAAAAAAGGCAACGGATAGAGTGGATCTCGACAACCGGAAGCTCAAAATAAAAGAACGACACGAGGAACAAATCAAACTTTTCTCGCAAAATGATGTGATTGTGGACTACAGTGATTTTGTAAGAGATATTAAAATTAAACTCAGTGAATGGAATATAAAAACTATGAACGTAAGTTCATATTTTTACATTATGATGTTGTAGATAAATTAACTAACCATCACACCGTTTATCCGCAGGGGTAGGCAGAGAGGACGGATCGCCATAAAACTCTGTCTTGGCACACACTCTTTGCTTCGTTCACATTCATACGTCGTCTCATACATACTCTTTTGTTATTCTGACTCTTCACGTGGCCCGATTCAAGTATTTGATTCACCTGATCGTGCCATGTCTTCCTCGGGCGTCATCGACTTCTTCTTTCATTCACTTTCGCATTGTATATTCTTTTCACACTCCTTTCTTCGTTCATTCGCTCTACATGCCCAAACCATCTAAGCGTCCCTATCTTGAACCTATCAATTACGCTTACATCAGTCTTGCATTTTTTCCGGATATCCACATTTCCACACCATTCAGTCTACTTTCATCCTTCCTCTGCTATTTCTATGCCTCACTACCATTCATCAGGGTTATTATAAGCACTCCATTGTGAACCGCTAGCCTCGCGTCATTGGTCGATTTCTTATTAACGCCAACAGCGTTCAGCGTTCCGTATCTCGTAAACATACTTCCTATATATAAAAAAAAACTGATTCACTTACTCCAAGTATTCATAATTTACAACTATATTGCACGATGTTTGCGTACTCTCTCTTTCAAACACCATGACCTTGGACTTTGATTACATTTATAAAGCTCATATGTATTTAAAGTCTGCACTAGACGCTGCCTTGGTCTTGTCTCTCTTTGAGTGGTCTTGGATATTCAAATAAAAAACTCTTTAGAATAATTATTACTTATAGTTTAAATATTATTTTTCGATCAAGTTGGTTTATTAACAACCAAAAGGAAACAATATATTACAATTACTTTAATCTTAATTTCATGATGTATTCGAGGTCTTCTACATGTTATCGATTAATTAAAGTTTTATTTCATTTTGCCACATAAAAGGTACTTACAAAGAATTTCTTCATCGTTTGATGTTTCGCCTGATTCTTCAAATAACTTATATATTTTTTTAAATATCAAAAAAGCTCTCAGAGCGTGATTTTTTTTTGCTTGTAGTAATGATCGCTGATGCGACCGACAAAATGCTCCTTGGGTAAGGCGCGCTTTTGTTTGGAGATGTTGAATAAAATATAATCACTTTCTCTTGAATACTTTTTATTGGAAGAATTTATCTAATATTATAATTGAACCTTTACCTGAACATGGTTTACTGCTGGAGTGGAATGAATATGAATGTAGAATGAATAGTGAAATAATAGTGGGTGCTTTTACAGAATAGCTCTGGTTTTGTACCTGTAGTAAGTATCAGAGTCCAAACATGTGGTCTATAGGACAATACATGTTAAAATGAATTTTGAAAACTAATGTTAGGATACAATTTACTGAACAGAAAGACATTAAGGGATGTAATTAAGATACATTAGGAGATTGGTAAGAATGTTTAGTGACATGGGTAAGATGCACATGTGCTAAACTGGTTGAGTCATTACATTTTTGATCAATGAAATTTACATCAGCAATTGTATTACTTATAAAGTCAAAAAACTTGCAGGTTTGCATCAAATGATTTGTCAAAAATTGCAAAAACAGTGCAATGTTTCATGATCACTTCATGTTTTGGTGGTTTTAAAAAAGTCATTTTACTGATGCAAATTTTCAATAATAATTTTTGTTTGAATTTCGTCTAAAACTTTGGCTTTAAGGTCCTTTGCATTATTACTGGCAATAATCGTGTGAACCAAAATACGTTAAAAATAATATCTCTCTGAGATAATTTTGCCAGCTTTTTATATACTACGAGTAATATGCCGGTTTTGTGCACGTATTCAAAAATATACGAAATAAGTGGTTCAATTAAAAAGATCATTAAAAATAATTCTCATATCTTGCACTATATAAACGCAGAAAAATCTTGGATGCTTTATTCTTATATAAAATTGTGAGCTGTCTTGTTGATTCATCATATCTGCTAGAAAGAATTGCATTTCGTTGCCCTGGACGCAACACCAGATCGAACGATGTATTTAGAATATCACTCTGTAAATCCAAATAATCGCAAAACTCTTTAATAGGACGCCTAAAATGCCCTACGAGATATAGACATTTTCAATTGTAACTTGAAATCAAATAAAATTAAACTAACTGAAGTTATACTATAAATTATGTCAAATTCTACTGTTATCTATTGTATTTAATAGTATATGCATATACCTAAACTTTTCTTTCTTATAATCAATATAATTTACTTGTTACTTTGGTTAATTAAATTTTATGCATTTCTAATGTTTATTTTATTCTTTGTAATCTGTAATATTATATAGGTATCTTCTTTTAATTTTTAATGGAACTTTATTGGTCTAGAATACGTTAATTATTACTTTATCTACATTTTAATTTGTGACTGTTTGTTTCCTAAATAATAAAAATAATCTAGATTTGGAGCACAACTCAATAATAAGGCATACTCCATTTCAATATCTGAGATAATTATATATACCATAGAAAGTATATATATAAATATAAGTTGTAAGCCATTAGTAATAAATATTAACTGTAAGTTATTAGTTAAAAGCTTAAGTGATAAATTATAGGATAGATAAATTAATTTGTAATGCGCCCTTGAGGTGATTTTCCCACAAAAACTGCGCTACAAAAATTATCCATTTATTATTATTATCATTAAAGTTATGGTGCAGTTAAAAATGAATTCAAATTAAATTTGAAATGTTTATAGCTAACATACTTCGAAAGGCAAAAGGTGATTTTTTTGATAATGTATTTCATTGTACCACTAATGCTTCTTTGTTTTGTTTTGACGAATATGAAGAAACTGCAATATTTTTACAAATAATCAGAAATTGGTGGGATATTTCAAATGTAAATACTACAATGAAAGGTAAAATGAAACGAAATAAATGGTGACACCCATACCGGGGCCAACTAACGAGAAACCAATTTGCTAAGTTGGTAACATTGCTAATTTCATAACAGTCAAGTGTGACACGCATTTTTGTTCGATCTATCGAAAATATTATTTTTCGACAGTTAAAAGTACAGTTCATAACTTTTAAACCTAACATAACTCACAGTGAATTCATACGAAACTGGGTTTCGTATTAAATTATAAAACCTGCCATTGATTCACTCTTAGAATCTGTTTTAAAATAATCAAAAAGTGCAGTTTTACCTAGCGCTAAGATGTCACATTTCAATACTACCCACAGTGTTCAGTGCAGTGCCCCGCTCTAGTCCAAAGTATAACTACCTCTACACGCACCGGCGCGTATAGAAGCGCACAACCTTTTCAATATGAACTGCTTCAAATGCCAACTCACAATCACCGATGGCGTTACATGCCACTCTTGCGGTAAACAGTTCCACTACGAGTGCGGGGTACATCTGAGACTACATTTCGCAAAGCTAATAGCGAGAGAAAAACATAGACATAAAATACAAGACACGTCATATTTATACAAATCTTACGAAAATTGTAGCACCACTAATGTAACACCACTAAGTGTTTCATCCGCGTATGAAAAGGATAGCCATTCAAACAATATGTCTGTCCGGAAGAGATAGCTATATGAAGCGTGTTTTGAAGGTATATCTCGTCGACTTGGTTTAGTACAACCAGGCGAGTTGTCTCAGTAACGTATCTACATTATTTAATTCATCTAAGGAGAAAAATAAAACTAGCGCTGCCCAACCTGCAAAACATCCGCTGCTTCAAGCAACTCCATAGAAGATGCGATAACTGAGATAAAGAAAATATTCTCTGAGTTAGCCTCCTTCAAAATTCAACAGTCAAGTCAAGGAACGAAAGGACGACATGTCTGAGCTGAAAAATCCATCGAGTTCTATAATTAAAAATTAGATGACTTCTCAACGAGATTCCATACTCTTAAACAATCGCTGGGCAAAATCGATCGACTGGAAAATTAAGTATCTCTGCAATCCACAATCAAAATGATGCAAGACGATTTGAATAAAATAGAGCAGTGGATGAGAATGCGAAATATCGAGATAAAAGCAGTACCACAAGGGAACAACGAGAATATCACAAAGATCTGGTTAGGCATAGCAAACGAAATAGGTATCTCCAACTTAAACATAAGTGAAATCAAGTTTACCAGAGTCCCTGCAAAAAGTTCACTCAACTCGTAAACTAATAAAACCTATAATTGTAAAGTTCTCCACTCGGTTACGTAAAATTAAGTTCATGGCGGAAATACGGAGAAGAACGGGAATAAACACAAATGATTTGAATTACCTCGGCGGCGAGCTTCAATAAAAACCCTTTTTTCTCGAGCCAAGGGGCTTGCAAAGGAAAAAAGCTACCAATACACGTGGACGAAGAATTGCAAAATATTTACACGAAAAAACTCTACTTCGCCACCGGCAGTAATTTTCAAAGAAGAAGACACAATGAAAATTGTATGATTCTTTCCGCTTACTTTTTTTGTCTTAATATATTTTCATTCGGTTATGTATCTCCCTCCACACTCTCCCGTTATTTTTGTATATCCCTATCACACTCGCCTTTCCTCACCCTTTTACCTTTTCCCATAAAATGTTCAAACTATCACTTAGCAAGAACGATTTGGGGAAGCATTTTACCGCCTGTTGGCAACCGCTTACATGAGCGACACTCAGACCTCGACGGACTTACACCACATCAATTCGATTTGCGATCACTGCGGTAAGTGATTCATGCACTTACATATTAACAAACTACTCTCTCACTAATATCTATTTAATTGCTCTCCCATGACCTTAATTATATATTAAAACGTTAGAGGCCTTCGGACCAAAACGACGACGATCCTTCAGAACACTTTTTCAAATGATTACGTCATAATCACCCTTACAGAATCGTGGCTCACTAATGGCATTAGAGACTGTTGAAAACTCTCGCTGTACATTTCGTAGAGATCGCGAGTACGCTTCCACCGGTCAGCGTCTTGGCGGTGGCGGAGTGTTGGCTCTTCAACGGGAGCTGATCAACGTCGCTCGGCCGGAATGGCACTCTTGTGCTGAACACATTTGGGTTACATCACCCTGTTGTCAACATTTGTTGCCTATACATCTCAGGTGAGGATCCAACATCAATATTTAATTGAAAATTTCCTCAATATTTTATCAAACGTAGTATCAAATCACCCCGCGGATTCATTTGTTATTTTAGGTGATTTTAACCTTGCTGAAATTCATGGATTAAATCTACGTCATCTTCGCACTATGTAGCAAGTGGTCACTCAACTTGTCTCAGTAATCATTTTGTAGACTGTATGCATTTTCTAGTCCTTTTTAAATTTATCGGCGAACTAAACTCGAGCAGCCACATTATAGTTCTGATCCTTTATAATTTATTGATCTCTACCGAAGCTAACGACGATCTGCTGGTCCCCGAAGATATGCATCATAAAGCTCTGTTCATAAATACGCCATTTCAGGAAACCCCTTCATTGGCCAACGCAAAAAGAAAAGTTTTTCTCTATGATCGTGGAGACTACGAGTCAATTAATTCAACTCTGGAACAAGCTGACTCGGCATCCATTACCTCTAACTATCAAATAGAACCAGATCTTGACAGTTTCAATAATTTCCTAAAATGCCTTTTAAATCTACATATCCCCCATAAATTGACATGGAATTCCAAATATTCTTCATGGTACTATAACGTCATTATCAAGGTTACCGAAGTTTTTTTTTAGTAAATATAAGATATTTAAAAACCGAGATGACTACGATACATTTTCTCTCCTTCGAAAAATCTCGTTACTTAAGCAATATCGAAAAGAATATTTCCATAAACCCAAAAAACTTCTGGAACCACGTCAAATCCTCTAATAAATCCCAAGGTGTTCCTGTAATTAGGAGAGCTGAAAACCAACAATGGAGAAGATATTATAAATTTATTTTTTGTATATTTCAGATCGGTGTTCAGTATACCCACCAATCAGCCTTCAAATCAGCCCCCAAGCTGAAGAGGAGGCTGACCATATCCGAAAAACACCGAGATCGAAGTGGCAGTCTTCCAGCCGACAGGTGGAACCTCTTCGGCGCCCCACGGTCCTGCCTCGGCCTACAAGGCCTCTCCATGCCCCATCGCTCTAACTGCGGAGGCCCGCACCCAGTCAACTCCAGAGGCTGCCCGAAGCGAGTGGCCTACGTCGCGACGCTTCAACAGCGCGCCAAACCTGCTCAGCGGACGTCCGACAGGCCTACCCCACCTCCACACTCCGAAGTCACGAGGACGGATAACCGCTCGTGGGCCAATGTGGCAGCAGACGCTCTCGCCGCTCTCGCCGCTCCCCCGCCCCAGTCCAAGCCCAGCCATCAAATCTCAAGGGGTCATCCCGACATTCAGTGTAAAATGCGGGAGCCTATTCACGGTGCTGCCGCAGGTAAACGAGGCGACGAGAGCGACCAAAAGGCTCAAATCGTTTTCCTAATCCATCTCATTATATGTCCTCGCAGCAGCCCCAAGGACAGCCCGAGTTCCTCTAGTGGCGATAAGCCTCGACAGCAGACCATCGACGCCGTGCTTCTCGGTCCAGGGAAGGTTTTTAACCTTCGCTACAACCGAGGCGGCAGGGCGAACATATTCGTCAACACACTGGAGGACCACCGGACCCTCACCAACGGGCTGCGAGCGGAGGCGCGCAGCTTCCACACCTTCACCTCGGAAGCCGAGAGTATACTTGCAATGTGAAAATAAAAAAGATACAAGGCATAGCGCTTTAACTATTTACACAGTACCTGCTTACTAATTTTATAGTTATACTATTGTTATTATCATTTTTTGTTTGTTTTTGTTATTATGCTATGTAATATACTCTTTTTTGTAATCTTTTATAATAATATAACTAATTGTTACTACATTACGCTGCAATAATATACTTACTAACTTCTTTGAAATTTATTATGCCATGTATTATTTACGTATTACACTATTTTGTGAAATCTACTATGATAATCTAACTAATTGTAAAACCTACGCTATATTTATATACTTGCATTGAACATACTAATGTTTTTTAAACCCTTGTTTTTGTGTTATATTCTTCTCATTTATTTTACTCCTTTATATGGCTAACATGTATTATATGTAAAAGCCTTTAAGACGTTAATAAAATAAAATAAATAAATAAAATGTATCTGTGGAATGACACATTACAGAATATACAGTATGATTGCGGAAACTCTGCGAAATGTGTTGCTAAATAATCTTATCGCTACAAAAAAAGCAATACGAGAAAACTTAAAACATATTGTAATTAGTCGAAACAAAGTTTATTCCTTGCCCCAGTCACAGTTTTTTCAGTCTGATTCTAGGTTTGATTTAGAATATTATAATAGTTGTATTTAATTTTAAACAAGTCATAATTTCTAAGGATTAAATGCTTGATCATTTTAGGACCCTCACTTTTCTTCTTTGTTTTGTATATTAATGTAATAATAATATTTGGATAATTTGTATGGCGCCGTTTTTTGTGAAAAATCACATCAAGGGCGCTATATAATATTTTCTTTCAAAATAAGGGGCTTAGAAGCAAACGCAACAAACTACAAAAACAGTTTTGTAGCATTGTCAACTTTTGAATGATTATTGTAAAGAAACAGAAACTTTTGTGTTTCAACATGTTTGTGTACATGCTAGAAACAATTTGAAGCAATGATCTCTACATGTATCAACATATTCATGAAAAAAGTGTATGAATCGCTAAATAAACTTTTCAGTAAATAATTTACGATGAAAAAGATTGCTGTCTGCTTCTATGCCCTGCAAATAATGATATTTTATGTATCTTTATAAAATTTAGGCAAGTACATATTATTTATTAATATGAAACCAAACCTTAAATGATTTGATCAAAGATTTTATATCTGCCCTGATGGTAAACACTACAATGCTGTCTGAAATGTTGGCTAGAGGGGGAAGAAGCGCAACTCGGCATAATACCCCAAAAATCAATCAAAATAAAATAAAAAACTTCAATACCTTTTATATGTATATAATAGGAAAATACTTATAAATATGAAATGACACCATAACTTTTAATACTTTGGAAACAGTATAAAATATTTAATTAAAATTAATGTGTTTTATAGTATATTGAAAAAAGGTACTCGCTGCCTTTGCTGTTGATTAAGTTCACCAACATTTAATATTGAAATCTTTAAAATTCATTTATAAAATTGACAATGGTGTTATAGACAGCCCTGATTTATTGAAACTTATTTCGTGTTACATACCAAAGAGAACTACTCGATCCAAAATTTTATTTAGCTGTAACAATAACATCAGGACTGAGCCTTTCAAATACTAACTTGTACCTAGATTGCATGTAGTTGGTAATACATACGCAGAGGTGGCTGATGTATTTAACTACACGGAATGTAGATACAAGAAGGCTATAACATCATATTTTTTTAATCAATAATCTTATTATGTATTCAAACACTATTTTCTACTACTCTACAACCATTCCTTATTTTGTTTGTGCATATCATTATAATTTTTTCACTGTCAATTGCAAATCTTTTAATGTAAAAGCCCTCTCGGGCGTATACAATAAAATAAATAAATACAAAATGTAAAAAAATCGATGTACATATGTTGTTTTTGCTTCTTGGGTAAATAGGTCTCTTTACTTTGATATTGTAGTTCCAGCCAATTCCATACCACGGCTAGTAATAAAGATGGCGGTGAGTCAGCACATCTATAAAATTGAACATAAATCTACATTTGAGCATCTGTTAAATACATCGGTTGTGAGTATGCATTTCGAGAAAATTCTTTATTCTAAAAGTTTAGTCATAATCCGTAAGATGGCTACCGCGAGAAGTGGTAGGGGATGGGGGATGGATTTGAACCCGCAACCACTGGATTCGTAGCCAAGTGTCTTGACCACTCGACCACGGAGGCCATCATATCGCAGGCTTGCTCTTTCTATGAATAAAATGCATACAGATCTACAAGGTTATCTCAAAAAGAAGAACTAACAAACAAATAAACAAAAAAATGATGGTTGAATTGAATTGACAAAATAAGCCGGCCCTCTCAGTAAAAAAGGTTTGTAGCATTGGTAGGTAAATTGTTTTAGTTTTTAATTTATAGTTCACTGTACAAGTCGATTTATATGCTTAGTGAATTACCACCATGCAAAATCAAAACGATGCTTTTAAAGGCTTCAGCCGTGTTTGGTGACTAGATCCAAATAGCCGGGCACTCCCCAATAATAATAAAAAAATAATTGGGTGGTTTATATAGCGCCGTTTTCGTGACAGAAATATCACCTCAAGGGCGCTTTAACCTAACCTAACCTAACCCAACCTTCCCTCTCCCCTTTATCAATCTCTCCAAACACACAACGTCACAATTGGGGTGCCATAGTCCCACTGGTTCCAGACAGTTGGGATTCTAGTGAGATAGTGACATGAAATTAAAAAAAAAACATATATTACAAAAAATGACGAAATACTCGAAGATTATACCAGGAGCACAACGTTCGAGAAGGTGGAAAACTTTGCTAGATATTTTGAATACATACAATCATTGAATTTAATAAATAGTCCGTTAGTTCGTTAATTCCTCTTATGACCGCGTGTAAAGTTAAATATGTCAAGCTGGACGCAATACCTCAAAATTTCCTGATGATATGATATTCAAAACCTACTTGCTAATGAGCAATAGACAATGCTTAGCAAAAAAATAACCGAACAAAAACACCCGATCACGTATCTGTGCTCCTGGTATTTTGTTCTGGTTGACGACGTAAAATATTATTATTTTTATGACATTAGCGCCGCTACGGAATTTAGTTCCAATTAAAACGCTATTTTACCCCGACATTTACTCCGCCGACTTCTGCGCTCCGGATGCCGGGAGCTAAGAAACGCCAAAAATTGCCTGAATTAATTTAAAATTCTAGAAAAATATATCCGACATATTCGAATAATAATTTTGATGAGTCACCTTCTCAAGCGCCTGTGTTCCTGGTATACTTTCCTAGTAGCTAGCACCTCCCTCAATAAATTAATAGTACCTTTTCTTATTATTTTAATTTCACTACCGCACAAGTGTGGCTTCCCAAATTGGGGTATGTTGTGAGGCTGAAGGTATCGGGGAGGGGAAGGAGACGAGGAAGAGGAAAGTTGAGAAGTACCTGGATATTCAGAACTCTTAACCAAACGCGGCAAAAGCCATTTCAAGGAAGGTTTCGATTATGAATGGTGGTCTTTCACCAGGCCCGGCCAGGAGTTGAACGGCGACTGGCGCGGGTAAATTTGTTTGTTAGAACAGAAGATCGGAAACAACTCGTATCAAGTATAAGACAAGAGGCGTAAATTTTTATTCCGCGCCGTCGAGTTACCTGCGGGCTCAATTGCCGTCCATGAATGGTATGTTTTTTCGATTCGCCGCCTGGAGCAGAATGCTCCAATTGCGCCTGTATAGAACTGGCTCTAAGTAGCTCGTGGTTATGAGAGGAGTTTTTATTTTTATTTTTACAACAACTCCACACAGGAGGCCTTGAGCCTATGTCATCTTTGGGGATGCTGTGAGGAGGGTCTTTTTGAGGAAAAGAAGGAGTGAACCTGGATCTTGAAGAGACCCATGTTGAAGGAGAGAGGAAACACAGAGGCCGGAAAATCATTCCATAGGCGAGTTGTCGAACATAAGAACGAGTCGTAAAAGCGATAAAATACAGATTTAAAATTCGACATATTATTAAAATTTACACATCTTAAGAAACTGATAGACTATTACACCATACCAGCCACTGTGAACTTGAACTGGCTTTAGCCGTGTTTGGCGACCAGATCTGATTAGCCAGGCACTTTCCAATTTTCGTTTGGCTGACAAAATTTAAATCAGTTAACAAATAAAACAAGAGAAAACCGAACAATTAGTTCGTTAGTTTCCGTGCCTAGAAGTAAAAATCAAACATACGATCCGAAGGGGGTGACGTAGTTACTCCATTTGATCTTGCGTTTTAATGACATAATTTTTGGTAATACTAAGAGATATTAAGGCTAAGGGAGAAGAGGAAAGAATACAAGGCTGATGTGAGTGTAATGAATAGGATCAAGAAAGTGACGCTTAGATGGTTTGGGCATGTAGAGCGAATGAACGAAGAAAGGAGTAGTAAAGGAAAATGTAAGGAAAACAATGACAAATAACGGAAATATTTAGATAAACCAACAAAAATAGTTTTTAGAGACAGCAAAATGTTTAAGTTCCATGCTGAAATACCTAATCACTACCAGGTAGGTACTGGGAATACTAATTAAGTAGTACCATGTCGATACTTTAGTCAAACAAAATTATATTATAATAATGTGGTATTAGCAATTTCTCTAATGAATAGTGAACAATCGAGGTTTAAATAAATACAGTGAGTTATAGACATAACTACAAGCAATGGTATTATTGTATAACCGTACGGTCTGTACGTTGTCAGAAGATAGTACAAATTCGATTACTGTCTGAAAATAATTATTACCATAAAAATATTCCTAAATAAACAGTACTTGAGCGGCTATCTAAGATATCGCACAAAGCTCGTCGATTTCAAAGAGACAATTTGTTAGGTTCTTACCTTCTTGTTTTTCATCCAGTTCCTACCTTACCTAACCATTTCATTTTATTCAATTTCCGTATTCAACAACACCGAGTCTGAAAACAAGTGACAATCGAAACAGAAGAGAGTTATGTGAAAAAGCGTGTTTGTTCGTTAGTGTCTCGCTTAGTCGTTCGGTTTCTTGTTGCTCTTCAAGTAATATTAAATTAAGTGTGTGTTATTGTTGTGGTGTTCGTTAATAATACAATGTGTAAGAATAATCAAGAACTTTAACTTCATCGGTGAGTGAATTGGTTTCCTTACTTCCTTCATTCCATAATTTCTCTCCGCATACATAATTAGAGACTCCCATCAAGTGGTATAGTTTATTTTTTTTACAGTTCACTATTTTCCAAATTCATCTGAAGCTGAAACACATTCGGTGTTTTATAGCAGTTTCAGATCCAACACTATGCCAGTTTTCTCACGTGAATTTAAATATGTAACGTTTTAATTTCTGTAGAAAATCATTTAAGGAGACGATAACACGGTGTTTGCTTTATGTTATTTATTGCAAAATTTCACTGTCTTTAAGGGAAAATATTTTGTTGAACTTTTTGCATATCCTCGAGGGGTGAAAATAATTAGTTACACACACTTACTGTAGGCTACGGGCTGGATACAGGCTACAGGGTGTATAAAGAAATTTAATTAAAAAGTTTAAGGGAAGTTCGCGGTGTTGACGCAGGGCGGTGGGTGGTACGAGGAGAGGGAGGAGTAAGGGGGATTAGCAAAGCAGGAACAAGAACGAAGGGAGCTCGTTGTATCGTTCTTTATGAATTAAAATGCCAAATATGTCATTCTTTTACTTTTATAAAATCATAAGGCCCTCTTTTTATTTCATCCCTCTTCCTTTTCAATTGAATTTTAATAATGCGAGTGCTTTGTTATTTTTTTCATTATCTGCGATAAACATAGAGAAGTTATACTGTACGATATTAAAAGTATGAGTTACAAAGGTTTAGGACGTTGCCTCGAAGAAAATTAATTTTGAAAACTGTTTCCTTGTTGCTTGCCAAAAATTAATTTATTTTAAGAGATCCTTATTTTTAAACCATTATATTTATTTTAATTGTCAATCGTTTTCGCAAGTTAACAAGAAATACATCAAATTTTAAAGCTGGGTTAATAATGTTCAATATATTATGAATACCAATCAAATATTTAATTTACTTGAATACATACTGAAAAGAATTGATTTGAAGCATAGCGCCCTGTAAGCTGATATTCCTAGTTTGAATTTCGGCAGTACCTAAACCTTTTTTCTTTGTCTCTATTGTAAATATTTAAAAACTATTTTGATATTTTTTATTAATTGATTATATTTATTTTTATAGTGAATACCACACAAAAGTCCCAATTGCTATCGACCGTCTAGTGCTAGTGAGACTATGGCAAGTCCAACTGGGGTATTTTGTGTTGCTTAAAGTAGTGGAGAGGGAAGGGGATGGGGAAAAGGAAGGTTGGAAAGTACCTAAATTCGACGGCCTGCATGGTCGAGTGGTAAGACGCTTGACCACGAATCCAGAGGTCGCGGGTTCAAACCGGCGTGCGAAAATAAATTTCGTTTAATTAGTATGTGTCAAAACACATTTAATTGATATAAAATGTAGTATATTTGCGGCACGTTCCAGAGTTTTAGATACTCTTAGTATCGCCCTGGTGAAAGACCACCATTTAGAATTGAAAAGTTGCTTGAAATGGCTTTAGCCGTGTTTGTTAACCATATCTGAATAGCCAGGTACTTCACAATCTTCCCCTTTCTCATCTCCTTCCCCGCCCCACTACCTCGAGTCTCACAATATTCCCCTTTTGTTGATACCATAGTCTCACTAGCTCTAAACGGTTGGCAGCAGTTGAGACTGTAGTGCGGTATTAAAAAAATAAAATTAGATGGTATTAAGAAAACCGATAAAAAAAGTTAAAATAGGAAAAAAATAATTTATTATGTGTTACAATTATTAGGTATAGTGATGCATTTCCACGTGAAATAGAGTCGTATCCATTCCATGAAACAGAAACCGGCAAAATAAAGAAAATTCCCATAACTTTCATTAGCAGGCCTGTAGATTCATTATAGTGAGGCCCGAGGGTACCTCGCTTGCCGTGCCCCCTTTCCCATCCCATCTTCTCTATTCACTGTATTCCTATCCCGCATCTACCCCTTGGCCCAGGGGCGGACGATTGAGATAAACAATATTTATTGAAATAGCGCGATTTATATATGCTTTCAAGTTTCAAAATTCTGAGAGCTATATAAGAGAAGACAATGGCTTTTATAAATCTTAACTATTCATGCGCTTTTTAATATATATATTTTTAAAATCAGATACCAAGTCAAATGCAGCCTTTACGATTATGATATCGTCTAGGAGGCATTTAAAAAATATGTATTTTTATTTTAAGTGAATACCGCATAAGAATCCAAACTCCTCTCAACCGTCTAGAGCAATCGGGTCTATATCATCCCCAATTGGGGTGTGATGTGAGGCTGAAAGAAGTGAAGAAGGGATGGAGATGAAGACAAGGAAAATAAAGAGGAAGGTTGGGAAGTACCTGGGCATTCAGATCTGGTAACACAATACGGGTAAAGCCATTTCAAGCAACGTTTTGATTCTGAATGTTGGTTTTCACCAGGGCGATACTTAGAGTATTTACAACTCTGGAACGTGCCACAAATATACTATACATTAAAAAGACGTTTTAAATATATCAGTTAAATTTGATTTGAACCCGTGACCTCTGAATTCGTAGTAGAGCGTTTCAACCGCTCGAACACGGAGGCCGTTAAAGCATTGTTGTATGGATCCCGTTGTCCTAACGAATTATATTGTATATCCTCGTCTTGCTTGTATACTATATTATATACAATGACTTGTGATGAAAATAAGATGCATTTGGTATGATTCACAAGGGTCGGTTGACATTTTACAAAGGTGTAAAAAATTACAATTAAGTGTGAAAAATTACAATTAAATCTAAAAATTAAATAAAGTTTAAAAAATTACAATTAAGTTTAAAAAATTACAATTGAGTAAAATAAAAATACAATTAAGTTTTAAAAAGTTACAGATACGGAAGAGGTACCAAATATCAGAAATAATTAAACAATTCTACTTACTTCCCGATTGTCCAGTGCGCCCACACCGCTCCTGTCTAGAAGGTGGTATTCCCCCCTCTCCCCGCAGATCTAATTGATAATACTATGGTGGTACTGGTGGGGTGGTGGGGGGGGGTGAATGCGGGACGGTCAGCACGTGAGCCAATAATGCCGACAATATGACTCTCGACACTCGATTGGAGCGCGACTGAGGAGAGAGGGGATCATCATTTACCGGGTAAGTGGGACCAAATCATAGTTGTATCATTATTGTAAGCAATATTGCAAAAAAAAATCGTTCGGTGTTTCGACTGCCAGAAGTCAGTGAGAGCATTCACACTTGGGGAATATTATGTGAAGAAGAAAGGAAAGGGGAGGGTTGGGATGTATTTGGCTATTCCGCCTGGCCACTAAACATAGCTAAATCAAATTTAAATAACTGCTTGACTCTAAAAGGTGGTTCCTTAACTGTTCAACTAACCAGCTGCAGAGGTAGGCATAGAGGATGGAGCACGACACAACTCTGTCTTGGCACCAACTCCTTGCTTCATTCACATTCATCGTCTCATAAATTCTCTCCTGTTTTTCTGACTTTTGACATGGCCCGACTCAAGTGTTTGGTTCACTTGACCGTCGCATGTCTTCCTCGAGCGTCCCTGATTTCATCTACCATTCACTTTCGCGTCATATATTCTTCTCACACTATTTTCTTTGTCGATCCGCTCTACATGCCTACACCATATAAGCGTCCCTTTCTTTATCCTATTCATTACGCTTACATCATCCTCGCATTCTTTTCAGATATTAACATTTTTAACACGGTTACATATGGTTTTGCCGCACATACGCCTCGGGGCTTACATTTCTAGAGCATTCAGTCTACTTTCGTTCTTCCACTGCAAGTTCCATGTCTCACTGCCATACATCAGAGTTGGTATAAGCACTTCACTGTGGACTGCTAGCTTCGCTTCTTTAGACATTTTTTTCTTTGTGCCAACAGGTTGAACAGATTTGAACCCGTGACCTCTGGATTCGTAGTAGAGGGTCTTAACCGCTCGAACACGGAGGCCGTCAAAGGCTTGTTGTATGGATCCTGTTGTCCCAACGAATTATATTTTATAACCTCTTCTTTCTTGTATATATTATATACCATGACTTGTGATGAAAATAAGATGCATTTTGCACGATTCACAAGGGTCGGTTGACATTTTACAAAGGTGTAAAAATTACAAGTTCTATGCCTCACTGCCATACATCAGAGTCGATATAAGCACTTCACTGTGGACTGATAGCTTCGCTTCTTTGGCCTTTTTTTTCTTTGTGCCACAGCGTTCAATCCTTCATTAATCCTTCTGCACTGTATCAACTCGATCGTGCCACGTCTTCTTCGAGCGTTCCCGACATCTTTTATGATTCACTTTCACGTCACATTTACTTCTCACACTCCTTTTGTAGTTCATACCACAAAATACCATTTTATTTTTAAAAATATGAAAACTCTAAATGTAAATCACGAATATGCCAATCGCTAGCAAATACGCGAATATACAAAAGTACCTACTCACCCCGCGATGTATCATTAACATACTCGTGTCTACTTACTGTCAGAAGAAACGTCCGACATCCTTCTTATTAGTGGCAATACCGGAAAGGTTCTCACTCGGTCGAAAGCGCGGGCTTTTTGACGTGAGTCCCAAGATGGCCGCCAGCCGTGGCCGAGTGGGGCTGGTTGTAACATTGTTATTTCCCACCCTAATGAGCCCTCGTCCGAGCCCGGGGCGGCCGTCGCTTCGAGAGGATAAAAGGCCTTGTTAGCCTCTAATTGTCTCCGATATACGCGCGGAGTTACGAGCGACGTAGCGATGCTGGTACTGCGGCGACGGCATTATGAGAAACTGTTCAAATATGCGCGCAGATTGTACGCAAAATGTGTTTAGACAAGAAATTCAACTAACTTACTAACTGTAACTCAATTTTTCCGCAGAGGTGGGGGATTCTACCACGCAACTTGTCTTGGCGTACACTGCTTGCTTCATTCACATTCGTACATCGTCTTATGCAAACTTCTGTTCTGTTCTCTTCTGTCATACTACCAGATAATAGAAAGAACTGTACTTACGAATGACCGGTTAGTATCCGAGTGGATAAACGCGTCGGATTCCCACTCAGGCGTCGCAGAGAAATTAAGCCCACGACGCGTCGTGGGCTTAATTTCTCTGCTGGCTAAGTCCACCATCATTGCACAAGCAAAATTTTCTACGTATTATGATGGTAGTATGAGTTATTCTAATATTTCAGGTTATTTGTAACCCGGAAATTTTTGTCTTTCTTAAAAACAAAAAAAAATCGTTTCTTGTCATAAGTCATAACCCAAATTAAGTATTTCAATGAGGTTTACTTTTAATTCTTTTCGAAAACTAATGCATCAAAATATATCTTCCTTCTTTGATAATATATACTACCCGGCTTCGCCCGGATACAAGTTGATAATACAAAAACACATATTAATTGTTTCTAATTAAACATTTGCATGAGTTTTTTCAAATCTGATGAAAATTATCCATACCCCCCAGACATGAATTTGGGTAAATTTTCTTGACATCAGAGCTAATAATTGTGGATGTATATCTGCAGTTTTAATTAGATTTCTGTAACTATGGAAAACCACGCCATTTTGACTTTCTTACCTTTTTTAGTGTGATTAATTATTCTTTTCTACAAGGTAGGTGTCTACCTTAAAAAAGTTACCGCGGAGTCCGCACTGACTTTTAACGCATTTTTTTATTATAAAAAACCGCGACAGCGAAATGAATTGACAGTTGTGGGGGGGGGTGGGGGGAGGGTGGGCGGGCGCAGGGTCATCTGGGGAGCTGTTAAGAAATTCACACTTCAAAACTTTATAATTAATTAAATTTGCGAGTGGTGTGACACTTTCTCTATGCCCAGAAGAAATATTAAAAAACTTCAAATATCCATTCTCGGAAAGGAAGCCGTTTTGTGGCTTTTAATAATTGCAAAGAAAGAGTAAAGTTTTCTTTCAGAGCCCTGATGAGCAATGAAAAATGTTGGATATTTTTGTGGCCAGAGTTTGAGTTGGAAGGTTGGAAGAATCGAGATTACATTTTTTAATTCAATATTCCAAAATTGTTTTTACCATAAAAAAAGTCATGGATTTTGATGTTGTCTATCTTTTTGGAGGGAATTTCAGAAATGAAAATAAGATTTTTTTAAATAAATAATCATTTATTTACAAAAATCATTGAACATAAATGTATCTTTTTATTATAAAACTTAAATATATATTAACATAAAACGTATAATATAAACACATTCGTTAGAATTTCACAGCAGATGGAGCTTGAAAATAAAATTTAAATAAAACAAAATAATTTAAACTGCCATAACTTTGGCTTAAAACGGTAGAACGACTTAGACAATTAAACTTTTATAAGGTACATTTATAATAATAATAATATGGATAAAGATAACAAAGCACTTATTTTCAAATGCGAAGCAAACATTTCTTTTGTATTTGCAAATAGCTTTTTTACAAATATCTTCGATTACTTTGGTTTCATAAAATTACAACCTTAAGTATTACATTTCATAATATATTTATTATGTACACATTACAATCTTTTTGTCGTATACATATTTTCGAGTTTTTTTTATACCTACAATGTTTTGCGAGATAGAGGGAAGTGAGATTTTAATAATCATAGCTTAAATTTGTGTTTGCTTCAAATACAAACATAATACAAAACCGCCGTGCATTTCTTTCAAACTTGTGATAACAATATAAATGTTTTTAAAATACAAAATTTAAAGCGAATCGAACTTCAAGCTTCGTTTATTTTACTGACAAGAACTTTAACCAATTAACCAATTGGACAATTGAAATGGCTCAAAGCTCGCCAGTTGCGATCAAAGGGTTAAACAGATATTTGAAAACAACATAACACTTCGTGTACCAGCCACATTGAAAAATAAAAACATCACTGTACTAAAACACTATTAATCCGTGCAGTACTAACAATCTGGAAAGCATGATTTCAAATGCGTCCAGAGATGAACGAATTAATATTTAACCCTTTGAAGAGTACTGGCAAAAATATTGACAGTTGAATGCTCAGAATGTTTCCCAATTATGCTGGTACTGACATTTTTGACCAGTGATTCAAGGGCATGTTATGCATTTTCATTGGAAATCAATGGTTAAATTAAATGTATGCATCTAATAACGGTTAAAATAATTTTGTGGTACTTGCCTGATACCAGATGAAGTAAAAGTCAATGATAATAGTACGTATTGTTGCCATTATAAATAACATCGAAGCGGTAGGGACAGAATATCTTCATAAGAAGGCGATACAGAGAGTTGAACGCGGATCCATTCAGATGAGGAGACTTGGGGGATGAGAAGTTATATCTACGAGGAATCGTTGTCGTTTCTTTAGTGTGGATTTATCTGGAAGAAAACACGTGGTTAGTACTTGTTTTTTTTATTATTTATTAGCTATAAATAATAAAAAGCCTTAAATAAATACTCGCGGCCGGGTTTTGAATTCTATGTATTTCACTTGATTATTTTCATGCCACTCTGCAGTATTAAATTTGACTAGTAAGCATGTTATTATTAACGTTTATTTAATTCAGAGTGTTTTGAAAAACATTGCCGAGTTTGAGAATATAGTGTATTCCAACTGGAGTAATTGGAAACTTGTTTCAATTATTTGAGAAAAGTCGCATCATTATAAGAATTGAATTAACCAGTATATGTTATTAATAATACGTGAACACTTTTACTGTATTTCCCACAGTTATGATTCACTCATAAACTATTACAATAAATGTTTGCTCATACAAATATGTATGCACTTATAAATAATCATATTTACAAAAACAAGCACATATTTAAAACTGGTGAACAGGTGCATTTATTCAATGCGTACTGCTATTAAGAACCTTTGGAGTGCAAATATATGGACTCTCACTAATAACGTTGCGACAGAAATGTCCACCAAACGAAGAGCCAGGGAAAGAGCCATGCTAGGAATCTCTAAGATTCTTAATCCTCACAGGAAGGAGTGGTGTACGAACAAGAAGTGTTGTTAAAATTACGTTTACAATCTACAAATGACACGATGTTGTGCAGTGAAGATGAGTGGCGCCTTTAAAAAATGACCGTTGAGATTCCAATTATATTGGAAAGTGTCTTTGGTTTGGAAAAAGAAAACGAGGTCAAAACGAAGAAAAAGTGGAGGTTACAAATAAGATGTGTTAAGGACCTACAGTGCACTGACAAAGCGCGCTTGAAGTAATATTTCACAAAAAATGGCGCTATATAAATTAGCAAAGTATGATTAAGAATTACTGTCGTCTTCAGATGGATGAGAGACGCTAAGGATCGGCAAAACTGAAGACATTGGAGGAAGGCCTATCTTCAAAGAAGGACCTCGGAAGGTTCGTGGAGAATAATGAACTGTAAAAAATAATTATTTACCTGTAAATCACTTCTAGCCGCCCTCCCCCTCTTGCCTTTGCCTTGGGCGGCTTGCTTGGGGCTGGCGCTCCTCATGTGGGCGGGTCATCGCGCCGCATCACACGTGTCTGCGTCAGGGCTCCCGTACCCGCTAGACGCGTCGTCGGCGCCGCCCCCGCCCATCAGCATGTCCTTGTCCGGACCCAAGGTAGGGTAGCCGCCCATCGCGCCGTTAGGCCCCAATGATCCGTTCACTCCGCCCATGGCTCCGTTGGGACCCATCTGCCCGTTGTTCGGACCCATGGATCCGTTGGCACCCATCGGGCCCATGCTGCCGTTGTTGGAGCCCATGGGGCCCATGGAACCCATCGGGCCCATCCCCATGGGACCGCCTACGGGCCCGGGGCCGCCCAGTCGGGAGGTGTCATTTGGGGACTGTGAAAGAAAAAAAATGTCACAACAAAACCCGAAAAATGTCTCATGATCAATCAAGAAGAAGCGACACTTTGGTTAAAGATTAGTTAAATATGCAGTTTTGATCAGTTTTTTTTGCATCGAATGCTCTGACTCTCGTTTGATTCTGAAGACTTCTGTGACCCTTCAGCCATCTAAAATACATTTACCATTTGAGAGAAGGCTTGACCAAGCGACACAAATTTGGAACTTTTTTTTAGCTTTTTGTCGCTTCAGGTAACTCAGTGAGAGCATCGAGTTCTTTTTTTTTCAAAATCCAACCAGATACTGAAGACTTGTGAATTTTATTGTTAAATAAACAAAAAAAACCTTAAGTGCTCTGGCGTAAACTTCTCAAACTGGCGATTCAGCCCTTTTGCCTTTGCGGCGATGATATTGTGTAAATCGAGACACCATACTGTTCGTTGAACAATTTCTAAGTTGCTTTTATTTAATTCACTGGGGTTTTGAACGGTTAGTTTATTAAAATACTTTGATAAAACCACCACGAGTATAATAGGAATAGTTGCAATGAAAAGATTGATTAGAAGAAGAGAGAGAGAGAGAGAAAATGAGAGAGTTTTCTAAGTATCACCCTGGTGAAATAATACCATTCAGAATCGAATCGTTGCTTGAAATAACTTAAGCCGTATTTGGTGACCAGATATGAATGGTCAGGTACTTCCCAGCCTTCCTCTTTCCCATCTCCTTCCCCTCCACACTACCTTCAGCCTCACAACATACCCCATTTGGGGATATATGTTTTACTGTCTGTACTTTACATTCATTGTAATTTATACTTATTACAATTGTTTGATTGTTTTTATTTATGACTATTATGTAATTTTCAATACACTTACTAACTTTATTTAAAAACGCATTATTTTTTTTTGTTTTTTATATTTTTATAATAATAAATAATTGAATTGAATTGAATGGCATAGCCTCACTGGCCCTAGACGGTTGGGAGCAGTTGGGACTCTTGTGCGGTATTCAATATAAAGAAGGAAAAAAAAGGTTGAATAACATTGGCTTCAAGAAGAAATTGAAGGAATATTTGAAATAAAAATACAACACAACAACAATTCACGAGAAGAGAAAGATGGTGCAAATATGATCTTGACCGATCGGTAGCTGAGTGGGCAAACGCGTCGGATTCCCACCCTGGCGTCGTGGGTTCAATTCCTCTGCTGGCTAAGTTCTCCATCATTGCACAAGCAACATTTTCCGTTTATTATGATAGCAGTAGAAGTTTTAAAAAATATTTTCAGGTAATTAAATTTTCCAAAGAAGAGAAGCTAGCAGTCCACAATGGAGTGTTTATACCAACCCTAATGTATGGCAGTGAGGCATAGAACTGGCAGAGGAAGGATGAAAGTAGACTGAATGCTGTGGAAATGAGACGCATGTGCAGTAAAACGATGTATGACCGTATTAAAAATGTAGATATCCGAAAAGAATGCAAGGCTGATGTAAGCGTAATGATTAAAATCAAGAAAGGGACGCTTGGATGGTTTGGGCATGTAGGGCGAATGAACGAAGAAAGGAGTGTGAAAAGAATATATGATGCGAAAGTGAATGGATAAATAAGTCGAGGACGCCCGAGGAAGACACGGCACGATCAAATACTTGAATTGGGCCACGTGAAGAGTCAGAATAACAGAAGTATCTATGAGACGATTTAAGAATGTGAACGAAGCAAGGGGTGTGTGCCAAGACAGAGTTGTATGGCAGTCCGTCCTCTCTGCCTACCCCTGCGGAGAAACGGGGTGATCGTTAGTTAGTTGATTCGTCGAAAAACAGATTATGTTGAGATTATTCTAATGAATTTAAGGATATGAGAGTCTGAAAAGGCAAGTTCTCAGATTGGACCGAAATTCTGTTGGGCTCGTTAAACATCTTAGTTCCGGAGGGAGTTTATTCCAAGCCTTCGACCCCGATACTCCGAAAGCGCAATCTCCAAACATAGTATCTGGATTGCGTGTGAATAAGATTAGCTTCAAGAAGAAATTGAAAGAAAAGTTGAAATAAAAATACAACACGAAAACATACTTAAAATAGGAAAGCACAAAAAAAAATTCAAGAGAAGATGATACAAATATACCGGTTAGTTATATAAACAAATTAGGAGTAACTCTAAGAACTACAAGTTGTTTTAAAAGTTCCAAATTAACTTTAACAATATAAAAATCGATTGTGCGGAGTATTCTAGAATACGCGTTCACTATTTGGTCTCCTAATAATGAGATTCATAACTATAGAATTGAATCCATTCAATGAAAATTAACTCGTATAATTGCATACCGTGAAGGCTTATCTGATCAATTTGGAACGTACAATGAACGGATTTTGCACTTTAAACTACACTTTCTGTCAGCCAGACGTAAACTTTCTCCTGGGCACACTCGGACTTCACTCCTTACAGCTCAGGAGAGAGGTATGCCGCCACTCACTTCTTCAGACTGCTGCGGGGCTATATTGTAAACCCTGCTATTTTGGAGCGCGTAAGTCTATGTGTTCCTGATGACTATCTAAGACAGCGTCTTCTTAGATTATTCTATCTTCCTGCCTGTAGGACCAACCTGCCAATGGTTCTGCCGGTGGGGAGGAGTATTTTGCTCCTGAACAAAATCTCTTCCGATATCGACTCATTTCATGTCAGTGAGGAGAGATTCAGAAGTGAAATCCTATTGATTCTTGCAAGAGTTTCTCGTCATTGACCTGGCACTGCCTGATTTATTTATTTTCAAATTGTTTTTCTCGCGTATCTATATGGTACTTTAATTTTTATTTATTTTATAAAAATGAAATCTTATTTCTCATATGCATTAAATTTAAAAGTTTGTCATGTATAATGAATTTAATAAAGAAATGATTATTAATTATAACGTATTGATTTTACCCAAAATTATGCATTCATCAATTGATGCACCAAAAAATTTTATCCTAAATTAACATCAACATACCACTAAGAAAATCAACAAGGAGTGTAAACGATATTTTCAATATTAAAGCCTACGACACTAATACGGGATATTTCTCTCCTTTGACGAGGACATTAAGAAACTACAGCACAATTCACTGCACAGATAATGAAGTAGACATTTTTAATGACACGATAAATCAATTGAAACTGTCAATCATATCAAGCTGGTATTGTAATAATGCCCTTTAGTTATAGAGTGGTTATATCTCGGAGCAATAATAGACAAGAGGACGCGCTGCTGTAGTCAGTTATGAGTTTTTCCGGACTCGGCTAGACCTGGGCGTGGCTAGGACTAAGGCTAGGGTATTTATACATCCATTCATAGCACATGTCGACATAATGTTTTTGTTTATTCGTATAACCACTTTTTCACAGTATTGTTATAAATAAAAATACAGCATATAACCTAAAAACCCGTTGACTTATCTCCATTTATGTCGCATATCAAAACGCGTGGGCGGAGTCGACGGAGACGCGGAACACGAAGAAAATTCTTACGATACTTTAAAGCGGTGTGATAATTTGGGAAATTTGGTTGTCTCTTTCTTTCTCAAGGTGTACGACGTAAAAACCCGGAGAAAGTGATTTTTCCCAAATTTGTATAGGTTGGGTAAAAAGAATTAGCTCTCTCTCCATATATTGTTCTCCAAGGATTATATGAAGTACCAAGTACTAAACGGCTAATGGGCATCTCTTCAGTACAGGTGCAAATAATTTATTTATTAATGTTCTACCTTGTATTATATTATTCATTTGCTTTTGTTTGTTATTCATTCACTTTTGAATTTTTCATAAACTTTTACTTGATTACCTACTGTGGTTAAATATTCTGATTAAATAAACACTCATGTGTATATGTTTTAAGCATCATGCCTGTTATATGCATTAAAATAAAATAAAATATATACTGGTTAGTTATAGAAACAGACGCAAGGTTAGGTGATCAGATGGGGGGGCGATCACAGGTACGATAAAGGGTTTGTCGGTTGAGGTGATGTTCACCTGTAAAGCGCTGACCTGCCTCCGGACGTGCGCCAGGCTGGAGGGGTTGTGCGCCATGTTGGCGAACACCAGCCGCTCCTCGTAGTCGTACTCGCACAGGATCTTGTTGTCGCAGAGATAGAACCTGTCCCCCACGCAGAACCTGGGAACAAACACCGAATACTTGTAAAGATCTGAAATGCCTAAACCGAGCATTAAATCCAGGATATATATATATATATATATATATATATATATATATATATATATATATATCCTGGATCGTCTTGAATCATCCTAGTTTGTCCTGAA
Organism: Drusus annulatus; assembly: GCA_022651775.1. Taxonomy (NCBI): domain Eukaryota; kingdom Metazoa; phylum Arthropoda; class Insecta; order Trichoptera; family Limnephilidae; genus Drusus; species Drusus annulatus. The sequence goes on along the minus strand of JAGWCC010000160.1, from coordinate 1,576,268 downwards.
TTGTCTTGGATTGTCTTGGATGGTTTTGAATTGCCATGGATTGTTCTGGATTGTTCTGGATCGTCCTGAATGACTTGGACATGACAATTTGTCATAACTCATTTTCCTTAACAAAAACCTTGTTTTTCTGGAGCCATATAGGTATTTTTTTCGATGATTGCGAATTGCTACATGTAAAAATAACCGACAAATAAACATGTTGGTCTCAAGGTGCTCTAAAAACGAGCGTTTTTTTATTGTTAATATCGCACTAGAACCGTCTAGAGCTAGTACGACTATTGCATCCACAATTGGGGTATGTTGTGAGGCTAAATATAGTGGGGAGGGGAAAGAGATGGGGAAGATGAAGGTTGGAAAGTATCTGACTATTCAGATCTGGCCACCAAACACGGCTAAAGCTATTTCTATTCTGAATGGTGATCTTTCACCAGGGCGATACTTAGAGTATCTACCAATCTGGAACGTGCCGCAAATATTCTTAACATTATTTTATATTATTTAAATGTGTTATAACACTTATTATTTAACTAAAAGGCGCACGCCGGGTTCAAACCGGCGAACCCCACGGTCGAGTGGTAAGATGCTCGACTACGAATCCAATGTTCGCAGGTTCAAACTCGACGTGCGCAAATAAATTTTATTCAATCAATATATGTCATTACACATTAAATTCATATAAAATAATAAATAGTATATCTGCGGCACGTTCCAGAGTGGTAGATACTCTAGATATCGCCCTGGTGAAAGACCACCATTCAGAATCAAAACGTAGCTTGAAATGGCTTTAAGCATGTTCGGGAACCAGATCTAAATAGCCAGGTACTTTCCAACCTTTCTCTTACCCGTCTCCTTCCCCTCCCTACTACCTTCGGCCTCATAACAAACCCAATTGGGGATGCACTACTCACACTGGCTCTAAACGGTTGGGAGCAGATGAGACTCTGTGCGATATTAACAATTAGAAAATGCTCGTTCTCAGAGCATGTTGAGACCAGTAGGTTTATTTACCGACCATTTTTACATGTACGTAAATACGCAATCATCGCGAAAAACATCTAAGCCGATTCAGAAAGACAAAGTTTTGGTTAAAGATTGAGAGCTGTGACAAACAGTCATGTCCAGAATAATCCAGGACAACTCAGGACAATCCAGGACCATTCAGGACAATCCAGGACATTCAGGACAATCTGAGACAATTCAGGACAGGCCAGGATCATCTAAGACAACTCATGACATTCCAGGACTATCCAGGACAATCTAGGACAATTCATGACAATCCAAGACAAGTTAGGACAATCCAGGACAGTCCAGGACCATCTTAGACAATTCAGGACAGTTCAGGACTTTCTAGGACAGTCCAAGACCATCTAGGACAATTTAAGACAATCCAGGACAATCTAAAACAAATTATAACAATCCAATACAATTTAGAATAATCCGGGACAACCCAGAACAATCTAGAACAACTGGGAGCAATCCAAGACCATCCGGGATAATCTAGGACAATTCAGAACAATTCAGGTCAATTCAGCACAATCCAGGACAACTAAGAGAAATCCAGGACCATCCAGAACAATTCAGGGTAATCTAAGACAATCTAGGACAATTCGGGACAATCCGTAATAATCAAGAATATCCCAAAACAATCCAGGATAATACAAAACAACAAATACTTTAAAGGGCATTTTTCATGAGACTAACAAGCTTCTTTAACAGGCCAGATATGTACATATGTAGGTATAAAAGAACTTACCTATGGTTACATTGCTGACAGGCAAAGCATTCCAAGTGATAGACGAAGCTTTTAGCTCTCATCACCATCTCGAACGCGGGGATTACTTTGTTGCACGCTACGCAGTTTCCTGTTACGCCAAATAATCTGAAACAAATAGCAAACATTAGGATTGAAGATCATCAAGGCGGTTATTTGGTTACTTTGTTGAATATAGAATGTCATTGGCTATGCAAAGATCCGGCAGATTTTTTCAGATGCGCAATGAATATTGCTGACGCGGTGGTATGCCTGAGTCATTTAGGCCGCATGCACACGGAGACACCCAAAAGAAACTGAGCTGGTTTGTGATTGAAATTACTAGCCGGTCAATAACTCTTAAGTGACGCAGCTCTGCATACACGGACTACTCGGAAGAAATCGAAATTGGTAGTTTTCTATGTGGTCTGTAAGGTGGTGAATTTGAATAAAACGGGATATTTTTCTACTTCTGCCACTAATTTTTTATTCACCTGTCTATCGTTCATTTTCGTGAATAAAAACAAAATTATTATGAAATCAAATATATTAGTAAACAATGAAATGATATAAAAATTATAAAATAAATGTATCTAAAATGATATGACAAAAAACGTTGATGTATTTATTCGAACGAGAAACTAGGGGACTCAAGACTCAAGTTAAAAACGAGAAGACAGGTCGAGTTTTCTAGCAAGTGGTAACTAAAGCGTTGGTGACTTTTTAGTGACGGTAGCGCCGTGTGCGGTGTCTCATTTAGACGTAGTTATTCAGAAAGCGTCCAACCCACAATTTTCCAAAACCGAGTTTTAGATAAATATATATAGATAAATACCAGATTTATATCTGCTGAAAACATCTAAGCTTTAAATGGAATAGATTTTTGGTCATTATTTTTTTTACCAACCCACATTGCAGATATCTGACTTAAATTAAAGTAAAAAAATGTGGTTTTGATGTTTTTTGCAGTTTCTAACTTATAAAATATCAACCAACGATAATAATGTTAGAGAACATCCAAGTGGTGTGAATGTATTCAGTGATTATATTATTTTTTTTGTTTTGATTTTCTAGATTATTATTTATCATTAAGCGATGAATCATTTAAAGTTACTGACTCTAACTCTTGTTCCTTATACCAATAGAACGGCGCTATGCGCCTTACTTCGTTACCTCATGTGGGTGGAAAAATGCTTTTACGTGACTATTGAATTTAAATTCACGAGTTTAAGTAGGGAAAAAAAAAATTGTTTCTAAAAACCCTACAAAAATTGCATGTAATTACCGGCTCATCTGGTCGTCCTCTCCTTCTTGACACAACACTACGGCAGGTTATTATGTTTAACTGGGTCAATGTAACATGTAAAAATCATCTAATGTAGGTTGGACGTGTTCTGCGTTTTAAATGTAAGTTTTAAAGTGCCAATTTTAAAATGCAATAATATGAAAATTGAAATATGCACGTGTTTGACAGTAGTTAGCAATTTGAGAACGACCTATTTTAATAATCCAATGTTTTATTTCATGTTTAATTTTAATTACCAATTTTCAAAATCATTGCGGACTGGATAGTAATTTGGGTCCGTGATCAATTTCTTTTGAGTATCTCCATGTGCAGAGGGTCTTAATAATTCATAGATATTTGTAATACAAACTTCGGTAGGTACTGCAGTGTGATACGAGTAGAAGCGTCTCACCCTTAGAGTATATAGAGTGGTATCTAGTCAGGCAGTGTAGTCAGTTTTTTATGATTTTTACCTGACTCGGCGTACCTGGGCGTGGCTAAGACTAAGGCTAGGGTATTTATACATCCATTCATATCACATATCGACATAAGGTTTTTGTTTATTCGTATAACCGCTTTTTCACAGTATTGATATCAACAAAAATATAGCATATAACCTGAAAAACCGTTAAGTTGTGTCAAGTTTAGTGGCATTATAAAAAATGTGGGCGGAGTCCCGCGGTGACCCAGGAGCCTAAGAGCATTGTGACAGTACGTAGAAGGGAAGTATTATATTTGTTGTCTCTTTCTCTCTGATGGTGTACGACGTAAAAACCGGGAGAAAGTGATTTATCGCAAGTATGATCGCAAGTTTGTATCGGTTGGGTAAAAATAATAAGCTTTCTCTCCATACATTGTTTCTCCAAAGTCTCACCTAAGGTAGTCTCTCTTGCAGAGGATGAGGTCCGCCTTGGTGTAGAGCGTGGAGCCCACCTCGCCAGGCGCGCGTCGCAGCAGCCGCACTTGAGGCAGTCCTCGTGCCAGTACACGTCGAGCGCCTTGAGCAGGAACCTCTCGGTGATGACCTTCCCGCAGGAGGCGCACTCGCGGGGGGGACCAGTCCCGCCCCCCCCGCGCCCGCTCAGCGCCAGCTTGATGTCGCCTTGACCTGCGGGAAAAGACAACTCGTAAATCAAAGGTCAATTACTGTGGATACATGGTTCACGTGAATGCATACACAAGACGTACGAGTAGCGAATACCGCACAAGAGTCCCATCTGCTTCCGATCGTCTAGAGCCAGTGAAACAATGGCATCTCCGATTGGTATATTCTGAGGCTGAAGGTAGTGGGGAGGGGAAGGAGATGGAGCGAAGGAAGGTTAGAAAGTACTTGGCTATTCAGATCTGGCCACCAAACACGGTTTTAACTATTTCAAGCAACGTTTCGATTCTGAATGGTGGTCTTTCACCATGACTTATGTATGTACCTTGCCGTATTCGCATAAAAATATGAATTATATTGCATTAAATAATGCGAAATTATTGCAAAAAAATAAATCTTCACTTTAAAAAATACACGCGAAGTTCAGCCAATCGCACCGCCGCGAGCGCCCCACCGAACGTCCCACTATAATGTGTCAAAAGCAGTAACTACATATGCCCAAACACCGCCAACGCCAGTGTACCAGACGTATCAAGGTGCACAAGAAGTGTGCGCGTTCAAGTGACTCGTTTGTATCTTTGCTGGTGTCTAAGCACTGCTTTTAGAAAACAAAAACAATTGCAATAAGTGACATCTTTTGGTACCTATTTTCATTATCAATTAATCTGATGTTATTCTACTGTCTACCTTGATAAAAAAATGATAATGATAAATTTAAGATTAACTTTTATGGATAGTTAAAATTCGTGATCGGATGTGTCTGCAGTTAAAATAGATACTTTCCATTCATTGTAACAATTATCGTATTTCAATGAAGTTCTCCTTTAAAAATAAACTTTTGGCGAGCGAGCTAAAATAGAGATCACAGAATGAAACCTCTGGATTGACTAAACGTGTGGCAAGGCGCCACTAATGACTGTAACGCCCTTCAAAGACAGACGCGAATAACCATTTTTACAATAGCAATAAATGGCGGTAAATAACTTGGTGGTGGGAAAATGAAATAAATACCTACCCACATATATTATTTAACTGTAGCTTTAAAGATCACCGACTGTGCTGTAGGACCGTAAATCCAATTAGTTAATTACCAACAATCCCGAGGGCTCATGCCTGTCTTGAAATATGTGTAATGATGATTGTACGAAATTAATACTTAGTAAATAAACATTAACGTAATGTATGCGTCTTTCATTAAACGACCCCGGAGCAGATAAAATTTTAATTAAATACCGGCAATGAATACTTGCCGCCTGTGCGTTACAATAAGTTATGAAATTAATCTTAACTTACAGAGGCAGCTCTCAGCTATCTGTTGCCATCGCGGAGATAGGCGCACGTGGAGGCTGCGGGAAGATTGCTAGATAAAGCCCACTAAAACGCGTGGGCAATGTGAGTTTTCGACTAAACTAGGCAGTAGGAAAAACAGCAGATTGATTGATAATAAATATAGGCACCAACAGATGTCACTGATTGTTATTGCATTTGTTCTTTAAAAGCACTGCCTAGACACTAACAAAGAAACTTACACAAACGAGCCACTTGAACGCGCACACAGTTCATAGCATACATATTGTGTGTAGTCTAGTGCACATAGAGTAGTAGAAACTCTAAGCGAAACTCTGGTAAGATACCACCATTTAGAATTGAAACGTTGCATGAAATGGCTTTAGCCGTGTTTGGTAACCTGATCTGAATAGCCAGGTACTTCCCAACCTTACTATTCCCTATCTCCTTCCCATCCTCACCACCTTCAGTCTCACAAAATACCCCAATCGGGGATGCCATAGTCTGACTAGCTTTAGACGGTTGGGAGCAGTTGGGACTCTTGTGTATGTGCATGTGACACTATAAACTTTGGGCATATGTAGTTACTGCTTTTGACACGTTATAGTAGGTAGATACGGCCTTCTTGTATCTTCATTCCGTGCAGTTAGAACATCAGCCACCTCTGCGTACGTATTACTAACTATGTACAAGCAATCTAGGTACACCCAAGTATTTGAAAGACTCAGTACTGATAATATTATTGATATAACTAAATAGAATCTTGGATCGATGAGATCTCGTTGGTATATGAAAGGTATTGAGATTCGGTAAATCAAGGCTGTATATAATTCCATTGACAATTCTAAAAATAAAAGTCAATTTAGTCGCTTTGATGGAGCAAGATACTGACGTAGCCGGCTTGAGTCAAAACTGATAATGGATCTTTAATCTTGGTTCGTTCTGTTGGAAAAAATAAGTAGAAACCTGGAGGCAGTACGTAGAAAAATCTATTAAAAAAAGTCCAGAAACTGTGCGGTATTTTAGTTCAGGCTGTAAACTGAAATACAATCTGCTGTCCAATCCATCCTTCTTCCCACATCCCCGGTCATATAGCTGTTGTGTATTTTATTTAATTAGCTAAAACACATAAAATGAGTGTGGCTCCGTTGTTCGGCGAGCGCAATATCTGTAATAAATGTGAGTTGTGGCAGTAAGCCGGGCGAGCGGCGCAAAAAACCAATTATGGCAACAAACTAATCAGCTGGCGATATCGCATTACATTAATTAAATGTCTACAAAGGTTTTAAATGAGATGGGCCGCACCGGGCGGGGTATTTCATTAAAGCATTAGGTTGCATGGACATACAATATAATACAGCAGGGTCCCTTCCCACTCCAGATTCATTATTATTGCAATGTTGTTTCAATAAATTGATTGTTTTTTCAATGATACGGGAATGAATGGATTAGTATTGCAATGTCATTTCAATATATTCATTATTGTTGTAATATTGTTTCAATATATTGATTGCTATTTCAATGATATGGGAATGAATGGATTACTATTGCAATTTTGTTTCAAGATATTAATTATTAATGCAATATTGTTAAAATAAATTGATTGCCTTTTCAATGATATGGGAATGAATGGATTACTATAGCAATTTTGTTTCAATATATTAATTACTATTGCAATGTTGTTTCAATATATTAATTACTATTGCAATGTTGTTTCAGTATATTGATTGCTATTTCAACGATCTGGGAATGAATGGATTATTTATTATTGCAATGTTGTTTCAATATATTGACTGTAATTACAATGATGTGGGAATTAATGGATTTTTATTGAAATGTTGTTTCAATGCATTGATTGTCATTGCTGTGCTATGGAAATGAATGGATTATTACTGAAATGTTGTTTTAATATATTGTTAAACATTGCAATAATAATAATATTACTTGGATAACTTGTATAGCGCCATAACGAATGAATTATTATTGCAATTTTATCTCGATACATTGACACATTGATTGATTGTTATTGCAATAAATCACAAATGCATTTATTGTATTTACGTAATGGTATCGAACAGAATAATTATTATAAAATGATAATTTGTGATTTTATAACCATGAAAATGATTTATCAACGAGCTAATTACTGTTGCAAAGTTATTTCAATGAGGCAATCATTATGCAAGCTCTCCTTCGATGAATAATTGATATTTATTGCAATGATATTTTAGATAAATTATTTTTTTGCGATGTTTTTTTAAATAAAATTTCAAAACATTGTATTCTGCTTGGAATAAACCACCGTATGATGTCTAGGTCGCATCACTGTAAGTTAGCATGAAAACCATAGAGTAAAGAGTAGAGTTTTAAGTTAATTTAAACATGTTTAGCTAAGAAAGTTAGTTTAGACAACACCGCCAGTATAAAGCTTACAAAAAACATTAAAACCTTTAAATAAATTAACAAATAACTCTGTATAAGACAACTCCGGTTTTTTTTTGGCCGACCGGTTTCGCTTAGCCTAAGCATCATCAGGGTACGAAATATGACTAAAGAAAAAATACAAAGTGTGCGGTTATATTTACATACATACGGATAACAAAATGTAAAATAGAATAACAAAACAATTAGAAAACAATAAAATAACGTTCAAATTATAACAAAGGAACAGAGAGAAAGAGACAGATAATATAAATTGCACGAGACAAAACGTATCTGTCTCTTTCTCTCTGTTCCATTGTTATAATTTAAATGTTTCTTTGTTGTAACGGTTATATTTACATACATAGAAAGAAAAAAATATAAGATAAAATAACAGAACAATGAGAAAACAATAGAATTAAATTTAAATTATAACAAAGGAACAGAGAGTAAGAGACAAATAATATGAATTGAAAGAGACAAAACGTATATTTATCTTCCTCTCTGTTCCTTTGTTGTAATTTTTTTTTCTATTGTTTTCTCATTGTTCTGTTATTTCATTTTACATTTTGTTCTCCCTGTGTATGTATATATAACTGCACACTTTGTATTTTTTTATTAATTTTATGTTTTTTACCCCGATGATGCTCAAGCTTAGCGAAACCGGTCAGTCATAAAAACTAAAATAATATCCGTGGTCTTATACAAAAGTTTTTTTTTCATTTCTATAAATATGTCAAACCACAAAGTAATTGCCCTTGAGGTGATTTTCCCACAAAAACGGCGCTATAAAAGTTATCCATTTATTATTATTATTATTATTAATTGCTTTCTACGAAAATATTAAAGTCTTTGTTAAATTTCCGTTTTCGATAGTTTTATTAAATGAGGAAGGCACTTTTGGTTCACCCTGCACTAGTGTTGGTCTTGGCAATTTATTGACTGAATTAATATGAGCTGTGTTCACTCTGTTAATTATTTACTAGACGATGTGAAAAAATCTCATTAATTCCAGTGGTATTACAGTATCAAGGGTTCTTAGCGCTGTTTTCGTAATGGTAATAACATTATGTGTTTAAAAATATCAACCATAACTCATTTCCTTTTCTTACAAGCATATAACACGCCTTAGAAAAAATAGTATATGGCAGCTATTACCAACTGTTAGTAGGTGCCAGCCTTTTTTAAGTAACTAACACAACGAAATAGACAACCCTTTATCGATGAATAAGCGTCATCACATAATTATCACATTAATTATTTTAAGAACTTTTTAATTTGATAGTGCGTGTATTGTGGGTCAACCAGTTTAGCACATGTGCATCTTACCCATGTCACTAAACATTCTTACCAATCTCCTATTATATCCAGTTGCATCCTTTAATGTCTTTCTGTCTAGTAAATTATATCCTAACATCGCTTTCCAAAATTCCTTTCAACATGTATTATTCCATAGACCACATGTTTGGACTCTGATACTTTTAGTTTGACCATACACATATGTAATGTAGGTATAAAACCAGAGCCATTCTGTAAAAGCATCAACTATCATTGCACCATTCATTCCATTCCAGCAGTAAACCATGTTCAGTTAAAGGTTTAATCATTATAATATATAAATTCTTCCAGTAAAAAGTATTCAAGACAAAGTGATTATATTTTATTCTACATCCCCGAACAAAAGCGCACCTTACCCTAGGAGTATTCTGTCGGTCGCATCAGCGAATGTCAACACGACGATGCTGTGAGGAGGGTATTTTCGGAAAGGAACCTGGGAATTGAATGAATCCATGTGGTAAGAATGAAAATCCACAGCACAGTCGTTTACTATTAAAACAAGCTTTAGAAACGACCCGTTCTCATGCGCTAGATTTTTTCAATAATAATAATATTTGGATAATTTGTAAGGCGTTAATTTTTTGAAAAATCACCTTAAGGAAGCTGTAGAAATCCTAATACCTACGCTCTATCTTATTACTGACTACAAAGTATATAGTAATAATACTTGGCTAATTTATATAGCGCCATTTTGGTGAAATATAACCTCAAGGTATAATCTTTGACAAATTCATATTTATTTATGTTAAGGCTAAAAATGCTGTAGAAATGAGACCCCGGAGGCGTATGTGCATTAAAAAATTGCATGACCATGTTCAAAATGTGGATATCCGGAAAGAATGCAAGGCTGATGTAAGCATAATTAATATAATCAAGAAAGGGAGGCTTAGATGGTTTCGGCAGATAGAGCGAATGGACGAAGAAAATAATATAAGACGCGAAAGTGAATGGAATACGGTTGAAAGTCAGGGACACCCCAAGAAGACTTGACCCGATCAAGTGAACCAAATACTTAACTCGGGCCATGTCAAGAGTCAGAATAACAGAAGAGTATGATGAATGTGAATAAAGCGAGGAGTGTGTGTCAAGACGGAGTTGTATGGCGGTCCGTCCTCTATGTCTACCCTTGCGGGGAAACGCCGTAATGGTTAGTTAGTTAGATACAGAAGCATACTTGCCTGGCAGGCCATTTCAGATAAATACAATTTTTTAAATTTTATTTCTAGTTTGGAGAAAGATACAGTTTTGCACTCAGGACACGATTTTGGCAGAATTGTAGTTGGTATTTCTTTGTGTTTATTTTTATATAATATTTCAGTCCAGAATGTCGAGACTTGTTAACTCAAGCCACGGTCTTGAAATTTTTGGTGGCATTCTAAATGATTTTTGTCATTCTTTACGACTCTACCAAAACTTTGGCTTGACCTTGGCTTTGATTTGAATGTTCTTTCCTATGTATATTTTGACCTATTTTTGTCATTGCTTCATTTAATATTATGTATGTGCTGTTCTTTCTCTCAACAGAGAAAGAACATCTTTTATCCTATTTCGGGTTTTGTTTTTTTTTTTTTGTTGTTATTAGACTTTGCCCGTTAGTTTGTAAATAAATTAAACTTTATATCAATTTATTTTTTATAATTAATACCGCACAAGAGTCCCAACTGCTCCCAACCGTCTGAAGCCGGTGAGACTATGGCATCCCCAAGAGGCTGAAGGTAGTAACGAAGGGAAGGATATGGGAAAGAGGAAGGTTGGGAAGTACCTGGCTATTCAGATCTGGTCATCAAACACGGCTCAAGCCATTTTAAGTAACGTTTCAATTCTGAATGGTGGTTTTTCACCAGGGAGATACTTAGAGTATCTACCATTTTGGAACGTGCCACAACTATACAATATTTTATTTTATACCAATTAAATGTGTTATGACACATTTTAATTATTTAAAATTTATTTGCGCACGCCGGGTTCGAACCCGCGACCTCTGGGTTCGTAGTCAAGCGTTTTACCACTCGACCGCGAAGGCCGTCAACTGCGGATATTGTAAGTTTAATTCAGTTTCTTCTATTCGTAACTTAGAGCAATAATATACAAGAGGTATAGCTGTAGATCGATCTGTAGTCAGTTTTGACTAGCTTTTACCTTGAAGTAAGTGACTCGGTTGGAAAAGGGCGTGGCTAAGACTGGGGCTACGGTATTTGTATATCCATTCACAGCACATGTCGACATAATTCTTCAAAGCAGATTTTAATAAAATAAATTGTCATTTATCTTCTGCTGACTGGAGCTTTTTGGATTCAGAAAAGAACATTGATGAAATGGTGGATAAATTTTACATTAATCTAAAGGGTGCTATTGATTTATTTGTACCTGTTTCTAAAATTGCTGTGCACAAATACCCAAAATGGTTTAGTATTGATCTTATCAATATTATTAGAGATAAAAAAATTGCTCATAAAGTGTATAAATCAACACGAGATCCTAAAGATTACTCTAAATTTAAAGAATTAAGATTGTTAACAAAAAAAATATCAAAATTATGTTACAATAAGTGTATCGAAAATTGCGAAGAAATGGCTGTTGCCAATCCTCAGAATATATTTAAATTTTCTAACATGCTTAATAATAATGACTACAGTAGTCCTTCAAATATGTATTTAAATAATGAAATGGCTGATAATCCCCAAGAAATCGTTGATCTATTTGCTGAATTCTTCAGCAAAGTTTATGATACCGCTAACATCTCTCCATTACTCGATTCTCAAAAAACTAATAACGACAACGAGATCGATTTCAATCAGTGCATATTAGATGATTGTGATATTAAAGCGAAATTGAAATCCCTTGATATCAACAAGTCGGCTGGCCCCGATAACATTCCTCCTATCTTCCTATCGAAGTGCCTGTCAGTCTTGTCTTGGCCTCTGACTAAGCTTTTAACTTTTCTTTAAAAACTGGTACCTTTCCCGAAAAATGGAAGGAAAGTTTTCTGACTCCTATTTTTAAGAAAGGAAATAAATCTGATATTTCCAATTATAGACCAATATGTATCCAATCATCAATTCCAAAATTATTTGAATCTGCTCTGCTCTCTTTAATCTCGCCTGAGATTAATAAAGTAATTTCTCATCAACAACACGGCTTTAAGGCAAAAAGGTCCACTCTTACTAACTTAATGATTTATCAGGAACATCTATTTAATACCATGCATAAGCGTCTTCAAACTGATGTAGTGTATACTGACTTTAGTAAGGCTTTCGACAAAGTGTCACATAATATTCTCATTCATAAACTAAGAACCCTCGGTATAACCGGAAATATTTTGAGATGGTTTGAAAGCTACTTACATAAAAGAAAAATATCAGTCAAACTCAATCTACACTTATCATATCAGTTTGAAATCTTCAGCGGCGTTCCACAGGGGTCACATTTGGGACCAGTGTTATTTTCTTTATTTATTAACGACATCACTACCGTTTTCGATGGAGTTATGATTCTTTTTATTTGCCGATGATCTAAAAATTTACAAAACAATTACCAATCTTAATGATTGTTACGTATTGCAATTGAATCTTGTGAGGTTACAAGAGTGGTGTGCTCGTAACGAACTGTTCCTTAATATTGAAAAATGTCAAACGATAACTTTCGCCCGAATTAAAAATCTCATTATGTATCAATATAGCATTAACAATATTAACTTAAAAAAGAGTTGACCAAATAAAGGATCTGGGTATAATTTTTGACAGTAAATTAACTTTTGTTCCTCATATAAATGAAATTACTAATAAGGCCATGAAATGCTTGGGTTTTATTTTGAGGACGGTAAAAGACTTTAAATTATTGAATTCATTTAAATTACTTTATACTGCGTTGGTTAGATCTAATCTAGAGTACAATTCTACAATCTGGGCTCCATTTTATAATATTCACCAACTTAAAATAGAAAGAGTGCAGCATAAGTTTCTCAGATTTATTAATTATAAGTTATGTATCCCAATTGTTGACTTGATTACGTATATTTAATGAACTTGCTTAACCTCACTGATTTATCATCAAGACGCACAGTGAGCGATTTAATATGTCTCTTTAAAATAGCGAATGGCAGATTGGACGCCCCGGATCTAACGAGCCTTATTACCTTGCGAGTACCTACCCGTGATACACGGCAGGCGGCTCTATATTATGTTTCTACGTCTACAAACAATTATTTTGATAATTCTCCCATTCAAAGACTGCATAGACTTGGTAATAAATATGGTTCAATAGATGTTTACCGTTACAACACTGTTTCCAAATTAAAATCTAGCTTACTTGAATGTTTTCAATAGAACTCAAAGGTTATTGTTATTTATAGTTATAATTATAAAACCTACGCTTTATTTATATACTTGCAGTTAAATACTAACTTTCTCTTAATGTTATATTCTACCCATCTATTGTACTCCTTTATTTAAATAAATGTATTTATGTAAAAGCCTTAAAGGCGTTAATAAAAAAAATTAAAAAAAATTAAAAAAAAAAAAAATAATGTTTTAGTTTATTCGTATGGCCACTTTTTCACAGTATTTTTATCAATAAAAATATAGCATTTAAGCAAATAAACCGTTTAGTTGTGTCAAGTTTAGTGCCATAATAAAAAATGTGGGCGGAGTCCCGCGGTTGCCCACTAGCTTAAGATCATTGCGTTACTACGTAAAAGCGAGGAATTAAATTTGTTGTCTCTTTCTCTCTTATGGTGTACGATGTAAAATCCCGGAGAAAGTGTTTTTTCGCAAGTTTGTGTAGGTGGGGTAAAAATAATTAGCTATCCCTCCATATATTGTTACTTCAAGATTCGTAAGAAGAAAAAAAGCAACAAAACATGTGTGTTTCATACTTTGATAAATACCAATAAAGTTAAATGAAAAATGGCACATTAGATAATGCCTCGCTCTCGGCTAGTATAATATTGATATTCAAGAAGTGTGGGTGTGTGTGTGTGTGATCACTTTTAATGGACGGTCAAGTGCAATTTTTAAAGGATTAGTAACGGCCGTTAATAAGTGTGCGCCAAATGCTTTTAGGCGATAAAGCTGTCAGATTCGTTGGAGTATTTTAATGCCGACACGAACGTTAATGGAGTGCTTTATTCACAGCGCCTTGCGAGCCGACAAATGTTCGCAGCTTAAATTACAGCTTTTCTCTCGCGGCTCGGACAGATAACGTGACACGTGGACGGCGGATTAGGATATCAGCACTTAGGCTCGGTTGTTTCGTCAAAGCTTAGGCTAACTTTAAATATCCTTTACTCATTTTTTTATGGTGAATTCCTTGAGATTCTCGAGACGTATGGGCGGTAAAACAATATGTGACCGTATTAAAAATGCGGATATTTGGAAAGAATGCAAGGCTGATGTGAGCGTAATGAATAGGTTTGGACACGTAGAGCGAATGAACGAAGAAAGGAGTGCGAAAAGAATGTATGATGCGAAAGTGAATGGAAGAAGAAGTCGAGGACGCCCGAGAAAGACATGTCACGATCAAGTAAATCAAATACTTGACTCTGTCTGTATTTCTATTGTTGACCAGCATAATGACGTAAGCGAGTAAGCGAAGTGCTGTCTCATTCTTACCAGAGCATTCCGATTTACATCTGTTTCGCTCATACACACATATTCCACGAATGTCTATGTTTTTCATACATGGTGATACATGACCGATATTTGAATGATGAATTTACTGGTAACGTTAGTGTGTTTGTTACTTGCGTTAATATTCTAAGGCTATAACGTGCTTTTGTGTTAATATTCTAAGGCTATAACGTGTCTATATATTTGTAACGTCACTGTCGGTAAATGAGAAAAGAATATTGTTTCAAATAATCTAAAACTGTTTTGAATAACCAAGTCTTTAAGCCGCAAGCCCGACAAATTTAATTACAGTCAAAGGCTTGCTCCAACTGGTTTCTTAAATGTGTATAATAATTAATTGATTAAATGCAATAATACTCGTAGATAAGCCAGTCGATGCTTTTAGCAGCACACTGGCCAGTAGATTCTAAATAGTAACATTGAAAGAATTTGTTTTTAAATCAATCTTGCTCAACAACTCGGTTTCATAAGAGTTTAAAAATTTTATCGATAATATTTTTACTGCTGAAAAAATAATAACAATCTTCAAATAGTGCAATTGCATCTTAATATTAATACCCACAGACGCATCTAACGCATCACTATGTAACCCGTATCTCAGAAGGTAATAAAACTACCCGAAGGTATATTTGAATGTAATTGTGAAGCCTCTTCTGTGAGCAATAAAACAAAACCCCTTAAATCACAATTAATGTTCACTTTTTTTTGACATGAATACCGCACAAGAGTCTCAACCGTCTAGAGCCAGTGAGACTATGGCATCCCCGGTAGGGGTATGTTGTGAGGCTGAAGGTAGCGGGGAAGGGGAGGAGACGGGGAAGCGGAAGGTTGGGAAGCACCTGGCTATTCAGATCTGGTCATCAAAAACGGATAAAGGCATTTCAAGCAACGTTTCTATTCTGAATAGTGGTCTTTCACCGGGGCGATACTCTATCTACCACCCTGGAACGTGCCGCAAATATACTACATTTAATTTTATTTCAATTAAATGTGTTATGACACATATTAAATAAATAACATTTATTTGCGCACGCCGGGTTCGAGCCCGCGACCTCTGGATTCGTAGTCGAGCGTCTTACCACTCGACCATGCAGGCATCCATGCACGTTCACTATGAGATAGACTCAATAAGCGTCCTTTCCGGACATTAATAGTTTATATACCATAGATTTATGTAGGTAGTTAAATAAATTTACAAAAATTGGTATTATTAAATCGTTAAAATGGAGTTCCACCACGATTTAACAGTTTCAAAATTAGAAACAATAGTTCCATCGCTTCCAGGTTCATACTATTTGACACCATTACTGCTTCATTACATATTTAAATTATTATGTTTAAATGCATATCTGTTAGCTGTTTATATGATATATTTAAGCAATACCAACCTGAATCTTTGTTGCATGATTGGACTAGGAATAATATTTTAGCTATATGATTATTTGTAATTTTATTTTGCACTGTCGGGGTAATTTTAAGAACATGACACCTGAATAAGGTCACAAAATCTTTATTTTTAAGTTTATTGTAGAGCACGCTTGAGGCGAAATATCACAAAACTGCGCTATATAAATGTAATGTTACTATCGTTATAATGAGAAGAGCAAAATACAAAGATATGAAAAAGATTAGGTTGTGACCGAGACTTGAACCAGGAACATTTTTAATGGAGCAATTGAAAAAGTACCTTGATCAGACGTTTTGGCTTCTTGTCCTTTTCGGACAAGTGAATGGATATTTGAAAGCTCTATAGCTCACGATGGAAATTAAATTGTGGGGTAAAAATGGTAACATTAATCTATAAGTTTCACACAGAAGAAGCTTCGGAAATTCAACAATGATCAGACAATTGAAGGTATTCTTGCTGTATACTTATATTATAATTGAAAATATTTAAAAATCATTTATTTTACCATTTTTAGTACGTTTCAATCATGTTTTCAATTAAGGTTTTTACCAATTTTTATGGCTAAAAATAATCGTAAATTACGTCCAATTATTAAATTTCAAGAAAATTGAAACAATATATCAAAAGCTTCGGCAGAGCTAATTTGAAATTTTCGTTTTTAAATTGGGTGCTAAATTGATAATTTATTGACATAATTCTAGACTTAATCGATGAAAAACTTTAAAGCACTTTGCTTTGCGCTTTTATCCCGAGTTTGTTTAGTAATTACTGATATTTAAGCTCAGCTTTAATTACTAAAGTGTGTTATTATTAGCTAGGTACTTTATTCGTACTAGGTTTTAAACTTCATCTCAAGTTTTCCCATTAAATGCTGTTTTGTTTACTCTCAAGCATAAAGAACAACTACGAAATTAAAATTTATTACGAGAAAAGTTTATTTAAATTGTAATTCTTCGTATACTCGTACAAGTAAAATTGGTGAAATTGCGAAACAAGTACCTTTTGGTATTATTTTATTTTGATCTATTGCGTCTAGGATGAACAAAGTACCTGCGTTTTTTAGATATATTTTTAGTCATTACCGCACAAGAGTCCAATCTGCTCCCAACCGTCTAGAGCCAGTTAGACTATGGCATCCCCGATGTTGTGAGGCTGAAGGTAGTAGGGAGGAGAAAAAGATGGGGAAGAGGAAGCTTGGGAAGTACCTGGCTATTCAGACCTGATCACCAAACACGGCTCTCCGATCACGGAACAAATTTGTTTATATTTATATGCTACCCACTTTTTTTTAATCCGATGTATACATGCATCTGAACATGCATGCATCATACTCATATCTGAACAGTTTTTCATGATTTATTATCACGATAATGATTTTAGATAGTTTTAATTCGCGTACATATTTTAAATATACGAGTATATATTTTTGACATTAACTCCACACAGGAGGCCTTGACGGAAATAATTTCCCTGAGGGCCTATGTCACCTGAGTCAAGGGTTTTTTTTTCAGGTATTTAGGGGCTTTGGTCAGTTAGTACCTACTCCACTACTACCTCAGTGAACGAAGCACTTGTTCGCAGCATCTTGGAATACAATTCCATTATATGGGCCCCTTCAGAACGTAACCATATCCTCGAAATAGAAATAGTGCAAAAGAGGTTTATGCGTTACTTATACATGAAGGAGTATACATATTACCCGTTTTTTGTTTCATTCGTTATTTTTATGTGGAATGCTAGATTTTCCCACCCTTCAATCCCGCCGGAAGTTTTATAAGTTGATTTTTGGAGGTATTCATAACCCATATATACTAAAGGAGATCAACTTATTTGCCCCATGTAATTATATTCGTGCGAGGCATCATGTGACGTTTTACACACCGAAAGTCAAAACTTCCTCATACAAAAACACGCCAATATATAAAGCGATGGAACTATTCAATGAAGCTGCATCTACCTTAGATATATTTAAATGCGCTTATTTGGTTCTGTCATTAACTCTCGATATACAAGTGTGACCGTTAGGTACATAACGATCTATGCAATCTTAAATATTTTAATTTTTTTAGACACCTTTTTACACTTGCCAATTCAACGATTATCTCATAGCATGTGTATAAGAATGAACCTCTCTTATATATCATCTTTTTTGTTTTTCGTTGCTAACATTATTTGTGTTATTATATGATATATAGTGCGTCACACTACTTCAGTTTGTACTTCAGATATATAATACCTTGTCTATATGTGAGGTGTACATAAATGTTCAATTTCTCTTTTTACACTATGCATGTATCTACAATATTTTTTATATCATTCATCTCTTAATGTGTTTGGTGAAGGACTGTTTTATGAGATCTTGTTAAATAAATAAATAGTTCCATGCCTCACTGCCATATATCAGGGTTGGTATAAGCACTCTACTGTGGACTGCTAGATTCGCTTCTTCGGACATTTTTTTTATTTGCGCCAACAGCGTTCAGTCCTTCATTAATGCATTCACCCTCCATTCAATATCCTTATCAGCCTTTCCATATCTCTAGAACATACTTTCTTAATACACAAACTCATCCACGTGCTCCAAGTATTCATCTATATATTCACTGTTATTATTATTATTACTTAGTATTCTCTGTCACTTTGTAGGCACCATCCTTGAATCGGACGTTCAAGAGTTGATAATGTCTATTGATTTTCACACATGCCTTGTCAAAGGAAGCTACCAATAACGTGAGAATAATCCACATCCCTTCTTACATCCGTAGACAATATTAACGCCTAGCGTGCGTATTTCCTGCGTAATTTGTCCCGTAATTAAATAAAATCACGACTGTCTGCTTGGTGTCCTGACAGCGATACTGACGGAGGCATTAATGGCGGATAATGCGCCGCGACACCGGATATAATCAGCCCGCA
The DNA here is from genome assembly GCA_022651775.1 of Drusus annulatus. Lineage (NCBI taxonomy): Eukaryota > Metazoa > Arthropoda > Insecta > Trichoptera > Limnephilidae > Drusus > Drusus annulatus. The sequence goes on along the minus strand of JAGWCC010000160.1, from coordinate 1,557,134 downwards.
GGCTGTGCGGAGTGCGGAGACAGCACAGCGTACACTGTACAGAGATTCGTGCGGGTACTCTGCAAAGAAAAAGCCTTCCTCCCGTATGACAACCAATGCATGCAATAAAGGAACTGAGTGAGTGTTTGTCAATGCATTATATTGCGGTGTACAGACAATGTAACTGCCATCGTACTGGCATGTGGCAGTCGGTGCCTTTCTGTAGAACGGATGCTGGACAGTCAGATTACAGATTCCATCTAACATAAACAAATAAATTGTTTTTTCGTTTAATCTGCTGATGTACACATGCACTGTAATACCCATATCTGAACCTTTTCTCTCGTGATTTACGATAACGATCATGATTTTAGATAGTTTTAATTTGTATACATACCTATTACATATTATTTTATCCTTGTTAGTTAGTCTTATTAGCATAATCAATTTAGTGAAAAGCGCACTTGATGTGAAATATCACATAACTGCGCGATATAAGTTCACTGTAATTATTATTATTAACATACAAATCCTTATACTAGCTCACTGACAAGGTGACAAGATGTAATTACTGGCATAAATAGTCTGTCAAATTATCTTTATAAATCTTTCACGCTACGCATAATCAATCAGATTCAAAATACGTATGTATAAGTCACGCGGACAGATACACTAAATACAATCCACTCGATTTGTAATATTATGTATGCTATTCCGTGCATTAAACAGGCATTAGAGTTGTTTTTTGTGCGTTGGATGCTGTTCTCAAATCCGTATACAGCAGTCGAATACCTTGGCAGGCGGGACTGACAAATACGTTCCAGTTTTGTGGATGCGGAATGAATGATAGAATCCACTGCGGCTGTTGCTGGTATCTATGTGGTGTGTTTAATGTTCACGCAATAGCAATACATACATGGCCTGTTAAAAAGAAAAGGTGAATTTTGAATTTTCGCGGGCTGTGTACATTCGACTATCGATTTTTTTTCGTTGTGTTGGTACACATATGTTTATCATATGTTAGCATTATCAGCCATTTTGGATTAGTGGTTTGTTTTTGACAACTGGAAAGGTTAGTCACGTTTTTGTGTAATCTTCGATTTTTTACTTTTGGAAAAAATGGATCAAAGAATAAAATCCATGATTTGTTTTTCCACACCTCCAGGACGCTCATCGTCATTAACATCTTCTCGGCCTTCTGTAAAGCGCTTGTACCTCCATTAAGGAGGTACAAGCGCTTTACAGAAGTATATACAAGATTATACCCCAATTAGGGATGCCATAGTCTCACTGGCTCTAGACGGTTGGGAGCAGTTGGGACTCTTGTTCGGTATTCACTATAAAAAAATCAAAAATTAGGTAACTCAGTGAAAGCATTGAGTTACCTGAGTTAACTTTTTTTTATGAAAATCCAACTAGGTACTGAAGATGAATGTTATTGTTAAAAAAAAACCTTTTATTTTATTTTTAACACGAATACCGCACAAGAGTCTCAACTGCTCCCGACCGTCTAGAGCCAGTGAGACTATGGCATCCTCAAATAGGGTATGTTGCGAGGCTGAAGGTAGTGGGGAGGGGAAAGAGATTGGGAAGAGAAATCTGGTTCACCAAACACGGCTATAGCCAATTTAAGCAACGTTTCGATTCTGAATAATGGTCTTTCACCAGGGCGATACTACTACTCTGGGACGTGCGGAAATTAAAATTTGTATTATTTTATATGAATTAAATGTGTCATGACACATATTAATTAAATAAAAGTTATCAGCGCACGCCGGGTTTGAGCCCGCGATCTTTGGATTCGTAGTCGAGCGTCTTACCACTCGACCATGGAGGCCGTCATAAAGTGAGAGTCGCTTTAAATCGTCGCTTTAAAGTGCTCTGGTCTTGGAGAAACAATGTATGGAAAGAGAGCTAATTATTTTTACCCAACCGATACAAATTTGCGATAAATCACTTTCTCCGGGTTTTTACGTCGTACACCATGAGAGAGAAAGAGACAAGAAATATAATACTCCGCTTATATGTACTGTCACAATGAACTTGGGCTCCTGGGTCACCGCGGGACTCCACCCACATTTTTTTATTATGCCACTAAACTTGACATAGCTAAATGATTTTTTAGGTTAGATGCTATATTTTTGTTGATATCAATACTGTGAAAAAGTGGTTATACGATAAACAAAAATATTATGTCGATATGTGATATTAATGGATGTATAAATACCCTAGCCTTGGTCTTAGCTACGCCCAGGTCCACCGAGTCAGGTAAAAATCATCAAAAACTGACTACACTGCCTTGGATTGATACCACTCTATATACTCTAAGGCTCTGGTATAAACTTGGAAAAACCAAAATGACGCTTCAGCCCTTTTGCCTTCTCGGCGACGATATACTAGAGACACGAGGCCTATAAGGTTTACGGATTAAGACAGTATTCAGATGTAATTCATCAGTATTCAAAGTTACATATTTCTGCATTATCTCCCTCAATAATTACATTAGCGTTCATTTCGCTGGCGGCCGTTACATCATTTAATTTCCATTTTAATGTGTGTGAAATTATTGTAATGGACCATCAACCATTAAGTACTCGTAATTACACAGTGGTGGAGATCTAAGCTTTCATCCGTCGTCCACAGAGCGCCGAGCACTTCCGCCGGCTTTATGAACGATGACTTCCGGTGGCGTTATGATATCCGGTTGCAAAAACTGTTCATTATTAACGCAGACAGTTGGCAGGTTGCCGTCAAATGGCGTGTGCTCGACGCAGTGATAAACCAAATTGGAAATAGATCAGCTTAGACATTTTTTGTGTGAAAGATTGACCTAACCAAAAGGAATATTAGATAATGATTTAGTGATGCAAAATTACTTTTTTCACTGTTTTTTTTATTAAGAAAGGACCGGTTATTATCATCGAATCACTTAAATAGAATCCTACCACGAATTGACAGTTGCGTTAAAAGAGTTTTCTGATACTCAATAATAATATCATTTAATATATAAATTGAAATGGCTTTAGATATTTAAATATCTTTTATAGATTGCTTTAGTACCTCCCAACCTTCCTATTCCCCATATTCTTCCTTCCTCACTACCTTTAGCCTCCCAACATGCCAATTGGGGATGCCATAGTCCCACTGGCTCTAGACGGTTGAGAACAGTTGAGACTCTTGTGCAGTATTCACTATAAAAAAAAAAAATATAAAAAAAAGTCAAGCACTTCTAAAACTTTCCTTTTCCCATCTCCTTCCCATCCCCACTACGTTCAACCTCACAACATAGCCGAGTGGCATATCCCCACTGGCTCCAGACGGTTGGAAACATTAGGGACTGGACGGAAAATATTTTATATAATTCAACTTCATACTCTAACAAACTAACTAACTAACAATCACGCCGTTTCACCGCAAGGGTAAGCAGAGAGAACGGACCGACATACAACTCTGTCTTGGAACACACTCCTTGCTTCATTCACATTCATACATCGTTTCATACATACTCTTCTGTTATTCTAACTCTTCACATGGTCCGACTCAAATATTCAGTTTACTCGATCGTGCCATGTCTTCCTCGGGCGTCCTCGACTTATTCTTCCATTCACCTTTGCATCATATATACTTTTCAAACTCTTTTCGTTCATTCGCTCTACATGCCCAAACCATCTAAGCGTCCCTTTCTTTATCCTATTCATAACGCTCACATCAGCCTTGCATTCTTTCTGGATATCCACATTTTAGTACGGTCATACATGGTTTTACCGCACATTCATCTCAAGGATCTCATTTCCACAGCATTCAGTATATTTTCATCTTTCCTTTGCCAGTTCATGCCTCACTGCCCTTCATTAGGGTTGGTTTATGCTCTTTGGCTTATGCACTCCATTGTGGACTGCTAGCTTCGCTTCCTTGGACAATTTCTTATTTGCGCCAACAGCGTTCAGTCCTTCATTAATTTAGTGTCCTGCATTCACCCTTCTTTCAATATCCTGAAAGGGTAAGGGCATTGAATTGTTCCAAGAAATAATATTTAATTGATCTAAGATGCGATAAATCTTCACCGAAGTTATCAGAGCGTTCAATCACCGGAGTTTGCATTCCCTCAAAGAAAATCAACGCAGCAACCACTCACTATTTGCACTTGTAGCATTTAATCTCGCGAGGAGAACGCATAATGATACACTCGCCTACTTGGCGCCAGGTAGGGGCAGATTAAGCATATTCAAATGCACACTTTCACGCACGTACAATTTGCGAAATTGGCCATTTTAATAAACATTGTTGTAGGGACGGGCGAGGGATTGCGTGTTGGCTCCCGGGCTACGCCGGGATTTGATCACCGCAAATTGCGGATAATGGTGTGTCGTTTTACCCTATCCCGCCGAGCTGCGGGGCATATCACACAGGTAGCTGCTAGGGAGGCAGGCGCGGACCAAGAATATTCTGCGGAATTATTTATGAAATTTATCAGAACAAAAACTTTCATTGATTAATAAATATCTTTTGTTTGGTTTATAATCTGCGTGACATTGAAATGAGTTAAAATTTTGTAATTTGTTTTTTAACCGTTTTTTTGCCAAATATCATCTTTAAATATCTGATGTGTCTAATAAAATAAAGGATTTTTTATGTCACTAACTACTGCTTAGAAAAAAAATTATCAATTTTTTTTCCGATTTTCAAAATTTTTTTAACGTTTTTTTCGTCAAGGTTTAAATTATGATAATACAATTTTAGAAAATAGAAGAAAACAGTTTATTTTTTAAAAACTACAAGAAAAAAAGGAAACACGAACTCCATGCATTCCCTTTTTACACTGTAGGTAAATAAAATTAAATATTTAATTTACTACGCTGCCATCTTTATTGCTGCAAATCACGTAAATTGATAAAAATTGGTGTTGATGATGTTGAATGTGTTTCAGGAAGATTTTTAACACAGAATCAGATATAAAAAAAAAACAATTGTTTATATTAATATAATAAAATGTGAATCAAATATTAAACATTAGTTCTGTGAACACAACTGTCACCACCGAGAGAGAAAAGTACATTGAAGTGTAAAGCGCTGTCGCGTCGTTGGCACTTTTGACAAGATCACGCGGTAGCGCTGTGGCATTTTTCGGTACTAACAGTTAAAGTGCCACGGATATGTCATAATAGCGATGAAACTAGTAAGCAGATTTTTATTTTTGTTTCCCTATCTAAATATGTCGATCGATTAGTCTAAGCTATCGATCTGATAAAAGTGACTAATTTCTTGAAATTATTTGCAAAACTAATAGAACTTAGGAATGATAATATCAAATTGAATCAAAGTAAATAATAACATTTTAAATGCAATTCTAAAAATTGAAACAAAAACTATAACTAATTTAAATAATAGACTTGTATAAAATAACGAAGAATCCGACTCTGGCTAAAAGCTTTAACAAACGACCGCCCCCAGTTTTAAGAGCACTTTTGTATTTATTATTTGTGTCCAGTTAAAATCTTGAAATGGTTTCATCTGAATTATGTTTAATAACAGAACTTGTTTTAGGGCATGAAATATTAATTGGTTTGGCTGTAATCTTTCCACTTATTATTTTTGAATCTACACGAGTCGCCGAACCAATGCGTTTCCCCATGTTATTTAAAAACATATGTTTTCTATACAATGTCTTTAAGCTCGTCCTATGTAAGGAACTGAACATTGTTGTTAAGATTGCGGATATTGCTGACAATTCGTTAATATATAAATAAATAGACGACGAAAATTATTATAATAAATAAATAGACGACTTGTTCAAGCCTTCGTTTTTATAAAAGAATTACTACTTTAAAGCCTGGGTAAATAACATTTAACTGGATTTTTTTTCTATTAAGTTTTAACACATTCATCTATAGTTATGCACTCAATACAGCATCTGCTCTCAATTTTTCATTGAATATACATCTTATTTAAAGTCAATTTTACCCAAGTTGTTGGTACCTACAGAACATTGCAGTTTTGTGTTCTTGTTTTTGTATTACTTAATCACATTTTATAATATTCATCCTTTATTTGGCTGAAAGGGTACCCTTTTCAGTTTCCAACATTTTTTAATGTTCCAGTATGTATAACCGGCACATTATGAGTATATACATCACCTGTATCCTTAATAGTATTTTTAATCATCTACTGAATTAAGAACCCCAAGAAAAGATGGTACTGGGTGAAATTCTTATCCACTTCCCCAAGTCTTATACTGAGTCGAAATGTTTTACGTCATAAAAGTGGTCCAGAAAACTTCAGTACATTAAACGAGTATACTGTCAAAGAAACCTTCAATACAATTTTAAAAAGGTGTAGTTTTCTTCAGTAACATAAGGGTTAATTTTTTAAAAATATATAAGTGCATTTTTTAAAGAAAAGACGTTACGAATAACCTGACAATATTTGAAAAACTCCTAGTGCCAAGATAATAAGCAGAAAATGTTGCTTGTGCAATGATGGAGTACTTAGCCAGCAGATAAACTGAATGCACGACGCCCGGGTGGGAATCCGACGCGTTTGTCCACTCCGATACCGAGCGGTGAATTATTTTTACGTTTCACTTAAAAACTTCCCTTTAAACCCTACAAAAGTGTGACAAAAAACACAATAATACACACACACAGGCTTTGACTTTGTCAATTAAAAAGAATAAAGCAATATCAACTATCAAAATAAGCTATAACTATAAGTAAAAACAGAAAATAGCTCAATAAGAATAGAAATAACTCAATAGAATTTGAAAACACTGCTCTAAACCACTGAGTTATCGCAGCAATATTCAGACTCATCATAATCGACGAATTAATTATTTTTTGACATTTTATTCTGCAAGAAAATAATGTGCATTGTTTTAAAGTTGCTACATGTATCGACAGAGAATGTTTAAATCAACATTTTAAGCAACTCACAACACGAAGGTATTCTGTACATTCATGCAAAATGTAATAAAACATGTTGTAATAGCTTTTGTTATAAATTGATTAAACCAAATAAAAAATTATCATTTTCAGCCTTGCCCGATTCAATATGATTCTAACAATTATTTTGCTGATCAAATTTCCATTGCTGGCTTTCTGATACAATTTTTTTTAAATACAAACAAACATATTAAATTATTGGAAAAATTAAAATGAAACATGCTTTTCGCAAAATAAAAATCCATTTCAAAGCTGGAAAGTAATTAGTTTTTCCAGTAGTTCATAAATTGAAATGTCCGCAGTGAAAAATATGTAGAAATTTAAAAAATGTTTTTCGATACTATAATAATATTGACACGCTAAACCTTACTCTGTAGTATTCTAATGCAAGCAATACTACAAATGATTTATCTTCAATTTTTTTATGGGTAATTAGAAAAATGTCTGAGGTTTCCAGTGAATACAATCTTTAACTATTATTCTTTAAATTATACGAAGAACATACCAAAATGTCAGTAAAAGGTGCAATTTGAAAACCAGCAAAGGCCTTTTCGAAAGTTTTACCCAAAATTCTAGTTTGCATTTCATAAACAATTTAAATGCTTATTTTTTAAAGTATTATATTCACAGGAAACCTTAGACATTTTTCTAACTATCCGTATAGTAAATATGTGGTTTTGCTTGTACTAAAAAGTTAAAAAGTGTATATTTTTGGGTGCTGACCCTTAAGCTGGAAATTAAAGTTTTATTATTAAACGACATTTGACTCTAATGAAATTTCAAGGGTTCAGTGCGAGTTTATGAAGAGATGTAGGTAGTTATTTCGAGTTTCATATATGTAACGTGGGGGTCCAGAAACTTCTCATTTCACTTAAACGGAGTGCTGACCCTTTAGGTCCTTTTTACAGCCTCCCACTCTCCCCTGGCACAGCTGGCCGCGGCTTACGGGATAAATCTCCAGCCTTCAATCTTCCAGACGTTTACGCTAAAACACTTAACAATAATTAGGCTGGGGATCAATTACCAGAACACGGGAGCTTTACTAAACACGAAAGAGCTTTCAATAGGATACTTTTGGGAACATAAAAACCTCTTTAAAAAGTATTACAACCGAGCAATTAGAGTGGTTAAACGTATTATTATAATAATTTCTAAATCAGGATGAACGTCCGAGCATTGTTTTTTTATTTATTTCTAAAAGTATTGTAATAATAAAAGCATGTCTACATCTTTTTTACAAGCCTTCGTATATTCAGTTTTAGACGTAGGCTTCCATCCTTGAAGTAAGAATATACGCGGAGAAGTACCTTTGCGAAACAGTGTAGTCAGTATTGTTGACTTTATACTGACTTGATAGAAAGAGACAAAGGTATGTTAAAGAAAATTAAATAGCCTATTAGTTACCGCCAACATGGAATTCGGAGATTTTTAATAAACATGTTTGAACACATTAAACATAACAATATCAATACACCATTAAAATGATTTGTTAAAGTCAAAATATCACACAAATACTTATAACAGAAGGTTTGCCTAAATAATGATGGAAGCTTTTTGTTGATTTTGTGTCTTTATATTTTATTATTTTACCTGCTCTCAACACAGGAATTCCTAGCGAGACAGGCACAACACTACCACCTTTATATTTTAATGATGAAAAGAATAATAAAAAATAAAAATATAATTAAAAATGTCAGAATTCTAAAGTTCGGTTAAAAATATTTAAGACTGTTGAAATACCTCTGAAAAGTGATGTTTTATAATCCTTGCTTGGTCTTATTTAAACATTCACGCATAGCACGTATCGCCATCATGTTTGATTTATTTGTAAAACCACTGCAAGTTTTTTAATCAACACAAATATAGGAAATAACCTCAAAATCCGTTGACGTATGTTATACGACTCGATGATGTGAGGTTAGCGCGGACGGAGAACATTCTTACATATTTAGAAGTGCTGCACATATTAGATGAAGACTTTTCTTGTCTCTTTTTCTCTCATGGTATACGACGTTAAAACCCGGAGAAAGTTATTTATGGCAATTTTAATGGTTGTGTAAACATATTTAGCTCTTTCTCTATGTATATTCTTATTCCAAGCCTAATACCTCTTCGGGTACGCAGACCTCTGTTTCTCTTTCCCGACTTGAGATGTAATCCGGTGTAGGAATCACCTCACCAGCACCATCTGATCAACGTTTCATCCCTAAGGCAAAGAGGATAGAACGTCATACAACTCTGTTGCATTGGCATACACCCCTTGTTATATTTACATTCACAATGTCTTATACGGAATGGATATCTTTTTTGTACGCATATTGTAAGAACACGTTGCATGTCGAAGCTTGTTGCATACGTTGCATTTGATAAGCTCTTAAAAAGTTTATCTTATTTTATATTTTCTTATTTAAACTAGGAATTAATATCTAATAATAGAAAATAAGATCTGTACAGCGCCCTTGAGGTGATTTTTCACAAAAACGGCGCTATACAAATCATCCACATATTATTATTATGAAATCTTTTTATGCGCTGCCGGAAATCATCAAAATTATGTCTATCAATAAATTCAAAATAGCCTGAAAAACCTATTTAAATACACACAAATAAAAATAATAAGTAGTATAAAAGTTAAAATATTATATATGTTAAAAAGAAAATGAAATACTTAGCTACTTGTAAACTTGAATGTACAAATTAACAAATATAAAAAAAACTTCATTTATAATATTTATGATCAGCAGAGGAAAATTTATAATTGGCATGATTTGTTATTTTTAATTTTATATACGTATTAATTTTTGACGTGCTGTTAATTCTGTGTGCGAAAGGAAGAAAGGAATGAGTAAAAAAAAACAAGTTTTAAGTTAAGTATGCAGAAACGTTCCATTGATACATATTTTATCGCAGAAAATAAAATAAGTGTGTGATTATTTTTTTGAAAAAGGACATATGGTATGATTCCTAAATTTTGCTTTGGCTCTCCTGAAAACCTGCGTTTTTTTTACTCATTCCGTTCTTCCATACTTTAAAGAGAATTTTTTTTTAAATCTCCTCAGTATTTTGTACTGTTCAAAACAATTTCTTGCTTCGATTTTACAACCATTCAGACTTTCAGCATTGTTATTTCTCTTCCAGCGAGTGCACTGCACAGTGCCAAATTATTGTTTCCCTGGCCAAAACCTGTTCCAGGAATGAGAAATTCTTCTCGTAAGTAATTGTTAAGAGATATTCGTAACCGCATTCTCCCGTCTGATAGTGCAGATGCCGTACAGTGTTAAGTGCAGCTTAAGTATAAATTAAGTGTTCCCTGAGTGTTATTTGAGCTTAGGCATGGCTTTAATGTGTCCTGACGTCCAGGACTGCAATTTGGATAAAAACGTTAAGTGCCACTTAGCGTACCGAGATCGCGATGCGATTTCGAAAAACGCCGACCGTGGCCGGGTCAAAGCGGGCTGCCGTGCGTTCATAACGGCTTCGCGAAGATGCGAAATTATTTGAAATTTTGTGCAAACAGTTCCGAAATCTTCGCGGAGCAGTGATAAAAGCGCTGACTGAGCGGTTTTTGTTTTTGTTCATTTTGTTTATGGTAAATACCGCACAAGAGTCCCAACTGCTCTTAACCGTTTAGGAGCCAGTAAGACTATGGCATCCGCAATCGGGGTATGTTGTGAGGCTGGAGGTAGTGGAGAGGGGAATGAGATGAAGAAGAGGAAGGTTGGGAAGTACCTGGCTATTCAGATCTGGTCATCAAACACGGCTAAAACCGTTTCAAGCAACGTTTCGATTCTGAATGGCGGTCTTTCACCAGGGCGATACTTGGAGTATCTACCACTCTGGAACGTGCCGCAAATATACTTCGTATTATTTTAAGAAAAAATAATATTGAACAACAGGTCCAGAGTTAAATAGTTTCAACAATAAGTTTAGCTCTACCGGATTAAAAAAAACTGTACTAAGGTATACTTATAGTGAGATATTGATGTGCTAAATATATCAACGACATCGGTGTATTCGTTTCCCAGATGTTAAATTCGTCGCATAGGCGTGTCAAATTGTGAGGTTGAAGCAGAATTGTTACAATAGTATGGCAGGTTCTGCCTTGTAACCGTCCTGCCAGGAACATGAAATGCAAATAAGTATAATAATTCAGGACTGTCAAATCATTGAATTTATAATTTTATATAAGCCGGTAATTATTCTACGATCAGACAATCTCAATAAATTAAGGTGACAAAGATGATAATCATAATTGATACATTCCCTTAATATGCCCCTTCTGTAGTTAATAAACGTAAAGTTGTAAAGCGCCCTTGAAGTGATATTTCTGCCACGAAAACGGCGCTATATGGTATAAGTCAGCCAATTATTATTTTACATTATGACAATGTAAGAAGAGTATTTTTAAACATTGTGCAATAACGATTGTTTGATATTTTACAAAGCATATTTCGAGATCTAACGCTTAGTGCACCTTTGTTATGCACATGCTCTTAAGGTTGTATTCATACATTTCGCTTATTTACGACTTGCACAATCCGACCTAATGGGTAGCAGTAGACATGCTTTGCAACTCCGGGAATAATGACTTTGCTAGGACAAAAGCTCAGCTTGGGAAGCTCAGTGTCTCAGAGCTTTTGGTGATGTTATTTAGAAATTATGCCAACGGAATTGTATCAAAGAGCTGAAGAATGTAGGAACAAATTTCGAGTGGAACGAACTTGTTACACAAAATGTTTATTGTAAGTAACAAATATGTTCAAAAATATGCATATCTACAAATTAGATTTAAAGATATCGCTACCGAAATACACAAGAACAAAGTGCTAACACAGATGCATTGTTTGCGTAGACTTGGTAAAAGAAAAATCCGAAGAAAAGTTGTGTTTCGATATAATTAAAAAATACACCTTTTCGAATCTTCAAATTTGAACAAGGTATGCACACGTTGTCCATTATTCGATAAAAAAACAATAATTAGGCGTAAACAAGAAAAAAATGACTGTTTCTCAGTGACGTTTCGCAAAGATATCACCGTTGGACGATCTCAGTGGTAGAGTGGTTAAGACGCTCGACTACGAATGCAGAGGTCGCGGGTTCGAATCCCATCTGCGGCACGTTCCAGAGTGGTAGATACTCTCAGTATCTCCCTGGTGAAAGACAACCATTAAGAATCGAAATGTTGCTTGAAATGGCTTTAGCCGTGTTTGGTGACCAGATCTTAATAGCTAGGTAGGTTGCCCATCAACTTACCTTCCCCGCTACCTCCAGCATCACAGCACACCCCGAATGGTGATGCCATAAGCCCACTGGCTTCAGACGGTTAGGCGCAGTTGGGCCTCTGTGCGATATTAACTATAATTTGTTTTAAAAAAACACGCTATACGATTTTACAGCTGTGTAAAATAAGCCTGTGTCTACTTATGTATGATTGACGTTTTAAAAAGTTGTTTGTGATAAGTTGTTATGTAAAATTAAATCATTATGTATTAATATTCCATTCGAGAACAAAGTTTTTGAGTTGTCAACAATCATTCAAGTAATCCCCTTAATGGGTTCACAAAATCTTTATTTTAGCTTACCTCAGTAGAACACGCTTTGTGGTTTAATATCACATAACAGCGCTATATAAATGCATTGTTATTATTAGATATTTTTAATATGAACACCGTAAATTTTTCAGTCAGCTAATGTTGTTTGCAGGGCCTTTTACGCTGTTAGTTATTATCGAAAACCAGAGGCGTGCACTCCATATGGGCACATAAGCACTGCCTACCCTGCTGCACGTGCATTGTAATATGAATAATTTTGGATTCAATGTGAAATTATTGCATTAAATAATTCTAAACATAAAAAAAAATACGCGCAAGTTTAGCTATTCACACCCGCGAGCGCCCCACCGACCCCCCTACTACAACGTGTCAAAAGCAGTAACTACATTAGCCCAAACGCCGCCAAAGTCAGAGTAGATGATTCTATGTTCACTAGACTACACTAAATATGTATGCTGTGAGCTGTTGCGCGTTCAAATGGCTCCTTTGTGTTATTATCTTCGTAAGTGTTAAGGCAGTGTTTTTACAGAACAAATGCAATAAAAATCTGTGACATCAGTTGGTAACTATCATTTTTTAACTGAATTAGTTCGCTGTTTTTCCTACTTTCTAACCTGATCAAAAACTCTGTGCACGCCACTGTCGAAAACATAATGCTTCCGTTGTGCTAATGTTCACTAAGTGTTTTAATTATTATTATTTATTAATGTACTAAGTATATCAGAATTTAGGAGTTGGCCCCTCCTACATTAAAACATGTTTCTGGGATTGCAAAATAATGAAGTGAGTCAGATTTGATACATTGTTTTTCGAACTCCCCCACTTAGTTGCCGGGGGGGGGGATAATGGATGGACCCCCTTCCCCATCTCCCAACCTTTTCATCTACCCCGACGGCTGGAGCGGGAGGGGGTGGGTGGTTAGTAGTTCTAGGCCACGCACTAAAAGGAACCGGGAAAAGCTTTTAAACAATAAATCACGGTGAAACTTCTCACAGTGAAATTCTTCGCAACAATCTATGGTCGACGACAGTGTATAATGTTCGAGTTAATTGAATCGTATGCATAAAGGCATTTTGGTACCAACTTTGACACAGAAAAGGCAAGTAGTATGTTGTTAAAGATAAAGAGTTTGTGGCAATGATTGAACTGTCAAACTAAAAACATTGACGACCTCCATGATCGAGTGATAAGACGCTCGACTTCGAATCCAAAGGTCGCGGGTTCAAACCCGGCGTGCGCCAATAGCTTATATTAAATTAATATGTGTCATAACACATTTAATTCATATAAAATAATACATAGGATAAATAAAAATAAAAATACCTAAAAAACGCTTTGGCATAGTGAAATTTGTTCAGCTGTCTGGAATATCTGGGTTATTGTATCGTCATTTCATTCCTGTTAGAGTACCGATAGAAAACAACAACGAGGTGTGCTATTTAAAAAAAAATATAGTAAATACCGTACAAGAGTCCCAAGTGCTCCCAACCAACTGGAGCCAGTGAGACTATGGCATTCCCAATCGGGGGTATGTTGTGAGGCTCAAGGTAGTGGAGAGGGGAAGACGAAGATGTCACCCCCTTTCAGTTCGTATGTTTGATTCTTACTTTCGTGTGGTGCGGAAAAGTTAAATTGTACCAGTCTGAAGATGTCCCTTACAAGGTGAAACCGATCCCGTCAAAAATAAATAAGTGAAAAAAAGTTATAAAGGGTTATTTCAATCATCAATTAATACTTAAAGGATATCGTCGCTAGAAAGGAAAAAGGGCTGAAGCGCCATTTCGGGAAGTTTGCACCAGAGCATTTTGAAGTTTTTTGTTTGTTTTACAATAAAATTCATAAGTCTTCAGTACCTGGTTGGATTTTGAAAAAAAAAGTTTACTCGTGTAACTCAATATGCTCACTGAGTTGCATGAAGCGACAAAAAGCTGAAAAAGTCCTAAACTTGTGTCGCTTGAGTCGAGCCTTCTCTCAAATGGTAAATATATTTTAGATCGCCGGAAGCCCACAAAAGTATTCAGAAGCAAACGAAAGTCAGAGCTTTCGATGCAGAAAAAAGAACGGATCAAAACTGAATATTTAACTCATTTTTGACCAAAGTGTCGATTACGTTCTTTTGCCTTTCCAGCGACGATATATTTATTTCTCAATAATGCAGCAAAAATTTCAATAGGAGCCATTACTTTGACAGTTCAAAACTTTTTGTATTTTACTATTTTTACTTTATTTATTCAATGTATTTATATTTATTATCTGTACACATGCACTTAAAATGTAAAAGCCCACCATGGCGTTAGTAAATAAATAATTAATTTCACGATTCATTCGATAACCGATTATTTCATTGCGGCACCCATTTACATTCTGGGAAAACACATTAAAAATGCTTTCAATGTACGTATAGATTGGTTGCCTGGAGTAATCCTTTGTCAACGAGTTGAAAAGCCTCGGTTTAAGGCGGCGAATATCACGATTCGGGGCACCCTGTAGCCGCCGAGTGTTCAACTGTTCAACAACATGTTGTGACAAAACGCTCAATAAAATATTTAAATGTAAGTCCTTTCAAACAAACAATCACCAAATTGAATTTCGGTCGGGCAGATTGCCACAGGCGAGCGCCGAGAGAAACACTCAGAGCGATAATATACCTACCAGGAGGGGGCGCTAGTGTAGTCAGTATTGATGATTTTTGCCTGACTGGGGCGTGGCTATGGCTAGATCTAGGGTATATATACATCAATTCATATGGACATGTCGACATAATGTTTTTGTTTATTTATATAACCACTTATAAACAAGAATATAGGATTTAACCTAAAAATCCGTCGAGTCCTGTCCTGTTATGTCGCATAACAAAACGTAGTGGGCGGTGTTGCCGGAGACGCGGGAGAACATGCTTACATACCTAAAATCGGAGCTTTATTGTGTGAGAACTTGCCTCATCTCTTTCCCTCTCACGGTTTACGAAGTAAAAACCCGTAGAAAGTGATTTATCGTAAATTTGTATAGGTTGGGTAAAAATATTTAGCTGTCTCTCCATATATATTATTGCTCTGAGGTAACACAGCAACTTTACAGACGCCACGCCTGAAAAGGTGTTCACTTGAATTTTGAAAAAAAATCCATTTTACGATCAGGTAAAACAATTCCTTACTAATGTTTTTATTTATATCCATATTTTGTAGTGAATACCGCACCAGATTCTGCTCCCAACCGTCTAGAGCCAGCGAAGCTGTGGCATCCTCGATTGGGGTATGTTGTGAGGCTGGCGGTATTGGGGAAGGGAAGGAAATGAGGAAGTTGGTATGTACCTGGCTATTCAGTTCTGGTCACCAAATACGGCTAATTATTTTTACCAACGTTCCGATTATCTAACACTCGGGAACGTGTCGCAAATATAAAACTTATTCTCTTAAATGAATAAAATTTGATATGACCCTTTTGATTAAATAACATTTATTTGTTTGAACCCGCGACTTATTTTATGTGTATTATTTGTGTTGATATTATTTATTTATACATGGTAAAAGGTACTAACATACCGTTGAAATAATTTACTAACTAACCATCACGCCGTTTCATCCGTAGGGGTAGGCAGAGAGGATGGACCACCATACAGCACACTGCTTACTTCATTCGCATCCATAAATCATCTCACACATACTCTTCTGTTACTCTGACTCTTGTCATGGCCCGACTCAAGTATTTAATTAAATTGATCGTGCCGTGTCTTCCTAGGGCGTCCCCGACTTCTTCTACCATTACTTTCATGTCGTATATTCTTCTGACTCTTTATTCGTACGCCTGTTTACATGTCCATACCATCTAAGCGTCCTTTCTTAATCCCATTCAATATGCTTACATTAGTCTTGCATTATTTCCGTACATCCAAATTTTTATTATTAACAGGGTCATACGTGGTTACACGCACACACGCCTTAGGGATCCCATTTTTATAGTGTCGAATCTAAGTCTACTCTCGTTACGTTGGTAAATACATCAGGTGAATCAAAGGTCACACAAGAGCCTATATTTTTTAAAACATACATATTTTAATTTATACCAACAATTCGAGGTGATTATTTTGGGATAAAATGAATACTTAAAAAAACGTTAAACCTTCTTCAAGATTAAAAACTTTCTCCATAGTATTTTTTTTTACTTAATTTAATTAAAAAACAACAATCGCCTCTAAAAATCACCAATTACTCTTTTTTAATACGTGTGAAAAAAATTAATAAAACATAATCAGGTTAAAATTATTGCTTGTATAAAACTGCATAAAAAGTGCACTTACGATTTATTTCCAACTCGAATAAATCAATTGTCACACAATCACCTATCAAAAAATGTGAAACGTTCATAAAATAACGTGTGAAAAACACCAAACAAAAAATATGTGAATATAATTACATTTCTGATTAAAAAAAAACACTTTGTTTTAATTATGCATAACAGTGTTTGGAAGATAGAATACTATATATTTCTCGTGAAATTGTAAAATATGCCTTTCCAAAAAGTTAGGTTATGTACGAATGAAGAATATTATTTTGTTAAATTTATTTTTATTTTTCGGCATTTGTGTAAATGTACACTCCAGAGGCATTTAAAATCCTACTAACTACAAACTCGGTCTACCTATTAAAACAATAAATTACAATTATTTAATGAAATAATTAAAATTATTAACACTCTCATACGAGGGGCTTATTTTCGATTTGACTTTTATTTTCAAAATTGTTAATGGTATTATAGACAGCCCTGATTTACTTGGCTTAATTACCTTCCATGTACTTAACAGAACTACTCGATCCAAAATTATTTTTAAATGTGACGATAATATCAGGACTGAGTCATCTAGATACTCGCTTGTGCCTAGATTGCATACAGCGGCCAATCCTTTCGCATAATTAGTAGATATATTAAATTCAACTGCACTGAACTAGTTACAAGAAGGATATAATAGTATACCTCTTTCAGAAATATTGATGTTAATTAATTGTATTATTATATTTCTACTAAATGTTTTTGGGTGCTAATAACTTACTTCCTGTTATTTTTATGTCACTACCATTTAATATTATGTATTACACAGTTATGTAAAAGTTCATAAAGGCGTATATAATTAAATAAATAAATCTTAATTCAGGATAAATTTTCTCAAATATGCTAATGTACCCACGCATGGATTAATCGTAGTGAAAATTTCACTGTGCAAAGAATTTTTTCTTTTAAAAGTACGGTGTGTATTGTATTTATTTTAGTAGGACATAATGAATAAACGTAGGTAGGTGTAGTTTTTCCATAAATAATTCGACAACGAACACGGTATATAAAATTGTAATATAATTTATAAAAATCTAAGAACTACGCACTGTACTACCAAATTAAGATAAATAATACAAGGTCTTTCATGGTACATGCAAGTACTTAGATTAGATAGACAGGTAGTGTTGAATCCGAAGCTGCGATAAAACACCGAATGTGTTTTCAGCTTCAGATGAATTTGGAAAATTGTGGACTGTTAAACTATAAAACTTTACTACTTATTGTGTCTAATTATGGATGTGGAGAAATTATGGAGTGAAGGAAGTAAGGAAACTAATTCACTCGCCGATGAATTTGATGTTTAAGTTATTGATTATTCTTACACATTGTATTATTAATAAACGCCTCAACAACAAACAAAAAAATACTTTGTTTAATTTATTTCAAGAACAACAACAAAACGAACGACCAAACGAGACACTAACGAACGAACACGTTTTTTCACACAAATCTCTTTTGTTTCTTGATAGTCACTTGTTGTTGAATATGGAAATCGAATATAGTGCTATGATTGGATAATGTAAGAACTGAATGAAAAACAAGAAGGTAAGATCCTAACAAATTGTCTCTTTGTAATCCAACAGGTAGTATATCTAAATATAGGTAGTACGTAACTTGAAATGGAAAAATTTAAGCACAGTTTACCCACCTGAACGCCCCTAGAATCCGCGTAGCGTTTTATCTAATTATTCGCTTTCAGCTCATTAAAGTTATATCTGCCATAATTGAATTTGTTTTTAATTGTTCCTCCCCCCCCCACTCCCTGGGACACCTCGGTAAAGCAACTGCCTTTCCACGAAATCACTCCCACTCCAATCAACAGCCTCCTTTTACTCCGAAAACCTGTCATGAAATAATCCAACATCCCCACAAGAGGGAGTTTTTGCAATGTTGGCGGTTTGTAGGCATGAATAGTAATTATTGTTAATGCATCAAATATAATTTGTGATTCAAATAAGATGAAATTATAATTTTAACTTTGAGTTAGTCCAAAAACATTTTTTGTCAAAACTCAATATTTGCACTACTGCCCGTTTTCTTCGAGGTGAGATTTAAATGATGTGACAATGTTAATTTTACGATATTTACGTAGGACCCGGTACACAAAATGAACGCGAAAGGGGTACGCAAAATCGAAAGGATCGTACTCAGAAATATAGCTTTTTATTTTTTTTATTATTAATATCTTGCTACCATACATAGCAATCCCGATAAGTTATAAAAACTCACTCTTGGACAATGAAAACTGAAGAAATTCATGAGTAACAACAAAATACACAGTCATCAAACTAACATAAATCATAATAAATCAAATAATAAAATACAATATAACATAATAAGAAAATTAGTTTTAGCATTATTATTTTTCAATTCTTCAAAAATAAAAATAAAACGGTATCGAAACATGACAGGATTCATTCGAAATTCAAAAGAAGAGTGGTAGATACTTTAAGTATCGCCCTGGTAAAAGACCACCATTCAGAATCGAAACGTTTATCGAAATGGCTTAAGCCGTGTTTGGTGACCAGATCTGAATAGCCAGGTACTTCCCAACCTTCCTCTTCCCCATCTCCTTCCCCTCCCTACCTTCAGCCTCACAAGATACCCCAATTGGGGATGCCATAGTCCCACTGGCTCTAGACGGTTGGGACCCTTGTGCGGTATTCACTATAAAAAAGACACTTCAATCGGAGTAGTTTTAAATGACTTTTCAAATTTCCCCGCGTGGGATGCACGAGAACCCATTTCTGAAATATTTAAAAGAAAGGTGAAATAATGGATCCAGTACAATCTTGTTGAATTAGACTTCAGTGACAAAACAGAGAAGCTTTTTCTAAACTGTACAACAATACATCAGTGCTTTAATAATACATAGGCTGTATTAACTGCCAATTGCATAAATTAGCAATGTTATGTATGTAAATGAAATTCTGAATTGCTATGTGTGAATTATTAATTTTCAATATGGTCATACGGCCCGCCCGACCCCGAGATATTCCTCCCACCTTTGGGTGGGGTATCGGGGAGGGGGCGAAAGCAATATATGAGTCTTGAGGGTAGATTGAATACTTCTCGGAAGGGTGGAGCGATCCCCTAATAATATATTAAAACTTCATGCACCGTATAGTGGATTCGAATCCGGTTTATTGAAAGAGAATCTTTGTTCAATTTTCGCTCAATACATTAAATATTAAAACGTATGTTTTTGGAACCAAGGCAAAATTTACAACATCGCTAAAAGGTATTCGAGTCTCTTCTTGTAATCAAATTTCACGTTGCTCTACTTTCAATACTAATTAAATCAAAAGCAATAATTTCAAAATACGCAGTATGGTGTTATTTCATCCCAATTGCGCTTTTATTCAACAATAAAAAAACTAAAAAAAACTACCCAGGTTACAATAATTTTACTGGCAGAAAATTTGGTGGCTATTAAATGTTTTATTTATTTTTTACTTTTTCTGTTTCATATTTCGTTGAAAAATATTTATATTGTAAGAATAATTAATACCTGAAACTTAATCTTTATACTAAAAACATATAAAATAATTCGAACATTTTACTCACTATAGATATTTTATGACACTATAATCACTAACGCATGACTGGGACGATTTTGTAGCTCCGCCAAGTTTGCATGGCGAAGGTTTCCCCGATGATAGCCAACCTGCGATAAGATATGAAAAGAGAAAAAAGAAAGATCGGCGTTCGAACGAGTAATCTCTCACATTTTCGGCAAGTATACCTTTCGCAGACACATCGAAACCTAGTTCAGATGAGTAAAATTTTTGAAGGTTATACCTTGTTTTAAAACTTCCAGTTATTGGGTTCTCGATGGATACTCTTTTACTGGCGAGAATGGGGCAACACCAGAGGCATGCACTTCATATAGGCACATAAGCACTGCCTACCCTGCCGCAATCGCATAAAATGTGAATTATGTGGGATTAAATAATATGAAATTATTGCAAACGATAAATCAACACTTTCAAAATTACGCGAGAAGTTCAGCTAATCGCACCGCCGCGAGCGCCCCACCGTCCTATTATAACGTGTCAAAAGCAGTCACTACAAATGCCCGAACGCCGCCAACGTCTGAGTAGATATTTATATGTTCACGTGGATCGCGTTTAAGTGACTCGTTTGTGTTAGTTTTCTTGTCAGTGTTTAGGCAGTGCTTTTACATAACAAATGATTTATTTATAAACTAACGGACTACTGTCCAATTACAAAAAAAAATACATAACACGAAATAGAAAAAAAAGCAACAGAGAAAGAACAGCACATACATAATATTAAATGAAGCAATGACAAAAATAGGTCAAAAAATACATAGGAAAGAACATACAGCGCCCTTGAGGTGATTTTTCACAAAAACGGCGCTATACAAATTATCCAAATATTATTATTATTATTATTCAAATCAAAGCCAAGGTCAAGTCAAAGTTTTGGTAGAGTCGTAGAGAATGACAAACATCATTTAGAATGGTACCAAAAGATACAAGACCATGGCTTGAGTTAACAAGCCTCGACATTTTGGACAGTGGAGGATGATACCTACAATTGGGGAAAAGCAATTCATTTGTTTAGTCTACGGCAAGGAATGTTGAACTGGATGAGTTGCAACAGAGAAGGTGAGTCAATAATACAATTAATAATTTTTGAAAATGCAAATTAAATCAAAGTCTTTCCTACGCTTTTCTGAAGAAGAAATTTTTAATGTTTGTTCAATTTCATCATATGAAAACGAATGCAATAACAATCAGTGACATCTGTTGGAGCCTATCTGTATTATCAATTGATGCGCTGTTTTTCCTACTGCCTACCCTGATCAAAAACTCTGCGCCGCCACATCACATTTACATAAAAGTAGGCATCTTCAATCAAACTACGAATTTCTCGCAAAATGAATCGATCGGAATTTTCAATATCCTTTTTTATTACGAGTATCTCCACGCGAGATGGTCAGGCAAGAGATCTCGTCGTATTAAACTGAAGTATCAGCTTAAATTTGAAAAATGTTTAGATGTTTTAGTATTTAGATTTTCATATGATAGAGGGTGGCCGGTCGGCTCCCGGTTGCCATGCGGCAGGACTGGGCCGGGATGTGGGATGTGGGATATGGAATATTGAATATTTGATGGAACGGCTGAGCGTGCCACCGAATACGGAAATTATTAAAAAAGAGAAAAATGCTCGATTTCAAGATTATCGTGGTCTGCAAGATGTTCAGTGTTCATGGTAGCCATTATTGTGAACTGCTCATATGAAGGGAGGGCTGGACAGGAAAAGTGTTTTGTTTTGTTTTATTCTTAACACAGTAATATTGTCTCTGGAGAGGCAAAAGGGCTTAAGCGATACTTTGGTCAAAAATGAGTTGAATATTCAGTTTTGATCAGTTTTTTTTATCTGCATCGAACGCTCTGACTCTCGTTTGATTGTGAAGACTTCTATGGCCCTTTAGCCATCTAAAATATATTCACCATTTGGGAGAAGGCTCGAATCAAGCCACACATGTTTTGGACTTCTTTTTCAGCTTTTGGTCGCTTTAGGTAACTCAGTGAGAGAATTGCGTTACCCGAGTTAACTTTTTTTTTTCAAAATGCAACCAGGCACTGGAAACTTATGAATTTTATCGTAAAACAAAAAAGCTCTGAGTTTGTGGTATTAATGTATTAGAAAGCTATAAAGTTACCTTTAACGCAATTTTTGAGTGCCAAGGCTTGACGCTATTATTTATAAAATGAAGCTGTTAGTGAATTTCGCCGAGGCTTTATTCAATGTTTAATGTTTGTCTCCCTAATTTTCCGCTCTTTTAACAAGTAAGCCGGAGACCCGCGAGTCGCTATAGTCGCTACGACACTGAACAAATCCTCACCCATCCTATATATTTGACCTGTTAATAACTTTGCGCTCAGGAACAGAAAGACACAAGTTTTATTTGACCCTCATTTAATACGAATATCTTAAGACGAACAAATCATTTTAGGGCACATATAAAAATTTAATAGTATTTCAACCATTAGTTATGACGGCCTCCGTAGTCGAGTGGTAAGACGCTCGGCTACGAATCCAGAGGTCGCGGGTTTAAGCCCGGCGTACGCAAATAAATTTTATTTGATTATTATTTGTCATAATACATTTGATTCGTATAAAATTATATATAGCACATTTGCGGCACGTTCTAGAGTGGTAGATACTTTAAGTATCGCCCTGGTGAAAGACCATCATTCAAAATCGAAAAGCTGCTTAAAATAGATTTAGCCGTGTTCGGTGACCAGATCGGAATAGCCGGGCGATTCTAAACCTTCATCTTCCCCCTCATACTGCCTTTTACCTCACAGCATACCCCAATTGGGAATGCCATAGTCCCACTGGCTCGAGACAGTTGGGAGCAGTTGGGACTCATGTGTAGTATTCACATTAAAAATAAAAAGAAAAGTACCTAGATTGTTAAAAATCAAAAAAAATTGTTGATTAGAAGCTCAAAAATGTTTTAAGTTAATGCTTTCTAATATTTTGTAACAAAACTTTTATTTTCATTTTAAAACTATATGCTGCCGGAAACCATCAAACTTATGCTAATCAATAAATTCAAAAGCGCCTGTAAGAACTATTTAAAATACATATAAATCAAAATAATAAGTAGTATACGAGGCCTGTTCAAAAGAAAAGGTGAATTTTGAATTTTGGCGGGCTGTGTACATTCGATTATCGATTTTTTTTTGTTATGTGGGTACACATATGTTTATCATATGTTAGCATTATTAGCCATTTTGGATTAGTGGTTTGTTTTTGACAATTGGAAAGGTTACTATCGTTTTTGTGTGTTCTTCGATTTTTTACTTTTGAAAAAAATGGATCAAAGAATATGTATTAAATTTTGCGTTAAAATGGAAGAAAGTGCTCCAACGCACTTAAAATGTTGACTGTGGCAATCAGCGAGTCTACTTTGTCTCAAAAAAGTGTTTATAAGTGGTACAAGCGCTTTACAGAAGGCCGAGAAGATGTTAATGACGATGAGCGTCCTGGAGTTGTGGATAAACAAATCATGGATTTTATTCTTTGATCCATTTTTTTCAAAAGTAAATAATCAAAGAACACACAAAAACGTGACTAACCTTTCCAGTTGTCAAAAACAAACCACTTATCCAAAATGGCTGATAATGCTAACATATGTGTACCAACACAACAACAAAAAAATCGATAATCGAATGTACACAGCCCGCGAAAATTCAAAATTCACCTTTTCTTTTGAACAGGCCATGTATAAGTTAAAATAATATTGCAAAGTCAAAATAAAATTAAATAATTAGATACTTTGTAAAATTTAATGTACAAATAACTAATATAAAATAAATTAAACTAAAAAATTGTGAGATAAAAAAAATTAAACAACATTTTATTTAAATTAGCCGTATTATGAAATTTTTTATAGTAATAATCAAATAACATAACAATAATAACTGCACCCACAACAAGGGGATGTTGATAAGTCTCCCGGAGCGCAGAGAGCACAGAGTATAAAAGCCAACTATTTGCGTATGTCCGGGGGTGTAATATCATCCCCATCTGATAAGTTGAGTAGCACAGATCTTCAATATCTTGCAATATTGGCTGGCCATAAATCAAATATATTTGAAGGCAGTAGACGGGGTAGCGGCGTCTCCCTCTAATCAATGCCGCTGCCCTGGTGGGAAGGAGACAGAGCCACGGTTCTCCGCTATAATTCAAAGAAGCTGACAGAACGAAACAGCTCCGTTGTAAGATTCATATTAAATTTTTCCAATTTCACTTTTGGAATACAATGTGTGGATTTCGGAGTAGGATGATTTATTATCGGATCATGAGATCATAAACGCTTTAAAAACTGTTTATAGAAATCATAAAAATTGAAATAGTTTTTTAACTGAACGAAGTATCGTTCTGTTGAAAGACCACCATTCAGAATCGAAACGTTGCTTTAAATGGCTACAGCCATGTTTGGTGACCAGATCTGAATACCCAGGTACTTTCAGACCTTTTCTTCTCCATCTCCTTCTTCTCACTCACTACCCTCAGCCGCCTTTCAACATTCACAATTGGGGAGGCCATAGTTTAACTGATTGGGTGGGAGCACTCTTTTTTTTCTTCTTTTTTATATGAATACCGCACAAGAGTCTCAGCTGCTCCCAACCGCCTAGGGCCAGTGAGACTGTGGCATCCCCAAATAGGGTATGTTGTGAGGCTGAATGTAGTGGGGAGGGGAAGGAGATTGGAAAGAGCAAGGTTGAGAAGTACCTGGCTATTCAGATCTGGTCACCAAATCCGGCTAAAGCCATTTCAAGCAACATTTCGGTGGTCTTTCACCAGGGTGATACTTAAAGTATCTACCACTCTGGAACGTGCCGCAAAATATACTTTTTTTGTAATTTTTATATGAATTAAATGTGTTATGACACATATTAATAAAATAATATTTATTGGCGCACGGCGGGTTTGAACTCGCGACCTTTGGATTCGTAGTCGAGCGTCTTACCACTCGACCATGGAGGCCATCTTTAAGTGCATATCGTGCGATATTCACTTAAAAACGACCACCATTCAGAATCTAAACGGTGCTTTAAATGGCTCAGCCGCATTTGGTGACCAGATTTGAATAGCCAGATACTCCCGACCTTCCTCTGCCCTATCTCCTTGTGTGTCCGTTGGGACGCTTGTGTGATATCCGCATAAAAACAAATACAAAGAGCCGTTAGCTTCTTTACTCTGACCTAAAAGAGCTTAGGTTTAAAAATGTGTACAAAAAAAATTGCATGTAATTTACATGGGTTATTCACAAATCTAGTAAAATAATACATTGAATCGACTTATATGGCTTTAGCTATATTAATTGAGCAGCTATGAATAGCCAGTAAATCTCAAGTACTGATTTTTCCTTCTTCTTTTGATTTTTGATTAATGTAATAGTTTGATAAAATTTAATGTTATACATTTATTTATATATATTATATTCGTCAAAAAAACAAAATATATTAATGCGTTTTGAATTTCTCACGCCGGGTCTCGAACCTGCGATTTATATTATTTAAGCTCTCTTTGACATTCGATAGTTGAGAACGCGTCGCTTTTACGACTCGTTCTTATGTTCAACAGCTCGGCTATGATACGATTCGCCAGCCTCTGTGCTTCCTCCCTCCTTCAACATGGGCCTCTTTAAGACCCAGGTTCACTCCTTCTTTTCCTCGACAAAAACCCTATACACAGCATCCCCAAAGATGACATAGGCCCTGAGAGAAATTATTTCCCTCAAGGCCTCCTGTATGGAGTTATTGTTAAAACAATAAATTATTACATGATATGTACATAGTGACCCGCCAGATTTTAAAAGTTTTACTCCGCCGGTAATAGATTTTATCATCATAAAGGGTCAATCAAATCCCGTCCAAGAATAATAGTGATTGAATAAGTGAAAGGGTGCGTCCAAAGGGGTGCTCGGGCGGGAGGAACGCCACCCCCCGCGGAGAGTGGGACGGGTCGGGTGCGAGATCGGTGTAAGCAGAGGGACGGGCGGGTGGAAAAGTGGGTGGAGCGGGTGGGGAGAGTGGGAAGCGACTTCCGGTGGGCGCGCGCAGGAAATTAAAAAGTCCGGAATGGTTGCAAAACTTTCGCACTAGTTTTTCATTAAGGACTTTTTCGATACTTGTGCGTGTTTACATTAGCTTAATCTAGAAGTTAATTAAATGCAAAGAAATATGCCTTTTATTTATGATCTTGGTGGGTATTACTGTGGTAGGTTTTGCGTGTTAATTGGTAATAAATTAAGGCAGATCTTTAGGCCTTTGACAAAGTCGTCTCTCATCGGAAAAGAGTAGATTTTTTTTCACTTAAAAAAGATAAAATGAATTAATTAGTAGTCCTGCTAGGTCTGATAAATAATATTCTTGAAGAATAGATGGTAAGATATATAAAATTTAAACAAGGAGTGTTGGCAGACCCATGCTAGATGATTGAACATTAACAAATAACATTAAAATTGGAGGAAGACAGCAGCAGACCTTCAAGAGTTTTAGTGAATTTGATTTAAATAAAAGTATATTACAGTGAATACCGCACAAGAGTCCCAACTGCTCCCAACCGTCTAAACCCAGTGAGACTATGGCATCCCTGATCGGGGTATTTTGTGAGGCTGAAGGTAGCGGGGAGGGGAAGGAAATGGGAAGAGGAAGGTTGGAAAGTACCTGGATATTCAGATCTGGTCAATAAACACGGCAAAAGCCATTTCAAGCAACGTTTCCGTTCTAAATGGTGATAAATAGAGAATCTACCACTCTAAAACGTGCCGCAAATATACTTTAAATTATTTCATACGAATTTAATGTGTTTTTATTTTATTTTATTTTATTAACGCCTTTAAGGCTTTTACATAAATACATTTTTTAAATAAAGGAGTACAATAGATGGGTAGAATATAACATTAAGAGAAAAGTTAGTATTTAACTGCAAGTATATAAATATAGCGTAGGTTTATACATATAATAACAATAACCTTTGTGTTCTATTGAAAACATTCAAGATATATATCAATTAACTTAAAGTTATTTGCGCACGCCGGGTTTGAAACTGGGACCTGTGGATACGTAGTCGAGCGTCTTACCACTCGACCATGGGGGCTGACAGATGATGGTAAAGAAACATTCCTACTCTTATTTACTTATTTATTTATTCATAAATTAACGGACTAAAGTCCAATTACAAAAAAAAAAATAAAACACGAAATGGAAAAAGGAATAGCACATACAAAATAATAAATGAAGCGATGACAAAAATAGGACAAAATAAACATAAGAGAGAACATTCAAACCATGGTCTGGTCAAAGTTTCGGTAGAGTCGTAAAGAATGACAAAAATCATTTAGACTGCTACCAAAAATTTCAAGACCATCTCTTGAGATAACAAGTCTTGACATTCTGGACATTGGAGAATTATACCCATACTTAGTAAAGTCATAATTGAGGAACAGCAAATCATTGTTTCTGAATCAACGGCAAGGAATGTTGAACTGGATAAGTTTAATTATTTTTATCATAGTTATAATACATTTAAAACTTTTAGCAAGTCGAAACTTTAATTTAACTAGCCAGTGGATCCGCGATGGATGGTGTAATGTAACATCCATTGATGCGAGATTTATTAAATTTCTAACACAAAAGACTATTTTCCGCTTCTCTTTTTTCCATCCACTTCCTGTTAGTGAAACTACCCCCCTCTCCCGCGGACACTTCCATTATTAAAAAAGTCCAGCCGTGGGTGGGGGCAGGCGGAAGTAGGGGGCGTGGGCGGAGCAGGACGCGCGACTTTTTTAATTAAAAATTACGAAATTGATATAAAACTCGAAGCGATATATGCTGTCAACACGCGCCAGCGTAATGACCAGGCCGTTAAATTAAAATTTGATTTACAATATTAAAAAAGTTTTGTTCGCGACGTCAGCGAAGGGGGAGGGAGGGAGAGATGGGGGGAGGAAGTGGGTTTACTACGGCGGGGAGGTACTATACAGAAAGTCTCGGTAAACAAACACCACCCTTGGAACTTTCCACGTGTCTTTCTAATTAATCATCACCCTTTTTAATAAAGGTTGATCTACTTATTAATTGTATTGTCATTGAATGCTAGAAGAGACAAAAATCAGTGACAGCCGCGGTGGTCGAGTGGTTAAGACGCCGGACTACGAAACCAGAGGTCGCTGGTTCAAATGCCGGCGTGCGCAAATAAATTTTATTGCATTAATATTTGATTCATATAAATAATATTTAGTATATTTGCGGCGCGTTCCAGGGAGTGGTAGATACTTTAAGTATCGCCCTGGTGAAAGACCACCATTCGGAATCGAAAAGTTGATTGAAAGGGCTTAAGCCGTGTTTGGTGACCAAATTTCAATAGCCAGGTACTTTCTAACCTTCCTCTTCCCCATCTCTTTCCCCTTCCCATAACCTTCAACCTCACGGTTGGGAGCAGTTAAGACTATTATGCGGTATTCAGAATAAAAAAGCTTGCCCTAGAATTGGAATAAAGATTAATATAATAATGTTTATTTTCGTTAGTAATTGTGTATGACGATTTATCAATGTGGATAAAGCAAAAGATGTATGGGGGTCCATCCTCGCTACCTACCACTACGGGGAAAAAATTTTTATTTTTATAGTGAATACCCCAAGAGAGTGCTGTAACTGCTACAGACCGTCTAGAGCCAGTGAGACTATGGCATTTCCAAATTAAGGTATGTTGTGAGGCTGAAGGTAGTGGGGAAAATATTCGTTTGTGGAAGTGTTAAAAATGCAATGCTACCACTGCCGCTGCCAGCCTAGTATTTAGTGTCATCTGTTGGTATCTCTATTGATTATTGCAGCTACCTATAAAACGATACTAACGGCTGCAATCAGTACCGCCATCTTTAGGTACCTATATTTTTTCATATATTTTAACCACTCTAGAGTCTCAACTGCTCCCAACCGTCTAGAGCCAGTGAGTCTATGGCATCCCCAATTGGGGTATTTTGTGAAGCTTGAGGTAGTGAGGAGGGGAAGGAAATGGGTAGAGGAAGTTTGGGATGTACCTGGCTATTCAGATCTGGTCAACAAACACGGCTTAAAGCCATTTCAGGCAACGTTTCGATTCTGAATGATGGCCTACCACTACCACTACCACTTTGGAACATGCCGCAAATAAACTTTTTTACATATGAATTAAATGTGTTATGACACATAACAATTAAATACGCAGATAAATAAATTTACTCAGCAATTAAGATTTTCAACAAACTTCATAAATACATTATAGATTTAAACAACTAAATATTAAAAAAAACTCTAAGTACACTTTTGAATAAAAATAGCCTAAAATGTATTATATTTCTATGATATTCATTTTTAATCATAAAAAATAATTCCAAGAAACCCATGATGGTACTCCCTCCCTAAGCACAAGAATTTTATCAATTAGGGAGGTATTTATCATTAACAGTATTAAGTAAAAATGATTATTTTTGTACAATTGATTAAATAAAATTTAAAAAAGTTATTGGCGCACGCCGGGTTTGAGCCCGCAACTTTTGGAATCGTAGTCGAGCATCTTGCCACTCGACTATGGAGGCCGTGATAAGATTGATAAAACATTGATATTAATTCAGTAATCATAATCAAAAATAAAAAAAACGTTAATTTTTAAACGTAATTATAATTATAAATAAAATTACACACTTGAATCACAATTATTTGTATTATTGTCCCAAAAGGATTCGAAAGACATTTCTAAAAGCCTCCGCTATTCCATTAAAAAAGAGATAGGCACTCTTCAAGCTAGGAATCCACAGCTCTGCAATCCCATTATGTTGTCACTATCTGCTTACCCGTCCATACATCACAGTTAGGGTCCTGATATTGATATTGGGTATTACGTCGCCCTTAACCCCTTGGCTCCGAAACTTCTTAATACGTTTCTCGTGACGGCGCGCGGCGAGGGAGCGGGGACAGGGGAAGGGAAGGAGACCGGCAAGGCCGGGCTTGATGGACGGCATATTACATTTTAGAAAAGTATTAACTTTGCTACGCGGATTAGCGGCATCGGTGAAAAGTTTTTTTTAAATTCGTTTTTAGGAAACTGTACAGATTATTAGTACGGTGTGGCCAGCGACAAATTTAACATGCGTTGGACAGGGTAGGACATTAGATATTTCATTAAAAAAATAGATTAATTTTGAAATCAATATTTAGTTTATATTACACGGTATATAACCTAACAAAATACGTATAGCAAATCTTTTTTTAATAGTGAATACCACACAAGAGTTCCAACAGTTCCCAGCCGTCTGAAGTCAGTTGGACTATGAAATTCCTAACTGAGGTATGTTGTGAGGCTGACGGTAGTGGGAAAGAAAAAGTAATGGGGAAGAGCGAGGTTGGGAAGTACCTACAAAAAATTACTAAACATTTGAGTATTCTGTTATTAAAAAAAATGTATAAAAAATGAAAACATTGTAGATTAATCTCGTTTTTTATTTAAATACAATTAAGTTCTTCTCTCGTTTTACGATTCGTTCTAGTTAAATGATTTGCTGATCTCTGTGTTTCTCTGTGTTTTGCAACGGGGGGCCTCTTGTGTGGAGTTTTTGTAATAAATAAAAATTATACTTACATTAAAATGTTCTGACACCATCGTTATGAAAACTATGTGATTTTTTTAAAAGATACTATTTATGTTTAAAAATATATATATTTTATAAAATATACCAACTAGTTTGGATGCAATAGTACGTATTGAGGGCAGCAGAACAATATTCAAAGAAAGTGATGCATCCAAGTAAATTTATTCAATCGATCTTCATGTGCAGAAAAAATATGGTAAGTAAAATGACCTAGTGAGCAACGGGGGATATTGAATTGAGCTTTGTTAACTTTGTCTTGATCCGTTAATCACAGACATGATCTACCGCACTTCGACACTGACCCTGGCTTTATATTGTCAAATAACGTAAATGAAAGAAACACAAACTAAATAAACGTAAAAGTTTGATATTTTCCGAGTTTGAATCCAGAAGCCACCAGCGTGCATAAATAAAAAAAATAAAACTTCAATTAAAAAAGTATGCAGCGTATTTGTGTTACCTTCCAGAGTGGTCGATACTCTGAGTATCACCCTGGAGAAACACAACCATTAAGATATGAAACGTTGCTTGAAATGGTTTAAGTCGTGTTTGGTGACGAGATATGAATAGACAGGTACTTCCCTACCCTTCTCTTTCCAATCTGCTTCTACACCCTACTCCCTTCAGTTTTAGAACATGCCCCAGTTGGGGATGGCATAGTCTACTGCTCCAGACAGATGACTCTTGTGCGGTATTCACACAAGCTGAATTTACACGCATAAAAAATATGGCGAATATATTATAGCCACTTTACCCTTCCGCGTAAGTTTTGTCGTAAAGCTCTTATATGATTGTGGAGCTTATTCTGTAAAACCTCTGAATGTGTAAATATCATTCTTATTGTATTTTTTATGTTTATCTAATTAATAATTAAATAATGAGTTTTTTGGTCTAGTAGAGCTAATGTATTTGATGAAATCATTTAACTCTGGATGAACCTCCAATTCACTGCTATTTTTTTATTACTTGTACAATATGCTTATACTGCTTTTGAGTATTTTTTATAAATGCAAATATTTGTGTAAAAACCTTTAACGGACGTAAATGAATACAAAAAAAAAATCTCTACTCCTATGAGTCTCTTTTTTATGTATTTTCCCCTGTTCCCTCCTCTTTAGTACTCCTTTTTTTTCTAATGTCTTTGTAAATAAAAATATTATTCCTTTTTTACTTTATAATTTTGCCCTTTCTGGAACGTGAAGAGTGTTTTTTTGACTCCTTGGGAATAATATACCGAGAATGTATTTTTTTTGTACTTTATAACATTTTATTAAAAAAAAAAATGGATGCACCAGACACCAGGCACCACAAAATGGCTCACTCCGGCTCTGCGAAATCCTCCCCGAGAAGTCTGTGGTTATAAAAATAGTAACCTACTTCAGAAAACAGTAGCGAGAAGCTGCGCAGCGAGGCCAATACACTAAACAATATCCGAATTGAAAAAGCCCGTCGCATTCGCGTTCTTTATTAACGAAAACACCTTTTGTTGCTCGTGGAAAAGTTCGGACTCTGGTATCGCATTACCCCACCTCCCCCGGAGTGACAGCTGAAAGGGCCTGCGAGGGGGCGGGCGGAGGGAGACAGGAGGACTGAGGGCCCGGGGAGGCGCAGAACCTCCTGTAATGGGATTGTCTTGTAGGGATGATTACAATGGACCACTCTACCCGATAGTGAAGGTGGCTATTGGAGACGGAGAGGGGCGGCTGGGGACACGAAGACAGGAGGCAGAGTAAGGCACTCAAGTGATGGAATGGAACGGAACGAGTGCTCGTGATTTGAATTGACACATGTGATGTTAATGGAAAGGAGAGGCGATAAAGACAGCCACGTGGTTGAGCTGGTGGTCTTCAAGTTATTATTCCTTGATCAGACCCATTAACCTTAATGAAGCAAGTGTAAACTGCAAAGCCACCGATTCGATAGGGTTAGACCAATCGAGCACCACGAGGTGAATAAGGTGTGAGACGGCAGTCGAAGACTGATGGAAATATGCATCTTATCCTTTTCCTTTATAACCATAATTATTGAAATCAGATATTGTTAAATTCAAACCTAGTTTGCTTTAGTACAGGATCTCCTAGCAAAAGAAATATTACAACCCACATTAATAATATTTGTTACTTTATAATTGTTTATTATGTAAGAATCTATTTATATTGAGAGTTTTAATTTTTCTAAGTAGGTATACCATCAAACTCAGCACCCAAAATGGCGCTAAACGTCACTTTGTAGCATTCGAATACAAGAAATACTGCACTTGATTTATCTGTGAGTTTTACATTAGTATTTAGGAAAATGTCTAAGGTTTCCAGTGAATAAAATTTTTAAGTTGCAAACATACTAAAATGTCAGCAAATGGTACAGTTCAAACGCTCTACCTCTAACTCTGGTATGCATTTCATGAATAATTAAAGAGATTACTTTTAAAAAATTGTATTCACTGGAATCCTTAGACGTTTTCTTAACTACCCTATAGAATTAACAGATGAATAATTTGTAATATTATTATTATATCCTATTTTATAAGTGTTTCATAAGTTTTTATACCACAGAGAAATGCGTAAAAACCGCACCGAAGGAAGGAAATAAGTTGTTATTTAAACAATTGGAAGTGAGTTTATTTATGTTTTAATAAATATAGTTTCCGCTATAATTAATAAAATATGCATATTTTTACAAACTCTTTAACATGACATTACAATTACCCTTTATACAGATAAAATAATTCTCGGATGCTATCTAGTCGAAAATCTATATAATACTAGGATCATTATTTTAAACAGGTGACTTAATATAATTCCTATAGGTATTTAAAAATAATATACATGTCAACTTTTTTTCTCAGTTAACCCGTGTATTTTAGTCCTTAAAAGGACTTTTTACCTCCTTGCGTTTCGGACAAATCTAACTGTCCGTCTTCAAAGGCCTTATATCTTGAAACGTCAGGAGTTAAACATTCATTCTAAGGACTACATTACACGAGTTAACCGAGAAAAATATATGACATCTTATAGCCGTGAAAATGGCGCTATATATATTGCCCAAGTTTTATTAAGGAAATGTGGAATGTTCCAAGTGGAATTCGAGTTTTAATAGGCTATTTTCACAAATGTGGAATAGGATTAAAACGTGTGGAATATTAAAAGATTTTGTCTTTAAAATCGTCCCACTTTAGGAGTATTTCACCACTGAGTATATTGTCAATTAGCCCCACTCACCGAGTAGCGAATATCATCTGTTTCACCACCGCTGAGTACGGCCACCCGTCAAATATATGTGTGCTTTACAGCCATGTCAACCCTGTGATTAAAGCTACTTGACGAGTAGGTACTCAACAGTTTACTCAGGTGTGGTGAAATACCCCCTTAAAAGTTAGTTCTGAATACAGATATTAATAATAATTGATTTAAAAACGCTACAAAATCACTTATTCCTAAGCGGTCCGAATTTAACTGTGACGTAGGTACCGCTACTAGTTACTAACACAACTGTAGTCGGCACCAGGAACGGCCTACAAACGTTGGAAGGTGTGACGTCACAGACGCCTCTCGCACGAATGTATCGTTTTGACAAAAATCAAAATACGCATAAATCAAACTGCTGTCGAAATATTTTTTTTGTCAACGTGAAAAAAAAAAAAAATTATTATTAATATCTTCGTATTTTCGCGAGAATAAAAAAAAACAGTTAAAATACTAAATATTAGATTCGCTCTTACTATCTTTTGCTTGACTTAGAATAACCCATTACATATTAAAGTGCCAGGTTTCTTCTATACCAAACAAGAGGGGTATTAGTGTATTATTTTCTGGATTTAGGAAGGCAGCCCTGAGGAGGGAGGGGGCGGAATGAAATTTATGTGCACCCCCACTCTTAAAACAATATTGCGTGGGGGGAGTTGGGGAGGGCTGGCGGGCAGGGGTTACGCCGGAGTCCCTCTTATATGATTGGATTGCCAGTGACGTAAAGATTTTCGGAGGAAATAAATTCCAAGAGGATCCGTAGATTTATATGAACGTGTACGCAAGGCTATTTGAGTGTATTGATATTTCGATTTTCGCCGGCGATGACCAAACAATTCTCAGAGAATTTTGTATTTCACAAAGTATTGGATCCATTCCTGTTAAAAACGGTAGAAAATGCACTCTCAAAATCTTAAATTTGTGGGTTCGATTGTTAAGAAAAAAAATTATGAACATAACATTTCAACAAAACATATGTTCTACGGGTATTTCAATGGAAGATGCTCCGAGGAACTTGCGTCATTGTTCCCTTCGACACCGGAAAAGAAAACTCGCCCAACATTTGTACACGGTTGACATTCAACACATGAGAACGGGTCACTTTTACAACTCGTTCTTATGTTCAACAGCTCGGTTATATAACGATTTGCCGGGCTCTGTGTTTCCTCCATCCTTCAACATGGGCCTCTTCAAGACCCAGGTTTACTCTTTCTTTCCTCAAAAAGACCCTCCACACAGCATTCCCAAAGATGAAGGCCCTGTAGGAAATTATTTCCCTCAAGGTTTCCTGTGTGCAGTTATTGTAAAAAAAACCTTCATGGTAAGCTTAAAACCCTGGGGCCAAATAATTAAATATTTAAAATTACGCATCTTTTAAACATTATATTTTTTTACTCTGGAGATGCCCGTTTTGTGCAAGTCATTTCTGGCAATTTTCGCAGTGCGATTTAAAAGTTGAAAGTTGTTAAGATAAAAGATTTTATTCAATTGAGGCAGCCACTGATTCCACTACCATTCAAAATCGAAACGTTGCTTGAAATGGCTTTAGCAGTGTTTAGTTATCAGATCTGAATAGCCAGGTACTTCCCAACCTTCCTCTTCCTATCGCCTTCCCTTCCCCACAAACGTCAGCCTCACAACACGCCCTGATTGAGGATGCCGTAGTCTCACTGACTCAGGTGAGAGCAGTTGGGACTCTTGTGGGGTATTAATTATAAAAAATTAAGATCGAATATATTGACTCAATAAAGTTTGAAATCCTCCCAGCACACTTCACATTTTAATGCAATTTTTTAAAATGAGGCTTTTATTTTTGTAAATAAACATGATTAACATATCGCCGACGGAAAATTTTGGTTTAATGCTCTCACTGAGTTATCTTAAGCGTCAAAAAGTTCAAAAAGTCCCGAACTTGTGCCGCTTGAATCAAGCCTTCTCCCAAATGGTAAGTATATTTTAGATGGCTGAAGGGCCACAAAAGTCTTCAGAATCAAAAGAGAGTCAGAGCATTCGATGCAGAAAAAAGGACTGATCAAAACTGCATATTTAACTCGTTTATGACCAGTGTCGCTTAAGCCCACTTGCCTTTCCAGCGATGATATTTCGAATTTTCTATAAATGTATGCATTCTGCAAGCATTCATAAAGACTTGTTGCAGCAGTGAATAACTAGGCCCGTTTTGGTTAATATGGCAAAACAGGTGTTTGTACCTAAACGCATTAGCATAGCGATGGGTGAGATTTAATTTTGAAAGCCCCAAGGGCTGGTGGGCCTGCCATAAGATAGTCAAATGATAATAATGTTTCCTGATCCAATCTTGCGTGGTCTGGTAGGTGTGAGTTGTGACTGAGGAGGGAATGAATGCAAATGGTGGCTCGTGGTGACAAAAACAGAGCACCGTTCCCGCGCCAATTTCCTCCGGGAAGGAATGGTCCACCAGGGACGAGGGGGGGGGGTGAAACTGACGCTGGGGCGAAACCAGACGGGATGAAGTGGACGGTGGGGTAGAGGGGGGACAATGCAATATTCTGATGCATCAAAAGATAGGTCACGAGTAGTGTAGAGGGAGGAGTCAACCGCCACCTTATCGAGATATCTGGGATTAAGTGTACCCAGTGGAGAAACGAAATTCCTAATGTAAAAAAACTATTACATTTATTTATGTATCAATATTCATAATGATGGTCGTAAATAAATTTATACAATATTCATCAAATATTTATTTATTAATTTATAAATTAACGGACTAAAGTCCAATTACAAAAAAAGACGTATTAAACACGAAATGGAAAAACAGAGCAACAGAGAAGGAATAGCACATTCATAATATTAAATGATGCGATGACAAAAATAGGACAAAATAAACCTAAGAGAGAACATTCAAGCCATGGTCTGGTCAATGTTTTGGTAGAGTCGTAAAGAATGACAAAAATCATTTAGACTGCTACCAAAAAGTTCAAGACAATGGCTTGAGTTAACAAGTCTTGACATTCTGGACATTGGAGAATTAAACCCATAATTAGTATTGTGACGATTGAGGAACAGCAATTCATTGTTTCTGAGTATACGGCAAGGAATATTGAACTGGATAAAATGCAACAGAGAAGGTGAGTCAATAAAACAATTAATAATTTAGTAAATGAAAATCGAAGTCTTTCCTGCGCTTGTATGATAAACATAATGACTGAATAAAAAAAATATCTGTATTAAAGATAAAAAGCTATTACGATAACTCATTTATTTAAAGTTTTTGTGATTAATTTGAAGAACTTAATTTTTTTTTTATAATTCAATATAATTAAATTTTAAATTGTTATTATTTGGTCATGCTAGTAATAGTTTTATTTTTAGTGACAGGTGTTTCGGCGTTTATTGCCAGTTTGATAATGGCCTTAACCACCGAAACAGCTAATAAATAATATTAAATTCAATTCAACTGAATTATAAAAAAATAACTCATGTATTGAAACTTTTCTCTTTTCACAGAGTTAGTTGGCAACTCATTAATTGTCTTATGCACACATGCATAGGTGTATGCACACTTAGTTGTTCTACCAATTTTGTACAAGTTTTTGTGAATTCCTATTTGGGCCTGTGCTCATTTAGTCGAAATTTGTTATGCTATGTTTCTCTGTTTTAAGCTAAAATTTAGTTTGTTTTTTCCTTTTTCTAATTACTAATACTAAGTAATTACCTATTTTTTATACTTTATCAGAAAATGAAGTTTGACTTGTAGCAACTTACGTAATTAAATGTTCTCTTGTCCCAAAACTTATCGGGATTGCTATGAAGCAAGAAATAATAATAATAAATATAAAAAAAGTTTTGGGCTACGTCTGCAGCGGGAATTGTACCCACAACCTCTGAAATCAAAGTCAAATGCGCTGATCATAACGCTGCATCTGTAGTATTTTAATATGACTTCAGTGGAACAGTTGCTTCGTACTAGTTCACTAAAACCATCGATAGAGAGTGACATTTTATTATTTAAGTAAATACTAACACATTTATCCATTTGATCATTCATAAACAAACGGATTTAAAGGTTGTTGCTATTGTTTAAACGCGGGATTGACCAGGGCCGTGTGATGTATAGCCTATAGGGTCTGTATGTAAATACAGCTAATGGAAAATGAAGCAATAAAAAATTGCATTCAATTTTCTACATGTTGTTTCATAGTGTTTTACTGTATTTAATTCCGTAAGTCCAAATTTTAATTGAATGCGCACAGTTTACACCCGCGCTGTGCAATCGGGTTCACCACAGAGCGTCGGACCATCCGGAAGAGTGGTAGATACTCTAAGTATCGCCCTGGTGAAAGAGCACCATTCAGAATCGAAATGTTGCTTGAAATGGCTTAAGTCGGGTTTGGTGGCCAGATCTGAATAGCCAGGTACTTCCGAACCTTCCTCTTCCTCATCTCCTACCCCTTGCCGCTACCATCAGCCTCGCAACATACCCCGATTGGGTAGGACCATAGTCTCACCGGCTCCAGACGGTTGGGATCAACTGGGGCGCGCTCGTGCGCTAAACACTATAAAATTAAAATAAGTAAATACGCTCCTTTTTTAAAGCATGCTCCCAGAAAATTTCAGCTTTACTGCCTACGTGCATTTGAAGTGAAAAATATGTTCTCTTTACTTTTGCGATATTAAAGCTTAAAAGTTACAGCTCATTACGTATGATCGGAAACGAGGTGGGAGAAGAGAAAAAAGGTATTTTAGAAGTATTAAAAAATAAAGGTGTATCCCTTCTAGGTTTTTTACGCTCTGCGCCGGCTTATCCATTCTCCAGATTTGTTTTTTTAGTACTTTTTTGATTCACTGCATGGCGTCCCAAATGAAATATTCGCATGATGTATGAATATGTGTTGTGGCTGCGCGGTATAAAAAATATAAAAAATTCAGGAACTCGTTTACTCGGCATTTTATTGCATATTGAAAACGACACCTCAGGGCCTGTGGGCCGGGCGGGGGGAGGGGACGAAGGGGAGGGATACATCTTAGATTTAAAAGCTCCCCCCGCGTAGATCTTGTATTAGCGATCGCTAACTCACAGTTTGCGAACGCAATTACGGGAATTCCTTAAGGTTGGGCACATTACAAAGATATTTTGAGTATGGCTTTGACAGGGTGAAGCAAATCTTACTAATTAATATTTTGCGTAACTAACTAAAACTAACTAAGTGACCATCGCGCCGTTTCACCGCGGGGGTAGGCAGAGAGGACGGACCGCCATACAGCTCTGTCTTGGCACACACTCCTTGCTTCATTCACATTCATACATCGTCTCATACATACTCTTCTGTTATTCTGACTCTTCATATGACCCGATTCAAGTATTTGATTTACTTGATCGTGCCATGTTTTCTTCGGGCGTCCTCGAATTCTTCTTCCATTCACGTTCGCATCACATTTTCTTTTCACACTCCTTTCTTCGTTCATTCGCTCCACATGCCTAAACCCTCTAATCGTCCATTTCTTGATCCTATTCAATACGCTTACATCAGCCTTACATTTTTTCCGGATATCCACATTTTTAATACGTCATACGTGGTTTTACCGCACATATTATTCAGGGATCACATTTCCACAGCTTTCAGTCTACTTTAATCCTTCCTCTGCCAGTTCCATGCCTTACTGCCATACATCAGAATTGGTATTTTGCATAACGGCGTTCTAATATCTATGCAAACCAATCTTCACCCTTTAGGAAACAGTGGATAACGACGTAGAGTAAATCAATAGAAGCACCTACACAAATATTTGGTGCTTTGTATTCACCTTTCCGTACCTGAAAGTAAAAATCAGAAGTAAATCTAAAGGGGGGTGGCATAGTTATACCATTCGATCTTGCTTATTAAAGCGTTTTTATGACGTAATCTTATGTAATTTGTTTTTCGTAATCCTTAGAAAAGTATATTCATAATATTTCAATAATCTTTATCTGAGATATCGCACAAAACTCTCGTTCGGGGTGACATTAGAACCCCCTTCGCAACGGACGTGGGGCAAAGTCAAAAATCTTTTTTTTTAGGGGTTGGTCAAAATTTTTAAAATAAATCAATTAAAATAAGTACCGGAATTAAAATAATTTTGAGATTAGTGTTTTCTGGTAAACTATTAATGATTATTAGCGTTGGGAAAAACTTAAATATTTTGTAAATGCTTCAAGAATTGCTAGTTCTTTAAAATGAACCTTCGCAGTGAACACTTCATTCAATTGAAGTCGAACTCGCAAAAAAGATATTTGAATATATCCGGTTATTTGTTCAGTTCTTTTTGGAACCGGTTCCTCGCCGAAAAAAAACACGTCCTAGTCGGTAGGGATTTGAAAGTGAAAAGAACGGGAACTGGAACCGGTTCCTTGCCAAAATAAAAAGTACTAGTCGGTAGGGAGTTGAAAACGAAAAGAACTGGAACTGGAATTCGCACAAATTTACCGTATACCAAGCATCAAATAAATTTTCTAAAAGTAAAAATAAAATATTGAAAATGGAACTAAACAGATTTTTTGACGATTTGTATTTATTTTTTTAGGTCGGTAAAGTTGTTTCTAAGCCTAAATAACATTATTCTGTGAAATTTCTTATGAAAACATTGACAAGGTACGTCATTGAAAATATATATAGTTTGTGCCATGAATTTCCTAAATAATTATTTAATGATGTGAAATTGTAAAGAAATCGCTTTAAAAATACGTCTTTCCCCTGACAGAAGAACATAATTATACATAAACATATAAAGAAAGACCAACATTCAACAATTAAGTGAGTAATATTCTATATACAATAAGTATTGTCAAAAAAAACTTGTTGTTTTGTTATTTTGTAATATTCACACTGTTTTCATTTTTTAAATCGCTAACTTATAATACTTTAATATTGTTGTTTTTAAGTACTAACGCGTTAACTGTCTCCAATATTATTTAATTTTATTTGTTTTAACATATGGTTCAAAAATTTTTTTACACCCCCCTTTCTAGAAATTGTTTTTTTTTTAAATCTGTTGATGTACACATTCACTGTCATAATCAAACCTGTTTTTTTTTCTTCATGTTTTGTGATAACGATCATAATTTTAGATAGTTTGATTTGCATATATATCTGTTATATATTAATTTTTCGTTGTTCTTTTAGGTTAGGTAATTTAGTGTGAAGCACTTAATTAACTGGTATAATTATTATCATTAATAATGAATTTAAGTAACTGAACATGAAATTGAGAAAGGCCCCACAAAAAAACCACCTCCGGAGATTGTAGATTCCCTCTCTCTGGGTACTGGTACCTCCGCCGCCACTGTGCCACGGGAAATGTAGTGTATTGAATATCCATTACGCTGATTAGAGCAGACCCGATGATGTACGCTGTACGGGGCACGGAGTTCAGGGGCGGGGAGAACTAATGCCCTAGGTAATTTTATTATTTCAAGTGGCAAATATAATTCCGTGAGTGCTTTATTTATGCAGCTCGATGAAATAAACATGTTAAAGAATGTTTTTTTTCGTGATGTAATTATTCAAGCCGAGGAATAGATGAAAAGCATAAGAGTGGAAAGGAAAAAGGTCGAAAAAGAGGAGTAAGGTCGGCAACGACCCGGCTATTCAGATTTAGTTACTAAACGTTAAAAAGTTTCAATAATTCACTTGTTTTTTTTTTTTTACTTTCCACTTGCTGAAATTGAACCGGGGAGTTCTAGGCCCCGAGTTAAGAATCTTACCAATCTGCTACGGAGAAATTATAGGTAATTTTACAGAAAAATATTCATTGAAGTGAACTCTCAAACTGTGAGGTCAGATGCCATGAAATTGATTCTATTGAGATTTTATTTGTATTTTCTATGTAAATTAAATAAGTTTCCGTTTGCAAAGTTGCTTCCATGAAAAGCTAAATAATTTAAGACAATATTCCACATTATTCAATAACTACCAAACTATCGTGCCGTTTCCCC
Source organism: Drusus annulatus (assembly GCA_022651775.1). Lineage (NCBI taxonomy): Eukaryota > Metazoa > Arthropoda > Insecta > Trichoptera > Limnephilidae > Drusus > Drusus annulatus. Next base: position 1,514,961 of record JAGWCC010000160.1, on the reverse strand, counting down.
GAAGGGGTAGGAATAGAGAACGGGATGCCACACAATCCTTGCTTCATTCACATTAATAAATCGTCGCACACGTACTCTTCTCTTATTCTGACTCTTGACATGGCCCAACTCAAGTATTTGATTCACTTGATCGTGACATGTCTTCCTCCGGCGTCCCCGACTTCTTCTTCAATTCAATTTCGCGTCATATATTCTTTTCACACTCTTTTCTTCGTCCATTCGCTCTACATGCCCAAACCATGTAAGCGTCCCTTGCTTGATCCTATTCATTGCGCTCGCATCAGCCTTGCATTCATTACGGAGTATCCACATCAATAAGTGCGTTAAGTTAATTAATTTAAAAACTCTACAACCATTCCTTATTTTGGTTGTGCATATAATTCTCAGTTTTTCACTGTCAATTGTAAACCTGGAATATAAAAGCCCTCTCGGGCGTATACAATTAAATAAATAAATACATTTTCGCTAATTCTGGTAGGAACTATTACAAAAGGAAGTAATGAAAAGAGTTGAACTTTGAATGTTAAAATGGGAAAAAGTTGCATCAAACCAGAACTCAAAAAATTAGGCAGAATACAGAGTATTTAAAAAAAAACACTCAAAGCACTTTCAACGCCCCCGTAATTCTGTTTCCATACTTTCGGACGGACTCTATTCTGACAATTATTCACTGAGCTTATTTCACTTCCTTACGGCATTATTAAGGCTTAAAAGGTTTCTGGAGTGCCGGGAGCTTTGCAGGGAATATCCTAAGAAATTCATGTAGCTTTCGTCCGCCAGAGCTTTGTGTATTGTGTGAGGAGGTAATCGATCTGCTGCTAAGTACAATTTATAAGGGGAAATTTTCCGAGCTTTTGCCGGGTTACTTAATAACGTAATCTTACACACAATCTCGGGCCGAGAGGCTAACTCAAAAGCTCTTCGCCGGAGAGCTTTATTGCAGGTAGTAAATTGGGCATATTCTCGGAATTGGTGCTTTTGTTTGGCCGTGGGGCATTAATTGGGATCACTTTCTTCTGTACTGGAATTCTATAGGTTTTTTTGAAGGATAACCCACATTTTTGCAGAGGAGCGTATTATTATAAGCGTTCCAATAACATTTTCTTATATGAAACTTTGTAAAAAATTCTTGGCCTGAACTGCTGTAAATACAGATGAACTATGACGTTACCCGTTTGGGCAACATTGTGAGGCAGATTGAGGAAGAGACAAAAGCAAAGGACTTGATTACCGTCTTGAAGATGTCCGGATTAAACACCACTTAGAAGCAGAATGGACAAACGCGTGGGATTACCATCCGGGCGTTGTGGGTTCGATTCCTCTGCTAACTAAGTCCTCCATCATTGCGCAAGCAATATCTTCCGCTTATTATAAGGGCAGTAAGAGTTTTTGAAATATTATCAGGTTATTCGCAACCCAGGAATGTTTGTCTTTCTTCAAACAATAAAAAAATGTAACGAATGTACAATATACGAGACATTCAACTAAAAAGTCGCTATCGTGCTGCATGCCGATGTCAACTCTAAATAGATTTTTTACTATTTACAACTGAGTTTCTCGTAGGTACGAGGGAGTGTAATTAATCAATGTTGCTATTTTATTAATCAATAATATTAAAAAAAACAAGACTTTTAAATTCATTTTACTAACTTTGGTTTGACATAAATAAAGATTTTTTTTTAAACTATCATGTTTTCAATAGTCTGAATTTTTCAATGATCAAAGACGCGAGCCATCATTGCATTCGAGGTCAATTTAACAAATATGCCATTATTTATTAAAAAAAAAAATTCAGCCGTGAGCACGTAACAATAAAAAATACAAAATTCTTACCAATCATGGCACAAATCTTTGTATAACTTTACATATCGTTGTTGGAAAGGCAAAAGGGCTTAAGCGACATTTAAGTAAAAAAAAAAAAAAATTAAATGAGCAGTTTTGGTTTATTCAGTTTTTTTTCTGCATCGAATGCTTTGACTCTCCTCTGATTCTGGTGACTTTTTGTGGCCCTTCATCCATCTAAAATATATTTACCATTTGGGAGAAGGCTTGACTCAAGCTTCACTCGACTTCAAATATTGGCGCTTCAGGTAATTCAATGAGAGCATTTACTTAATTTTATTGTAAATAAAAAAAAACTTTAAGGTACTCAACTTACATATATAGCGCTTCGGCTCTTTTGCCTTTCCGGTGACGATAACATGAATTTATTTCGCTGTTTTCACAATAGTTGGTAGTGTAATGGTGAGCATAGTTGTTTTCCATGCAGTTGATTGGAATTCGATTCTCGGCCGTGGCAACATTCACCTTCGCAAGTATTTAATAAATTGGGCTTACCCGTAACATTGTCGGGTTTGTGCATGGCAGGAGGGTCACGGATCATATCGAACCCTGGTGGCGCTGCATGCCCAGCTGGAGACTATATCTGAAATATAAAAAATATATTTTTTAAAACATACAAATCTAGATATTAACCCTTTGCCCTCTCTGACGGTACATATTTGTACCTGTCAATAAAACTTAATGTATTTTTTACACTAAAAACTATTTTTGACATATAAGTCCTGCAAGTACATTATCGGTCATTTTTTTGTACGTGGGCCAGTTTTTAATCGCTTATTTACAATACCTTTATCTTTAAAAAGAAAGACGAAAATTCCCGGGTTACGAATAACTTGACAACATTTGAAAAGCTCCTACTTTTTTTAGTTTTTTTTATGTGAATACCGCACAAGAGTCTCAACTGCTTTCAACCGTCTAGAGCCAGTAAGACTATGGCATCCCCGATAGGGGTAAGTTGTGAGGCTGAAGGTAATGGGGAAGGGAAGGAGATAAGGAAGGGGAAGGTTGGGAAGTACCTGGCTATTCAGATCTGGTCACCAAACACGGCTAAAGCCATTTCAAGCAACGTTTCATTTCTAAATGGTGGTCTTTCACCAGGGCGATACAAGAGTATCTACCACTCCTACTCTCTACACTCTACTGCCATCATAATAAGCGTAAGATCTCAGAGCAATAATATACAAGAGAGAGCGCTGGTTTAGTCAGTTTTGATGAGCTTTGCCGGATTCGGCTAGACCTGGGCGTGGCTATGACTAGGGCTAGGGTATTTATATATTCATGCATAAATCATGTCGACATAATGCTTTTGTTTATTCGTATAACTACTTTTTCACAGTATTGTTACAAACAAAAAATTAGCATATAATTTAAAAACCGTTGACTTATGTTCATTTATGTCACATATCAAAACGTGCGGGCGGAGTCAACGGAGACGCGGGACACGAAGAACATTCTAACAATACTTTAAAGCGGTGCGATAATTTGGGAAATTTTGCTGTCTCTTTCTTCCTCATGGTGTACGACGTAAAAACCCGGAGAAAGTGGTTTATCCCAAATTTGTATAGGTTGGGTAAAAAGAATTAGCTCTTTCCATATATTATTACTCCAAGCGTAAGATGTTGCTCGTGCAATGATGGAGGACTTGCAATACTAGAAGAGGAATTGAACCCACGCCGACTGGATGGTAACCAGACGCATTTATCCACTCAGCTAATTACCGGTCAGATACCAGGGGAACCAGTTTAACATTGAGCTGTCTCACACGGTTAGTCGAGTTATTTTAGTGCCCGTTTGAAAACATGATTATTGTGATAATGAATTCAGATATGTGTGTTTTTGAATATTATTGTTTCAATGAGTATTATAATGTATTTATCTGACAAAATTGTAGGGTATTACAAAATAAACAATTGTGCATACTTTATTATTTTTTCACTGCCTGCCGGTACAAATATGTACCGGGTGATTTTTTCTTTTAAAGAGTATTCCGAAAATTAAAAAATAAACCGGTGTGATTTCTAAATTATAATTAACAGTTATTCCCAAAATAATTTACATACTCGTAAGTCCGCTTGATCTACATTCAGGGAATCAAAGGGTTAAAGTAACATTTTCATTTGATTAGAAATACCTATTTTTTATTTATTTACAAAAAAACCGTTTGCTTAACAACGATTCAATAACTGTTTGTTTCTTTTCAAAAAAAAAATACATCGCGTTGATATGAGTGACAGTCAGACGAGGGAGGAGAAGGGGTGTGAGGGGGGTCGCGGAGAGGGGAATGCGATTGAAAACTGACGTCCCGGATTTATTTGACTGAATTTCATCTCCTCTTGATTTGATTCCCTATATACAATTGGATCCTTAAGCCGTAGATCTAAACTCAAATAATGCTTGTCGAAAAATGTTTAAAGTATTAATAATAATAATATAATATAACAAAGCAAAAATATATTTAAAAAAAAATGAAATCTCGGTGAGCTTTGGCATCATGAAACTTGGTCAAATTTCGAGAAATCATCATTATATATCAGAGTGGTAGATACTCTAAGTATCGCCTTGGTAAAAGACTACGATTAAGAATGAAAACGTTGCTTGATATGGCTTTAACCCTGTTTGGTGGCCAGATCTGAATAGTCAGGTACTCCCGACCTTCCTCTGCCCTATCTCCCAACTTCCCTCTTTTCCGTCTCCTTCCCTTCCGCACTACCTTCAGCCTCACAACATACCCTAATTAGAGATGCCATAGTCTCACTGGCTTCAGACGGTTGAGAACAGTCAGGACTATGTGTAAAAAAAATATCAGATTTTGTGACCTACCCTGTGGCACTCGCATTAAAAAAATATGTAAAATATTGAATTGAATAATATGAAATTATTGAGAATGAAAACAATACATAACGCGAAAGTTAATGAAATAAGTTGGGGACGCCCGAGGAAGACATGGCACGACCAAATGAATCAAATGAGTCGGAGTCGGGCCATGTGAGGGGTCAGAATATCAGAAGAGTATGTATGAATGTGAATGAAGCAAAGAGTGTGTGCCAAGACACAGTTGCAAGGCAATCCGTCTGCCTACCTCTGCGGAGAAAGGGCGTGATGGTTAGTTAGGTAGTTATTAATTGTTGATTTGCTGTTAATTTTCACAAAAGTAAATAAAATAAAACAAAGGAATGAATAAAAAAATTATGACGCCAAAGTGAATGAAAGACGAAGTCAAGGGCGCCCGAGAAAGACATGACACTATCAAGTGGTTCAAATACTAGTCGGGCCATGTGAAGAGTCAGAATAACAGAAGAGTTTTTTAAATTTATTTATTTATTCATTTTTTGTTTCTTACATTTTTTTACATTACCTGCCTCACTAGGTCATTAAAACCTGTTCTGAGGTAGGGGACAGTGAGTACAAGTAGAATAATATAAAATATGTTGATATTTGTAGAGAGTGTTTGTTAGAGAGTTTGTTAAATTATGTATGAATGAAGCAAGGAGTGTGTGCTAAAGCAGAGTTGTGTGGCGATTCGTCCTCTCTGCCTACCCCTGCGGAGAAACGGCGTGATGGTTAGTTAGTTAGTTAAAAATCTTATTCATTTTCCTAACTACTCGCATAGAATTAACAGATGAATTATTTGAAGTATTGCTTGTGTGGAAAAGTCAAAAAGTGTGATTTTTTAAGTGCTGAAAGCACAGAAAAGAATCGCTTAACCTTCAATCCATTGAATCGCTTGTTTAAACAATAAAGTTCAGGAATAAGTTGGTTGTCTGCAGGGATTTGAAAGTTAGCGAGCTGTCAATTTGAAACGAATAATGGTTCAGCCGGGCGGGTAACGAGGCGTTATTAGGACTAACTCAACCTAACTCGACCTACCCCTAACAACCACCGCCCACCCCCGCCAGCTACCCTCACCTGTGAGGTGAACAGTCGCGATGAACGAATATGGGGTAGGTAAAATTTAAAAAAAATTCAAGTTCCAAAAAAATCTTATTAATGTGTGTAATTTAACTCAAAGTGATAAATACTTTGATTATCTCCCTGGTAAGAGCCTACCATGATCATCTTTATTGTCGCTGTATACCTTCGGGTGGTTTTAGGTAATAAAACCACCCTAAGGTACATTTCAATGTAATTGTAAAGCCGCTCCTGTCAGCAATAAAACAAAATACCTAGTCACAAATGTTTAATATTATAGAACCAATAAGCGTCCATTCCGGACAGAAATAGTGTATATAACATAGATTCACTTCAAATTTTATCAGTCTGAAGATGCCCGTTACAAGGTGAAACTGGTCGGGTGTTTATTTAAAAAATAAATTTTTAATCATTAAAACGGAATTCCACCACCAATCAAAACCATAATATCCGCTATCTTTACAAACGGATTACAATCTTTGGTGTACAGACGTCTGGTGGGAATGCGGTTCTTATCCTACCGGTATTTCGATGGAAGATGCTCCGAGGAACTCGCATCATTTTAGGACAAATAGCAAAACGCTTGCGCAACATTTGTATACGGTTAACATTCGACACACGAGAATGTGTCACTTCTCCGACTCGTTTATGTGTTCAACAGCTCGGTTGTGAAATGATTTGCCGGTCTCTGTATTTCCCTTTTCAAGAACCAGGTTCACTCTTTGCTTTAAAAAAAAAGCCCTCAACACAGCATCCTCAAAAATAGCAAAGGTCGTGAATGAATTTTTTTCCCTCAGGGCCGCGTGTGTGGAGTTAATGCAAAAAAAGAAGAACTTTATTCGACCAAAAATAAATTTTCAAAATCATTCATTACCTCCTAGCCATTGCCCACTATGAAACACCCTCTAAAACTAACTGATCCCCATTTCATATTTAAAAACGAAATATATAAAACATTAATTGTTTTTGTAAAATCTTTTTAAACGCTGATATTTTTTACTTAAGTTCAGGTCAACTTACAAAATTAATAATTCATAATTATGCTATTTAGATCCATCATTTTGTTTACATTATTTTATGATGTCTAATTTTAAAATATAAAAATATTATCCTATTTTACATTTATTAAAAATATGTTTCAATTATTGTTTCTTAAGACGTCTTTAGCGACACTGGTCAAAAATGAGTTAAATCTGCAGTTTTGATCAGTTTTTTTTACCTACATCGAATGCCCTGACTCTCGTTTGATTCCGAAGACTTTGTAGCTCTTCTGCCATTAAAAATATCTTTACCATTTGAGAGAAGGCTTGACTCAAGCTACACAAGTTTGGGACCTTTTAAAAGCTTTTTGTCGCTTCAGGTAACTCAGTGTAAGCATCGAGTTACCTGAGTAAGCTCTTATTTAAAAAATCACGGAGTTGTTGGAACTATCATAAGGTACATACCACAAAAAAGTTTACATTTACTGTGATTTATATTTTTTTAATTTTTACGGTGCTCCAAATGCATCACTAATCAATTTGTATCACCACAGAGTAACGTATAGAAAAAAAATCTGTCACAAACACTCAAATACTTTCACAACTTGACACGCGTATATAACATTTGCAGTCGGTGACGCTGCTAGCGTAGATTTTGTGAATACAAAATAACTTTAGATTTTGGAACAAAAGCTCGTTTGTAAGTTTCTCCTCTGACATCCTGCAAAGATAGGTACGTCAAGCTATAAGTTGTTTTTACCAGCCTTGGAAAGCGCCCCTTGAGAAGAAATTGACCTTTTAGTGTTACTATTGAGGATACCTGAGCAAATTCTCGAGGAGGATGTTTGATACGGTATCTAATGCTAATATTTGATTCGCATCAGCTGAAAAGTTTAAAGGTTTATATAAAGATGTTTAGAATTCTGGATTTTTTCTATAAGACACCTAGTTGAAGAATCTTTCAAACTTATACGAGAGGTTTTAAAAAATATATTGTTTTTGGTGAATACCGTACAAAAGTCCCAACTGCTCCCAACCGTCTAGAGCCAGTGAGACTATGGCATGTTGTGAGGCTAAAGGTAGCTGGAGAGGAAGAAAGGTTGGGAAGTACTATCAGTAAGTAGATCTGGTCACAAAAAACAGCTAATGCCATTTCAAGCTACGTTTAGATTCTGAATAATGGTCTTTCACCAGGGCGGTACGTAGAGTACCCGTCTACGGAGTGTAAAAATAAAATACAATGCGAAAGTGAGTGGAAGAAGGAGTTGAGGACGTCCGAGGAAGACATTGCACGATCAAGTAAATCAAATACTTGAGTCGGGCCATGTGAAGAGTCAGAATAACAGAAGAGTATGCATGAAACGGTGAATGAATGAGAATGAAGCAAGGAGTGTGTGCCAAGACAGAGTTATATGGCGGTCTGTCCACTCTGCCTACCCCTGCGAGGAAACGGTGTGATGGTTACTTAGTTAGTTAGTTAGTCTACCATTCTGTAATTATCAATTAAATGTGTTATGACACATATGATTGAAATAAAATGAATTTGCGAACGCCGGGTTTGAGTTCGCAACCTCTGGATTCGTAGTCGAGCGTCTTGTCACTCGACCACGGAGGCTGTCAAAAGGAAGTAGGGTCTATTGATGTTTTCCAAACTATATTACAAAGCTTGATTGATGGGTTGGAAGTTACAAAAAGCAAGAAGCCTCATTAAAGTCACAAAGGATTTTGAAAAGAGCAAAACTATTTTTAACAGTTTCTCCCACTTGATCTAAACTTAGATACCTCATCTGCGCTCAGTACTGCAATGTCATATGGAGGAAAGGAAGGATAGAAGGTGTATGGAACGTAACAACCCCCCTCTCTTTTAGTCGAGTCGACAGAATCAGGGATCGCTAACTAGGAAGAGCGGCGCGACGGGCCTAGCGCCTTTTGCAACACAGCGGAAAACTTTAAATCACCACCCCTACCCTTACCCCTAACGTACAACGACATGTTATTATTAGTAATTTTAAAATACACACATAATAATAATAATAATATTTGGATAATTTGTATAGTGCCGTTTTTGTGAAAAATCACTTCAAGGGCGCTGTACAAATCTTAATTTCTACTTAATATTAAGTCTTAGTTTATTTAAATAGTATACAGCAACATACTTACCTGGCAGGTCACTTCTGGCAGGACACAATCACCATATCATAATAACTTAAAAATTAGCTGATTCTTACATTTATATATATTTTTTTTTTTAATTTTTTAGGGCATGAGAGCAAATTTAAAATGAAGTATATGGGAAGTTTTTTTTAATTTTTCGTAGTGAGGAACAGATAATGGTGATAATCTTCTAATGAATTTAAGGAATGAGAGTCAGAAAAGTTTTCTTGGTTTGAACAGAATTTCTATTGGGCTTGCTACATCTTGATTATGGATATGATTGTCTGAAAAAATGGTTTTGAGTTTGGCTCTGAACTATGTCGAGTCTTTTATTATTTATTTATTTATTTATTTATTTATTTATTTATTTATTTATTTATTTATTTATTTATTTATTTATTTATTTATTTATTTATTTATTTATTTATTTATTTATTTATTTTATTTATACTGGGTTTTAACAGATTTTTTCACTTACGTGAAAAAATCCAGTTATAAAAAACCAGTTAGTGTACAATCATTGATAAATACAATACAAATAGACAAGATACATTAAATTTTTAAAAAATTGTTGTTTTTGTACTTATTACTACTAGATACATACAAAATATACTTAGGGAATTACTCTAACACCCTTTTAAGCAATAACATGACATTCCGTCTGAAACCGTACAGACCATCAACAAAAATGTCTACATCAGCACACTCTATTAGATTATATAGTCGGCACATTTGCGATAGAGGGCTAAAGTAGGCAATATTGTTTCTGAATGTATTCAGGTGGAATGTACTATGGCGTCTTAAACAATGAGCATTGGGTACATTAATTTCAATAGCGCTAAGACATATTGCAGTGTCGAGATGACCGTGAATTATTTTATGTAGACATATCAACTCAGTTAATTGCCTTCTAGTTTTCAGTGTATCCATGTTAAAGTATTCAAGGCGTGCATCATATGATCTAAGATGGTCATGTAGACCACATTTGAAAGATAACATTCTTAGCATTTTTTTTGAACAGATTCAACAGTGTTTACATACTTGTGGTAATGAGGATTCCAAATAGTGCTACCATATTCCAATTTACTTCTAACCAAGCTGTTGTAAAGGGTTAGAATTGATTGTGGGTCCTTGAATGGTTTACATATTCTGTGAATAAATCCCATCATTTTGAATGATTTACACTTAATGTCGTTAATGTGAACATCAAATATGAATTTAGAATCAAGAGTGATTCCTAGATCTTTTATCGAAGAAACTTTATTAAGGATAGTATTATTAATAACATAGGAAAAGTTCTTTGTAATTCTATTTCGAGTGAAGTTTAAAGTGTAACATTTATCAACATTTAAGTGCATATCATTGTCAATACACCAGTTATTGAGTGCGTTGAGGTCATTCTGAAGCAATTGATGATCAGAGATCGACTTAATTTTACGAAAAATTTTAAGGTCATCAGCAAAAAAGGCATAATCACAGTGTAATTTTGAACCAAGGTCATTTATGAATATGAGAAAAAGCAGGGGGCCAAGATTCGATCCCTGTGGTACACCAGAAGTTACAACTATATGGGATGATTTGTATCCATTAATGAGTACTAGTTGTGTTCTCATTACTCTCAGATCATGTGGTAGTCCATTTCAGGCTTTAGGACCTAACACTCTGAATGCGCGCTCTCCGAACTTAGTGTCTGGTGTGCGCTTTGGTTCCTTCAACCTTCTGATAGCCGATGACATTGCCGATCTAAGGGTTTACTGTCGCGAAATGAAATCTTCAGGAATACACAATTCCGATAAATAAGCCGGAGTCATTCCGTTAATTGATTTGAAAACTATCCAGCAAGGTTTAAACTGGATTCTTTCGGGACATTTAAGCCAGCTTATCGTACAGAGGTAGACACTTTCTGTGAATTAAAAAAAACCCCTTTTTTAAGCGTCTAAACTAGGCTGTGATATTTTTAATTCGATAAATTAAAAGCATTTTTTAACCTTGTTATGTAACGAATAACTTTATTATAAAACGTGTGAAATTATTAGCATCTACGAACAGAGCTAAAATTTTACGCACTTCACTTACTGCTGTATTTTTCATTTTTATAGTGAATACCGCACATGAGTCCCAACTGCTCCCAACCGTCTGGATCCAATTGGGATATGTTGTGAGGCTGAACACAGTGGGGAGGGGAAGGAGATGGGAAAGTGGAAGGTTGGGAAGTACCTGACTATTCAGATCTGGTCACCAAACACGGCTAAGAGCCATTTTCAAGTTTCGATTCTGAATGGTGGTCTCCACCAGGGTGATACTTAGTGTCTACCACTCTGGAACGTGCCGCAAACATATTTTTTATTTTATATGAATTAAATTTGTTGTGACACATATTAATTTAATAAAAGTTATTGGCGCACGCCGGGTTTGAACCTGCGACCTTTGGATTCGTAGTCGAGCGTCTTGCCACTCGACTATGGGACTAGAGGAGAGATTCTACGATGTTTTTTTTTTCGCTCGTTCGTTATAATGTCTTTTGACCTCTGTTAGCCTGTATAGGTACAAGTAGTTTGCTACGTGCGCTAGTTTTATCGGATAATCATATCGCAATAAGGCAAAAGGGAGATGTGGATATAAAAAAATAAAACAGAATACAGTAATGTAAAACGGAGACGGCAATAAGGGTGACCGGATCTCATTATAAGGGAGGTAGTCCAGGAGGCTTTGAAGGCGGTCGTTATGAACGTCGTTAAACGCTTTACGATATTCGCATTGTAATTGTCCGCGATCCCTTACATATCCGCTTTCTTACTTCAGTTGTTTGAATAAAACCCCACGGGCATACATCTTTGAAGTTTGTGAATTCAAGCCGATCCCAAATATTGGAACGGTATAAGATGCATATAAAAGCACGCATGAAAAATGCTTTTCATGGTTATTATATTGGACCGAAAACGGTCCTGCAACTAGCTCACTAACTAACCATCACGCCGTTTCCCCGCGAGGGCAGACAGAGGGGACGAACCGCCATACAACTATGTCTTGACACACACTCCTTGCTTCGTTCATATTCATACATCGTCTCATTCATACTCTTCTGTTATTCTGACTCTTCACATGACCCGATTTAAGTATTTGATTTACTTGATGGTGCCATGTCTTCCTCGGGCGTCCTCGACTTATTCTTCCATTCACTTTCGCATCATATATTATTTTCACACTACTTTCTTCGTTCATTTGCTCTACATGCCCAAACCAACTAAGCGTCTCTTTGTTAATCCTATTACGCTTAGATCAGCCTTACATTCTTTCCGGATATCTACATTTTTAATACGGTCATACGTGGTTTTTCCGCACATACGTCTCAGGGATCTCATTTCCATAGCATTCAGTCTACTTTCATCCTTTCTTTGCCATTTCCATGTATTACTGCCGATCATGAGGATTGTTATACGCACTTCACTGTGGACTGCTAGCTTCGCTTCTTCGGACGATTTCTTATTTGCGCCAACAGCGTTCAGTCCTCCATTTATGGAGTTTCCTCCGGTTTCAACGGTCCTCCGAACGGAGCTAATTTCTGCAGCATCTCTGCTCTTAGTTTTTAGCATGTTTTTCTCTTCACAAAATTTCACTCGAACATCCTAAACGTCAAGTAAAAATTTAAAAAAATGAATCCTCACAGATTATTACAACAAAATAATGGTATTCTGAATTTAAATTTGACCAAAAACCTAAGCTGGAAATAAACCCGAGACCTGCAGCGTCAGACACGCCGCGATTCGCTAAAATCACATATTTTTCAGAGGTACCTAAACTTTTTTACCTTTATTCCTAAATATGTTGCCAACCAAGTTGTCATTGATAGAATTTCAGGAAGTTTTATTCCTGTTTTGTAAGCCTGTTGAATAAACTATTATTTTTTAAACTAACCATCCATCACGCCGATTCTCCGCAGGGGTAAGCAGAGAGGGTAGGCCGTCAAACAACTATGCCTCGGCACACACTCCTTGTTTTTTATTCACATTCATAAATCCATGATCTATATTGTTATATTTGTTTGTTTTTTCATATTCGCTTTTGGTTTTATGTTTGAAGGGTAAGATTTTGTACCAATTGATAAGAAAAAATTACACCACACTAATTCAATATTCCATCATACTTATCATTGAAAAGAAAAACCGCAATTTGATTGTGGCTAGTTAAAATAATTAAATTACGACAGTAAAACAATTACGTTTCAATCAATAAAATAAAACGATATAGTATGTAATGTGGTGGTTAAAACAGTGTGAAATTACATGCAATATAACATTAACTTTAAATAATTTCCTTTGTGAGTACGTACGTCCGTCGAGTGTAAAATTTTTAAATTTGGAACGAACGAAGGTATTTAAAAAGTTATCGCATTAAAAAACCTACCTAATAAAGTACCGACCTATAATGTATTTAAGCAGACATTATTCTATATTTGAAATGGGTGGATTCAAGCTACTAATTTATTTTTTTTGAAAGTCAAATTACATCGCGTGAATTTTCACGGGAACAACTAGTTATATTGTATTAGTTATATCGTCGCTAGAAAGGTTAAAAAAGCATAAGCGATACTTTGGTCAAAAATTAGCCATATTTAGCTCATTTTAGACCTTTTTGGCCTTCCAGCCATTCAAAATATATTTACCATTTGGGAATAGGCTTGACTCAAGCGACACAAGTTTGGGACTTTTTTAGCTTCTTGTCGCTTCAGGTAACTCAGTGAGGCATTGAATTACCTGAGTTAACTTTTTTTTTAAATTCAACCAGATACTGAAGACTTGTGAATTTTATTGTAGAATTTTAAAGTGTTTATTTTAAATGTTTTAAAACTTAAGAATGTTCTGGTGTAAACTTCCCAAAATGGCGCTTCAGCTCGTTTGCCTTTTCGAAGACGACATTGTTGTTCATAAAGATAACCGACAAGATAGTAACACCAGTGTAAGCGTTTTGAATAATTTGCAAAGAGGCACTTGGTTTGGACGCAAAGAGTGGATGGACAAAGAAAGGCGAGTCAGGAGAATACGCACAAGTCGACGGACGGAGTTGGGTAAGTCTCGGGAAGAAATTGGCACCATCAGGTGAATTAAATACTTGATTTGGGTCATGTCAAAGGTCGGAATAATAATAGAAAGGGTATGAGTGTGGATAAATCAAGGGATGTGTCAGGAAAAAGTTTGGCGAGTGTGGCGTTTTCTTTACCCTCCCTACCCTTGCGGGGAAAATAGCGCGATGGTTGGTTAGTTTAAAGCTTTGATTTATAAAAGCTATGCTGAAAGTCAATTTGTTCCTGAAAAAAATCATTTGTTGAGAAACATGATAAAAATGTGTAAAATGAAAAAGGTAGTATTTTTAATAAAAACGTATATTATGATTAAAGTCAAAACTATACGAGGCTAATGGTATTCGGAAATTTGCTACTATTCATGCAAAAGAAGCTAACCCTTTAACTGGAAAATGAATTTTCTTTCGAGGGTAGTTTCAGAATAGGGGATAAGGTTTAAGAGGAGGTGGATGGAATGAAATAGGATTTCAGAGGTAGGGGGAGATGGGGCAAGATGAGGCAGGGGGGGTTGATTTGCCGCCCATACATCTGCCGGCGAATCCACTTTATTGGCTTCAATAAAATATGAACACGTTTGGACGGGCGGATCAAGGTAGGGGCAGAGGGGGCGTATGAGCCGGGGCATGTGGGACGGCGAGCGGCGGGCGGGGAGCGGCGGGGCGACTCCAGCCGCTGGTGTGGGGCTGCTGGGGCCGGGGCAGTTAAGATAGCCGGTGAAATTGCTTTTCAGAGTGCCCACCCTTGAGGAAGTTTCAGGAAGATGGAATAAGAATCGGGTCCGCTGCGCGATGAATTTCTCAAGAATATGATGATCATATGTAAATATTAATAAACCGTATGTAGCCTTACCGTCCTGGTTACTCGCTGGCCGAAACTTTTTTCGGCCGGATATGAGTTTGACTGACGTGTTGGGTTTCGCATGTATGCCGCAAGAATTTCGTCAAAATATTCCGAAACATTTTCGGAATAGTATAAAAAATATATTGCTTTTGCGAAGTGTTCTTTGTAAATTGGATATTTTTATAATCAATCATTATTTCAAGCACATTGCTGAGTGAGATATCAAATAATATTTTATTTACAAAGTGTTATCCAACATGATGAGACAGTTCACACAGTAGGTGTATCTAAAACCGTTGGGTTTGTTACATTTAAGGGTGTGTTGTCTATTCACGAGTACGTTTTTTGAAATACAATATTGATTATAATTAATCTCTGCTCTAAGGAGTCTCTTTTTAAATGTATTTATTTAAATACTAACGGACCATTTGCGAAAAAAATACAAAACACAAAACATGGGAAAAAAACGAAAGTAAATGGAAGAAGAAGTCGGGGACGCCCGAGGAAGACATGGCACAATAAAGTGAATCAAATACTTGAATCGGGCCACGTGAAGAGTCAGAATAACAGAAGAGTATGTATGAGACGATGTATGAATGTGAACGAAGCAAGGAGTGTGTGCCTAGACAGAGTCGTATGGCAGTCCGTCTTCTCTGCCTACCCTTGCGAGGAAACGGCGTGATGGTTAGTTTCTTAGGAAAAAAAGAGCAACGGAGAAAGAACAACACGTACATAATATTTAAATGAAGCAATTAAAAAAATAATACAAAAATATACATTAGAAAGAAAATTCAAGTCAAAGCCAAGGTCAAGGTTTTGATAGAGTCGTAAAGAATGGCAAAAATCATTTAGACTGGTACCAGAAATTT
Source organism: Drusus annulatus (assembly GCA_022651775.1). Lineage (NCBI taxonomy): Eukaryota > Metazoa > Arthropoda > Insecta > Trichoptera > Limnephilidae > Drusus > Drusus annulatus. Next base: position 1,499,287 of record JAGWCC010000160.1, on the reverse strand, counting down.
CAAGATCATGGCTTCAGTTTACAAGTCACGACATTCTGGACAATGTAGAATGATACCCATAGTCAGTAGAGTGATGATTGAGGAACAGCAGTTCATTGTTTCCAAGTCCATGGCAAGAAACGTTGAACTGGATGAGTTGTATTTACTCGTCTGTTCCCTTTTCTTTCGCAGACCTTTATAAAATGTGTGTCTTTAAAAAATATTATTACCGTTTGTTTTGTAATTTTGATCTTCCTGAAATCGAGTTTTTTTAACTCCTTAGGAATAATACATCAACAAAAATATTTTTTGTACTATTTTATCATTTTAATAAATAAAAACGCAACCTTCCAAGATTTTGATACAGATTTTTGTTGTTTTATTTTTGTAAAATTACCCCAAGTCTAGTCCCCAACAGTATTTTAGTATCCATCAGGGCAGATGATGAGGCTTTTCGAAACGTGAACTCAAGAAGAAGGAAACTCAAACGACACAAGTTCTCGGAGTAAAGTAATAAAAAATATTTAATTAAATTTGATCCTAAATTTGATATTTTATTTTTATTACGTAGAAACGCACTTAACAAATGGAAGAACCAATTCCGTAACTATAATTTGATGACGTCATTGAGTGGGGTATTATTCTTCGCCATAAAACAAAACAATCCTGTTTCCCGATTGCTTTTGACTGACCACCCCCTACCACCCCCTCGCTACCCGAACCCCCTCCCCGCCCCAACCCCTCTCACTCTGCATTCGCTAAACTCATCCCGAAGCCTCCCCCATCCCGATTATGGCCCATCCACACCGCGGGAACGACGAATTTTCATTTATTTTATGTATAGTACACGCTGTATTAAATAAACGAATTTAATAATACTACCCGAGGTACTTCAACGTGCTCGGTTTTTTAACTTAAGAAACATTATTTTTTATAGTGAATACCGCACAAGGGTCTCAAGGGTTTGGCGGCCTGCATAGTCGAGTGGTAAGACGCTCGACTACGAATCCAGAGGTCGCGGGCTCGAACCCGGCGTGAGCAAATAAATTTAATTTAATTAATATATGTCATAACACATATAATTGATGTAGAATAAAATATAGTATATTTGCGGCACGTTCCAGAGTGGTAGATAATCTAAGTATCGCCCTGGTGAAAGACCACCACTCAGAATTGAAACGTTGCTTGAAATGGCTTTATAATATATATTATTAATACTTTGAGTATCTAACACTCCGGATCGTGCTGCAAATACACTTTATATTATTTTGTATGAATTAAAGTGAACATATTGAGCAATTATAGTTTTTGAGAAATAGTTCCGTTATTTGAAGAATTTTTGGGGGTCCAGTTGTGAACCAGCCCTAACCCGAGTCCAATCTCCATCTAATCCGGTCATCCCCCGAAAGTATTCCGTGCTGCCAGAATCGGATATAAATCTGAGATAGCGCGAGTCCATCTCTTTTTGAATTATACGCCCGCCTGGCAGCACTGGCCCGATACACCCACCCCCAAGGGGGGTGATATTACGAGCAGAATATTGCGTAATAAAAAAAATGCAATGTTGAAAAATCATCTCTAACGCATTGCAGTAATTTAAAAATGTTTGACTCGGGACTTAAAAATTAAAGGTTTTTCTTCTACCCTTAGAGATTTGATAAAATATGAAATGTTAACATAAAAGTGTTGAGATATGTTAAAAATAGAATAATGTCAGAGAAAATAGTTGAAATTTAGAAATGCATAGTCATCATTGGCGCTATAACCATTGAATCGTCCTGATTGCCTCTAGAAAAAGCCTCCACTCCTGCTGTCTTCAACTAGTTCCTTATAAACAAATCTAAGAATGTGGCATTGGCATTCACACCGTTAAGCCTCCTAATGTTTAACATTAGGTCTCCTAATGTTTTTTCGGCCTGCAGGCTTACCATAAAGAATAGTTTGAAACGCCAAAACAGCTGTCACCAAAAAACTAAAACTAGCAGTACTTTTAATAATAATATTAAATTTAATTCAATTGATATAAAAAAATAAAATGGAGTTCTACAAATTGAACACAAAAACTTTAAATACTATGAAGCCTATCTGATCTCTGTTACATGTTCAAACCAGAGGAGTTGTTCTCGTTTTATGAATCTTATCACCTATTTCAAACGGCTTTTCAAATAATTGATAATAAAAAAATACAGATGAGTAGGTTATCTTTCCTTCTACGGTGTAATTTTTGCATTAGCTTTAGTAATAATCTATGAGAAAGGTAGTCGACATGATGAAACACTCAAATGGGATGTCTTTGTGATCATCTCCCACACAGCATCTGAGGGAAATGATTTACCTCAGGGTCTCTCCCACGCGAATAAAGATAAAAAATAACCATAAATGCTGATCAAATTCCAATGACAACTAGAAATCAAATATCATCGAATTGCTAGTTGGAAAAGACAAGCAGAGGTCACCCACAAATGAGATAAGCAGACGATGTTAAGAGTTCATAGCCAGACGTTATATGGAAACCTTTAAGAAGCATGATTGATAGAAAATTTACCGCCGCCAGTAATACCCTTCAGCGGTATTATGTACGACCCTCACGAATGTTGAAATCTCATTTTTCAACCCTATGGCGTATGAAATCGGAATCAATTTCGAGATTAAACTTCATTTCAATCCACTTGGAAATAGTTGTCAACAATCGTGTAATGCTCCGTACAGTAAAAGGCGGCGATGGCAAACCTATTCCGAAAAGTGATAAAATATTTCATGAAAATTATGTAATAACTTTGTATAATACCACAGATTTTATTATAATTTTTATGACCGACCGGTTTCGATTAGCCTAAGCATCATCAGGGTACACAAATAATCTAAACAAAAAATATATAGTGTGTGGTTATATATACTCATACATTCATCTTATTGAAAATATCTTACCTTCAATAAAAGCACTGGTACTCATATTCTCCATAAAAACGGTCATGGCAACAGATTAAATAATAAATAAGCACTAGAAATAAAAAAAGCCACTAAAATTAATAGTCATATCCTTAATAATCAGTTAAATTTGTCCAGTAGTCCAATATTAGGTATATTTCCCGTAAACTCATAAAATTTCTCATTATTCTTTAATCACCTTCTCAGTTGACGTTTTGTCTCTTTCATTTCATATTATCCGTCTCTTTGTCTCTGTTTCTTTCTTATAATTTAAATGTCATTCTATTGTTTTCTCACTGTTCTCTTATTTTATTTTATATTGTGTTCCATCTCTGTATGTACGAGTATATATAACCACACAGCATGTATTTTTTGTTTAGTTTAATTTCGTACCCTGATGATGCTTAGACTAAGCGAAACCGGTCGGCCATAAAATTAAAACGAAATCTGTGCTCTTATACAAAGTTATTATTTCATTTTCCTTACATATATAATAATAAGAATAACGAATCATGCCAATTATAAATTTTCCACTGCTAATATGGAATTTTAAAAATTAAGTGTAAAAATATACAGTGTAAGTTAGTGGGATAAGAGGAAGGTGAAAGAGAACATGAGAATGGGATAAGAGGAAGAAGGACAGGGGTAGATGGGAAGTTAGTTTCGGTGATCTAGTTTGGGTGCAATCGTATAATGAATTTCGGAAATTTATAAAAGATAACCAAATAAGTCAGATGTACTCAGCGTAATACAGATACTTACCTTGAAATATAGATTTTTTTGTAAATAACCGACGTCTCTAATAACTGATTCGGTTGGTTTTCATAAAAATAAAAATAACGCGAAAATTGTTTTTTTTTATTTTAATTCTCACTTGCGGAAAATAATAACTAAATAGTGGACTTAGAACCGTTTGAATAAGTCGTTTCCATGTGACTTAATCACATTTTTTAAATTGCCTTGGATGCCGAAACAGCTGTCTCTAAAATAACAGAACTTAACAATAATGATATTAAATTTAATGTATTTTTTTTACACATCAAACACGAAAACTATAAATACACTATTTTAAAGTTGAAATTTGTAATCGACAGATATGATAAAAAGAATGCCGTTAATTCTAAAAAAACATTTAAAAAAATGTAACTACACGGCGCTCAAGATCACGACTATCTATAAATTTACTGACTCATGTAAATTTAGTTGAACATTTTTTTTCCGCTTTATAGGTTCTTCATCCCTGGTGAATAGTGTCATAGCAGCTGGGGGGGGGACGATGGCGAGCTAGGGGTTGGGGGGTTGGAAAGGAGTAAAGGGGAGGGAGGGTGGGGGCACGACGGTGTCCGGGAACAAACCGCCCGGAAAATTGTCAATTCCGTTTGCCCCGTTCCGGCTGCCCCGACCCCCCAAAAGCATCGCTTGTTCCTTGGGCCAATCAAAACGCGTCCCGCGAGTGCGATACAGCGGGCGGTTAACTACTTCGGGAGGTCGGGCACGGGGCGCGGGCACGGGCACGCGGGGCACGCCGGAGTGGCCCGACTCAATTTTGTCGTATTAAAAGTTGAAGTGCGCACATGTGACGAAATGCTAGGCGAAACGTACCAACATATCAGAACGTTCTTTATTCCATATTGGATTTTTCATACTTAAACCCAGGGTTAAAGTATGAACATACGAAGACAGATAATTTGATTATTTTTTATAGTGAATGCCGCACAAGAGTCCCAACTGCTCCTAACCGTCTGGAGCCAGTGGGACTATGGCATCCCCAATTGGGGTATGTTGGGAGGCTGAAGGTAGTGTGGCGAAGGGAGTAGAGATGGGGAAGAGGAAGTTTGAGAAGTACCTAGCTATTCGGATCTGGTCACCAAATATGGATAAAACCACTTCAAGCAAAGTTTCGATTCTGAATGGCGGTTTTTCACCAGGACGATACTTTGAGTATCTACCACTCTAGGACGTGCCACTAATACTCTATATAGTAGTTTATGTTTTTAACCCGCGACCTCTGGATTTGTAGTCGAGCGTCTTAACCACTCGACTACGGAGGCGGTCATCGAATATCGTAAAATTATTACAAGGTATTTTTTAGACGAGCAAGATGAAGATGTTAAATGCAGATAAATAAAGGAATACCTATGCGCTAGAACGAAGAGTGTGACATTCTCTCCCTATTTCTATTTCTGAGAGGAGAAATGTGATGGTTGAGGAGTTAAGGTTCGATTCGTGCGAAAGTGTATTAGTTCTGCACTTCCAGGAAATGTTAAGCATTTTGGGGTGGTTACCCAGTAGGTAGGAATTTCGCCTTATAAAGTCAACGTTATGAATGCCGCATTCAAAGTAGGAAATTCGATGAAACCAATGAATTTGATTAAAGCATCCTTCCCGTAAACAAAATATATTACGACGTGTTTGTATGGGCTAATTTACCGAAGTTTGCTTTGCCCAGTTGTCCGCTTGCCCACACCTCCCCAGCCGATCGGATCATATACGTCTGCGCTGCATTATCCGATAAGTTCCTTCAAAGCAATAGCCAATTGGTTTCCGACGCTGCAACTAAGGGGGGAACTTATTTCGGTCTTAGTGGTGTGAATGCTGGCTATCACGATCTGCGCTGCGTAATGCACATACGTCGGCAGGCAGCAAGCTTGTGACACAACCTTTATAAAATATCATGAGATTTTTTAAAACCTTTTGCTGGATGCAAGAAAATGTACATAAAATAATGACAATACAAAAGTTACAGTTCGTAAAGCCAGCAATACTGTATCACGTTTAAAGCGTTCGTTTCGTTACAGAAGAATTCTTTTATAATACGAATAATATTAGGTAATATGTTTTCGGAAAAATGAGAATCAAGATTTGAAAGACAGGAAAAATGACGGTTAAGAAATAGAAGTGTATTTTAGGCGTAGAGTGTGCTAGAAGTAAGCACTAATTTTCCTCACTTCTGGTGAAAAATCTTCTGTAAATTGGCGACAACTGTTTTCTTTTATGTCGATGTAGGCCATACTTATTATTTATTAAGTAGTTACAACAGATTCGAAAACTTTTGGGATTTAAAGATATTAGTTGCATTTAGGTGTAGTGTTTAAATAGCACGTGAAAATTTTTCAAAATTCAGAGTAAGAACAAAATAATGCCCGTGGCGAATAAACAGAGAAGAAAATGAGGAAACAAAAATTGTTGCATGACGGGAAAAAAACCTTAAATGGATAAAATTAATTTATTTAAAACTTGAAGATTATTTCAGTTTATTATAGTTATTATGTAGAAGATTTGAGTTCTAAGTTGTTCATTTAATTTACAGCAAAACGTAACATACTTTGTTCAGAGAAGCTTCTAAGCACGAAAGCTCGTTGTAATAAAGTCGTGGAAAAAATTACGAAATCTTATTTTAACAAAAGAAGGTTATAAATTATTATTATTTTTATTTGTGTCGACATGTTATCATCTTCTTTTATTCGTTTTAATATACTGTATATTATTCTGAATGCATTAATTGTGAAATAAGATAATTAATTAAATAAAAAAATATTTGCGAATGCCGGATTTTGAGCTCCTAACCACTCGACCACGGAGGCCATTAAACGGTGAGGCTCTGGAAATTATCGTAAAACTGAGCGTCTTTCACTAAATTTGTCTTGAATATCCAATCAAGTTACGTTTAAATTAATTGTTGTGTTTTACTCTAATCTAAATCAATTTATCGACAAATCTGAATCATAACGTCATCTGGAGGGCCAATTTTTTGCATTATTTCAAACTAGCCATAGTATTTTAGTCAAGCCTTGCAAAGCGCCCTTTAGATGACATTTCATGAAAACTATCTAATCCAAATTGGTTTTATAAAATTATTATTCTAATAGAAAATTGTTTAGTGACATCTTTTCTTCAAGATATAAAGCATAATTTAATTCTGAGTAGTCGACTTGATGTTTTCTTCCGTAATAGTGAAGATATGGGGCATTGTTGATCATTTTGACTTTAATTTAAATACTTAACATAAACACCCAAGCGCAGCAATTACTGAGTAACTATTAATAGTTACAGGAAGGAACAAAACTATAATACTTTGATTAAAAAGTTAAAACTACTTTAATTTAATGACCTTCTAAAATCGGTTTACAAAAAGTGCTTTTTTTACAATCCCATCCATTTGTATGGACTCCCGCACCTTTCAATTCCGCTACACACTTCCATTAGGCTTTCACAGGACGACATGTCAGTAGTGCCATCCCCGTTCCATTCCCGTACCGCCCCTATTGCCCCCCTACCCCCAGCCGGGGAGGGGGTGCGAGCGGTAGTCAATCTTTTAAGTTCAAACCACTAATAAAATATTTATCTTTTAAAGTAAAAACTATTAACACAATATCTGGTATCAGCGCCAGTACCATACCGGCTAATCGTTGTGAAGTATGTTACTAAACATTTTTTTAATATAATATAGAACCAATTTTGACTATGAGCAGATAACCTGTTTTATAATGCTGCAAGCTTTACTGTGCTGTACATTTTGGCAACATAAAGATTTAATTTTTCAGACTAACACTGCTAAATGAAATTTCCGCTGGTGAGCTTTAACCTCTAGTGTGCCAGAAGAGCCAACAGTCACCGGGCATTAATCATTATCTTTTCAGGAATTTTCATCCTTTAAAACCTGTTGTTTGCATATTTAAATGAACTGTAGTTTCTTGTCAAAGAAACAATCAGTCTATAGAAACATTTTGCATCGCGCTTAGTTCGGTACAAGTCAAGTGATAAATATTTGAAGTTTACTTACATCAGTACGTCAGAAAATAACGATTTTCAAAGTGATATTACTGTTTGTATTTACAGGAAAACCTCATGCAATTTTATTTTCAATTGGAAGGAAATGTATTCAGCCACACTAAAATTCAATAAAACGACAAAAAAATCTTCACATTTCTTAACCAAACTTTTTATAGTGATATGAGTGAGAAAAAAACTATTTTCCGAATATAAGTAGCTATTTCAGAAAAACTACTTATACCACTAACATACAATAATAAAAACTAAGAAAACAGAAGATAGGGTAATTAAAAAAATAAACATTTTGTCAAACACAAGTAAGTTATTACGAAATTACAGTGAGGAAGGTAAGGCGGAAATTGTAACTTGCGGAAATCAGGCATTCCAGTGGTTTTAACATCAGACCAATTTAGAAAAGCTTATGATTTTTTTACGGCAGAATTAAGGTTTTTCGGTCTACAATAGATTCGTACTATCAACTCATTCAAGTCGAAAAATGAGTTGGTATCAAGGACACCATATGTACATCGCGCCTCACACTTACAACAAACTCCCACCACAGACTGTAGCCATCACCAATATGTATTCCTTTAATTAAAACATTACTAAATGGCTAATGAGTAAGGACCGCAAGGAAATTGAAGACCTCCTAAAATAGCACTTGAAATTCTTCACCATGACAAACTAGAACATTGTGTAACAAATATAATTTTTTTTAAATATTCTACTTGTACTCACTGTCACTTACCTCAGAACAGGTTCTTATGACCTAGTGAGGTAGGTAATGTAAAAAAATAATGTAAGAAACAATGAGTTAATATATAAATATAAATAAAAAATCAATCCAATTGGCAAGTTGATTATTTGATCCTGACAACGTCATAGGACGGATTGAATCACCATAATCAGATGAAATGCTTTATTTCGGTTTTCTCCTTACTTGTATCCTTACAACTGAATGTCCTTACTGTCTACTGATAACCATATACTCATCGTCATGAAATATTTTTTTGTTCTTTTGTTACTTGTTATGTGTACACTGTTTGCATCTTAAGAATCGTTTACTTTTAAGACTTGAATATTAATGTTTTAATTACAACAACATGTTAACTGTTCTCAAACTAATTTTCTTTTCTTTGATTTAAAAATGAATTCATACGTTTCATCTGGATGTTTATACCCTTAGCTTCTAGTAAAAGGTTTTTTTTTAATTTGTTCATGTACACATGCATTGTTAAACCCACATCTGAATCTTTTTCTCTCATGAATTATGATGACGATCATGATTTTAGGTAGTTTTAATTTGTGTTCATATTATATATTATTAGCTTAATCAATTAAGTATGAAGCGCACTTGCGGTGAAATATCACGAAACTGCGCTGTATAAGTTCACTGTTATTATTATTAATAAAACCTGAAGCCAGTTTTGCTGTCGTGTTCAGAACAAAATGGTTGTCGACCACAATGCCTAGAGGTGGGGGTATCTGGGGGTGAGTGGGTGTTGGGTGGATTGGCCCACCCCCCCCCCGCCCTAAAACACTGCGACATCTCATCCGCTACGTGATCCATTCCCAAGTTAGAAGCAATCTTATTCAATATCCCCTTTCTGGTGACCGCCTATCCTACTCTCCCCGCTTTACCCGCTACCCCCCCCCCCTCCCCCCTCACCCGATAGGATCGGATTGCAAACTAAATCCGAGTGCTAGCGCTGGCTAAAGTGGCGTTTTATATTATTGTTGTTTATTTTTCCATTTTATACAATACGAGTACATTGTCAACACTATGCGTTAACAATAAAGAATAATATAGTTTTGACTTATTTATTTAATTTGGAATATTCAACCCATTGATATCAAGTAACACACATTGATAGAAATAACATAATAGAGGTTGAAATTATTAATCCAATTACAAAAAATCAAATCGTGTGTTGATTGAAAAAGTGCAGTGTTGAATTTATATTTAAAAAAATCAGATTATGACGGTTTCCATGGTCGAGTGGTAAGAAGCTCGACTACGAATCCAAAGGTCGCGGGTTCAAACTCAACGAGCGACAATAATATTTATTTAATTAATATGTATCATAGCACATTTAATTCATATAAAGTATATTTGCGGCACGTTCCAGAGTAGTAGATACTCAAAGTATCGCCCTGGTGAAAGACCACCATTCAGAATCGAAACGTTGCTTGAAATGGCTTTAGTCGTGTTTAATGACCAAATCTGAATGGTCAGGTACTTTCCAATCTTCTTCTTCCCCATCTCCTTCCCCTCCCCAATACCTTAATCCACACAACATACCCCAATTGGGGATGCCATAGTCTCACTGGCTCGAGACGGTTGGGAGCAGTTGGGAGTCATCAGTCATCGACCGGTCGGTTGCCGAGTGGACAAACGCGTCGGTATCTCACCCGGGCGTCGTGCGTTCAATTCTTCTGCTGGCCAAGTCCTCCATCATTGCACAAGCAACATCTTCCGCTTCTTATGATGGCAGTAGGAGTTTTCCAAATATTTTCAGGTTATTCGTAACCCGGGAATGTTTGTCTTTCTTTAAAAAAAATAAAAATCACAGTAACGAAAAGAGGAAATGAGTGATAGAGCAGCATTTAGTAGAGAAAAATAATAGAGAGAATCAAGAAGTGTAATTAAACTTGTGTCTTAAGTAGCTACAATCCTCTAAGTATGAGCTCTGGCATCATGAAATTTGCTTAGATTTTCTGTGTGCTACTTCTGGCTGAACGTCACTATTTTCAGTTTGCAATTTCATTTAGGCCACGCAAATAAAATTCCGGCGTCTTTCCATAATAGAGCATGTTCCAAACATGGACGACGTCGGGTAGCTCCAAAACTTTGTTAATAAATGCACGCCGACCAAGTTTCGCTTGTTCCAAAGCTTCATCGGGAAGCACAACTGACTCGAACAGTTGAACACCTGACAACACCTTGCTTCCACGGACAATGAACACATAATCTTCGAACGCAAAGTCAAACGCCTAGACCACTATTTTATTTTTATTAGGAACACAAAAAAATAACAAAATATTTACAGAAACGTATTTATAAAAATTATCTTAAAATAAAAAGGTGATTGTGAATATTTTAAATTAATGCGTTTACAACATACATAATATTATAATTTGCAAAGCGTAATACACAAGCGCTGCACTGCGCCTAGGTAATCAACGCCTGATGCGCACAACAATAATTAACACATATTAATTGACGACCTGCATGGTCGAGTGGTAAGATGCTCGACTACGAATCCAGCGGTCGAGGGTTTGAGCCCGGCGTGCGCAAATAATTTTTGTTTAACTAATATGTGTCATAACACATTCGATTGATCTAAAATAAAATATAGTGTATTTGCGGAACGTTCCAGTGTGGTAGATACTCTTAGTATCGCCCTGGTGATAGACCACCATTCGGAATTGAAACGTTGCTTGAAATGGCTTTAGCCGTGTTTGGTGACTAGATATGAATAGCTAGGTACTTCCAAACCTTCCACTTCCTCATCTCTTTCCCTTCCCCACTACCTTTAGCCCCAGAACATACCGCTATTGGAGATGCCATAGTCTCACTGGCTCTAGACGGTTGGGAGCAGTTGAGACTCTTGTGTATTCACGTAAAAATAATTAAAAAAAAAACAAAGTATCTAATATAAAATAAATAAAACTAAAATAAATAAAGACACGAAGCACTCACTTTGTGGTAAGACATAATTAAATTTCAGATAAAAGTGACTTTGTTTTGACACCACTTTATTAGATATATATACCAACCGATTTCGGCTCTACCTGAACCCTCTTCGGGGTTGAACAAATATGTATTGGTCACTATATGTATTGGAACAATACATATTTGTTCAACCCTGAAGAAGGTTCAGGTAGAGCCGAAACCGGTTGGTATATGTATCTAATAAAGTGGTGTCAAAACAAAGTTACTTTTATTTAAAATAAATAAAGGTTGTTAAAATTGTAAAATGATAAATCATTACTTTATTTGAAAGAAAAAACTATTTTGTAACTGTTTGAAAAAGAAGCGAAAGTAATAATGCCCAAAAAGAGTGACACGATCTACACGTACTAAATTCTTAAATCCAATGAAAATTCCAAAGTAGTTACATATTCTTCAATGTTTTATGCATGTACATAACGAAAGCATAGCTGTACCAATGCGGCCCGCTCCGCGTTAGGAAGCATTCGGGTTGATGGAATCCATTTGGCTTATCCAACCCCTTTGCGTCTTGCCCGTCTCGCCCCATCTTGCCCCATCTTGCCCCCTCCTGCTCGAGTAGCCCCGTCCTGCCGAAGTTGTCCCGCACTGTCCGCTTTGCCCACTGTCCCACTGTGTAGCGGTGTGCCCACATTGCTGGTGGCTTGTCGTGTAATATTAGTCTACAAAGATTTGTCTTAAGGGATGGTGAGAGGTTTTGTAGGATAGCAAAGTTATTGAAACATTTATATATATATTAATTTATTTTTATAAAAAGAAAGAGAAACATTCCCGGGTTACGAATAACCTGACAATATTTGAAAAACTCGCCATCATAAGAAGCGGAAGATGTTGCTTGAGCAATGATGGAGGACCTTGAAGTAACAATATATGGAGGGAGAGCTAATTATTTTTACCCAACCTACACAAACTTGCGATAAATCACTTTCTCCAGGTTTTTACGTCGTAGACCATGAGAGAGAAAGAGATAACAAATTTCATAGACCGCATCTATATACTGTCGCAATGATCTTAAGCTCCTGGGTCACCGCAGGACTCCGCCCTCATTTTTTATTATCCCACTAAACTTGACACAACCAAACGTTTTTTTAGGTTATATGCTATATTTTTGTTGATAAAATACTGTAAAAAAGTGGCTTTACGAATAAACAAAAACATCATGTCGATATATGATATGAATGGATGTATAAATACCGTAGCCTTAGTCTTAGCCGCGCCCAGGTGCGCCGAGTCAGGTTAAAATCATCAAAAACTGACTTCACTGCCTTGGATAGATACTACTCTATGTACTCTAAGTGGAGGACTAAGCCGGCAGAGGAATTGAACGCACGACGCTTGGGTGGGAATCCGATGCGTTTGTCCACTCAGCTACCGACCGATCGTAATAAAATCGAAAATATTTCAGCTTTTTTAATTTGCTTAAAAAATGAAAAGATAAAGAAAAAGGAAGATTTTTCAGAAATCAAATTTAATTGAGCTTTTTTAATTTGTTTAAAAATTGTGAAGATAGAGGAAAACGCAAGGTTTTTCCGAATCGCATATTTGAACAAAATAGTACAACTGCACTTATTGGGAAATACCCTACAATAAGTTGTCACAAAGGACATAAATAAATCAACCATTTTGGAAGATTAATTAAGACAAGAATCTCAACTGCTCCCAACAATCTGGAGCCAGTGAGACTGTGGCATCCTCGATTGGGGTATGATGTGAGGCTAAAGGTAGTGGGAAAGAGAAGGAGATTGGGAAGAGAAGGTCGGGAAGTACCTGTTTATTCAGATCTGCTCATCAAACACGGCTAAAACCAATTCAAGCAACGTTTCGATTCTGAGTGGTGGTCTTTCGCCAGGGCGATACTCAGAGTATCTACCACTCTGAAACATAGACATGTAGTTTACATTATTTTTATATGTATTTTGACAGATATTAATCAAACAAAATTAATTTGCGCACGCCGGGTTTGAACCCGCGACCTCGCGATACGTAGCTGAGTGTCTCAACACTCGACCACGGATGCCGTGAGTTACGGTATGCACCCACAAAACCCACCCACACTTATATTTCATTTTCGTCAAGGAGAGTAGCTGGCTCTACGCTCAGTGATATATTTCAGAAGCTACTTTTATGAACATCTCCCTCTAAATCTCCATCGGCCAATCCACTTAAACTCGGTTTGTAACGGGATCTTCCTCTTGCTCTGCAAATCTACTCGGATGCTGTAAGACTGACGGTCGTTTAGTCGCGAAGGTTATCCCGGAGACGTGACTCCGGCAACCTCCCAAACTCTGCGAAACGATTCTCAAATTCTCTGTCTCCCGAGAGAATAATCGCGGTGGAAGGATTGGGGCCGCTGACTGCGGTGAAAGAAGATATGCCGAGTGGTGGAGATAAGATAAAAGAGTGGTACGTAACGGGTACACTAGAAGCGGCAAAATGTGAGCTTTCGGATTACAAGATCACGTGATCGGTGGCATTTCTTTATGAAAAACTTTTGTGAAAAATTATTTCTATAAAAGAATTTTGTCAGTACTTTTGTATCAATTTCAAAACACAGTGCATAGAGCTATCAATTCATAAGTCATGGTGGTTGAAAGAGAGAGTACGCAAACAGCGTGCAATATAGTTGTGAATGATGAATACTTGGAGCAACTGAATGATTTTGTGTATTTAGAAAGTATATTTTCGATAGATTGAAAGGCTGATAAGGATATTGAAATAAGAGTGAATGCGGAAACTTTATTAATGGAGGACTGAACGCTATTGGCGCAAATAAGAAATTGTCGAAAGAAGCGAAGCTAGCGGTCCACAATGGAGTGCTTATACCAACGCTGATGTATGGCAGTGAGGAATGTAACTAGCAGAGGAAGCATGAATATAGACTGAATGCTGTGAAAATGAGATCCCTGAGACGTATGTGCGTAATACCATGTATGACCGTATTAAAAATGTGGATATCCGGAAAGAATGCAAGGCTGATGTAAGCGTAATGAATATGATCAAGAAAGGAACGCTTAGATAGTTTGGGCTTGTAGAACGACTGAACGAAAAAAAATGGTGAAAAAAATACATGATGCGAAAGTGAATGGAAGAAGAAGTCGAGGACGCCCGAAGAAGACTTGGCACGATTAAGTAAATCAAATACTTCGGTCATGTGAAGAGTCAGAATAACACGAGAGTATGTATGAGACGATGTATGAAATTGAACGAAGCAAGGACGGTGCGCCGAGACAGAGTTGTATGACGGTCCGTTTTCTCTGCCTACCCCTGCGGAAAACGGCGTGATGGTTAGTTATTTAGTTAGGATATAATAACAGCGTTTTAATCCCGTGTACTTAAACAAAATAAAGGCGTTAACAGAATTATATTTAACTGTGTTATTCGTGGAATAATCCAGGAATCACTCCAGCGTTGAGTAGGCCTATCCATTTATACAAGTACTTTATTTGACAATCATTTTTTTAATGGTTCAACCATCACCCTGAATCCATTATTAGCTGTTTTTTTATAGCGGAAACTTGAAAGTTTCCCCTTTTTTAAGCGTCTACTATTGTAGCCTATTCTGTGATATTTTCAATCCCGATAAATTAAAAGCATTTTTTAACCTTGTTATTTAAAATGTAACGAATGACGGCCTCCATAGTCGAGTGGTAAGACGCTCGTCTACGAATCCAAAGGTCGCGGGTTCAGACCCGGCGTGCGCCAATAACTTTTGTTTGATTAATATGTGTCATACAACATTTAATTAATATAAAAATAATAAAAAGTATATTTGCGGCACGTTCCAGAGTGGTAGATACTCTAAGTATCGCCCTGGTGAAAGACCACCATTCAGAATTGAAACGTTGCTTGAAATGGCTTTAGCCTTGTTTGGTGATCAGATCTGAATAGCCAGGTACTTCCCAACCTTCCTTTTCCCAATCTCCTTCCCTTCCTCAGTACCTTCAGCCTCACAACATACCCTATTTGGGGATGCCATAGTCTCACTGGCTCTAGACGGTTGAGAGCAATTGAGACTCTTGTGCGGTATTCATATATAAAAAATAAGAAAATTTTTATTTTAAAACGTGTTAAATTATTTCAGCATTTATGCATAAAGCTAACGTTTTAGGTACTTAACTTACTGGTGTATTTTTTAATTCATTTTTAGAGCCAGTGAGATTATATATATTACCCCAACTGGAGTACGTTGGGAGGTTGAAGGTAGTGGGGAGGGGAAATAGATGGAAAGAGGAAAGTTAGGAAGTACCTGGTTATTCAAGTCACCAAACACGGCTAAAGCCATTTCAAACAGCGTTTCAATTCTGAATGGTGGTTTTTCACCAGGGCGATACTCAGAGTATCTAACACTCTGGAACGTGCCTAAAATAAATTTTATAAGATTAAATGTGTTATGACACATATTTATTAAAATAAAATTTATTTGCGCACGCCGTGTTTGAACCCACGACCTCGCGATTCGTAGCCGAGCGTTTCACCATTCGACCACCTGTTCTTTTAAGTTCCAAGGGTAACAGCGGCTAAAATAAAAATAAAAATTCTCAGAGCAATAATATACCAGAAGGGAGCGCTAGTGTAGTCAGTATTGATGATTTTTGCCTGACTGGGGTGTGGCTAGGGCTAGGGCTAGGATATTTATACATCTATTAATAGCACAAGTCGATATTTGTTTATTAGTATGACCACTTTTTCACAGTATTGTTATAAACAAAAATATAGGATATTACCCAAAAAAACCGTTCTGTCTTGTTATGTCACACAACAAAACGTAGTGGGCGGAGACGTCGGAGGCGCGGAAGACAGAGAACATGCTTACATACCTAAAAGCGGTGCCATATCGTGTGGGAACTTGTCTTATCTCTCTCGCGGTCTACGACGTAAAAACCCTGAGAAAGTGATTTATCGTAAATTTGTATAGGTTAGGTAAAAAAAATTATCTCTCTCTCTATTTATATTCTTGCTCTAAGAGTATTATTGATCTTTCAACAAATTGATAATATTATTTGAAGTAAACTTACCCACATAAAATATGCATTAGAATCATGCGAAATGAAATTGACTTTAAGGCTTATTTGAGCGATGTTTTCGGGACTTATGTCGAGCACTTTCATCCCTAGGATAAAAGCTTTCGTCACAATGGAAGTTGGATTTCATTCACATGATGTCTTTCAGAGGCTTTGGCTCCGGAATCTACATGTTTAATGCAACGCGTCAAACTTTGCATTTACCTTCTAGCGAAAAGCTTTCACGCCTTGAAGCCCGGAAATAATTTGGAAACAATATAAACTTAGCTCTTTCCATAAGTTCTTATTAAAAATACGCATACTTTTCGACTAAGTTTAAAATATCGAGCAAGCAATACAGCGTTTCGTCTAATTTTTTTAGAGTTGAATGGAAAATTCAAACCTTCAAAATCAATGATGGAAAAGAAAAAGAGAAAATAGATAAATTTGCAGAAAACAAAATCTGTGTATTTTTTGTGCCACTACAGTTTACTGTTCGGCTTTTGTTGCTTGAGATATACTCGTACAGATTTAAATTTTAGAGAAACAAATATGGTAAAGTCTATGTTTCTTCGGAATATTCGTCATCATGCGATGATTTATTTTCACCGCAATTAAATAAGGATGTTATTAAGTTAATTAGTCGATATCAAAAATCAAAATACAAAAACACATATAAATACGAGTATATGAGTGATTGGAAAAGGGAATTGTAGTCTGGATTTCAAAGTGTTAAGAAAGCTCTTAAGATATGGACCGACGCACTCAGGGCCATCTCAGAGAAGGAAGAGGCTTTCTAAAACAAGCTTACTCGCGAATAAAGGTTCTAGCGGGGCTTTTCGCCAAGGCTTTTACGGGGGATGCTTTGGGAGGTTCCACTGGTGTCTACGGCCTGCCCTTCACGTCCGGTGCAACCAACAGACTGTTCTTTATTCTTTCTTATTCAAAGGGGAGGTTTATGGAAGGGGTTGATAATGGCATAATATTATCCACTTGGCTTTAACTTGTTTGGTGCACCTGAAAAAGCACAAGCTCAAACGTATTGTTTGTAGGTATGTTAACATAAGTTATATTGCAAGTTTGTTTGGTTAATTTGTTATGGTGAAAAGTCGCAGAATCCCCCGAGTTTTGCAGTCTCCGAAATAGATATATTAAAGGATACAGGACAAATGTGTACTGTCTTATTTTTTAGACGATGTAATTAATATACGAGTACCATAGATCAAACCATATAACATGAATCAATCGAAATGATGATAGTTTTGATGCTTCTGAACAAACAATAGTTTCTGGTGTTCAGATATCCGATTGTGCAGTGATTGTTACGAAGATAGTCATCCAATTCAAGGGCTATTCCCCGTTTCATCTGTTATCTTTTCAATCAAATAAAGTAAGCACTGTGCACCGCGATGAAAATTGCAAGGTGTGTGCACCTTTAGAATGTGTACCCTCAGTCAGTCAGAGCCGGAATTAAGACATTTGACGCATGGGGAATGCATTAAAAAATTAAAACCAAAAAAGCGTGAATTAGAAAAAGGAAAGAAACTGAGGAGATATAAAATATTTAGTTTTAGGTCCTCTCAATTAAAAAGTCTAAATTTTGCATTTTTTATTAGTTTAGATAGCTGTGAAAGCCACACACTACACCGATTTAGCAAAAGCTTTTTTCAAGAAAAATACTCGACGAATTTATTTTACGTTTGACGTTTGATCACCGCGTATGAAAGTTCCTTGATTTTTTGCTAGCATACGAGTATACTGCTTTTTTATAAGATTTATACATTGTTTGAATATTATAGTAATTAATGTAAGTGCACGAGTTACTCTGGCCTTTTGGCATGGTAATACAGCGGAAAATGTATTGTCAAATACAAATGTTGTGTCCCGAATCCACACTGCCTGGGAAAATGTGATGAAAAGAAATCCATTTTTTTACAAAGTGATGTGATAAAAATAATAATCCATCCTTCAAATAACAAACCCCTTAAACATCTTAATTCCTTTATCCCGCGCCTCTCCTCACAAAGGTGTTAAGTAACTGCTGTAAGGAAGAGAAGGATTCCCGGAGTCGGTGTAATGAATTCAGAAAGCAATACGCTACCTGTCGCCAGTTTTCCATTAGCCTACGCCCCCCTCATCCCTTCAGCTCCCCACCGAGTCCTCCTGCCTCCCCCGCCCCCTGCGATCGCCCCATTCCGGTGGGGCAGGCTTCTCCGCCTTCTGGTAGGGGGCGGCCGTGAAAATCACAATTATTATGCATATGACGCGGCGGTACGCAGAATCAGCTGATTATTTTCAACGGAGCTTTGAGCGAGTGAAAGCTTTTTATAAAAGGCAAATAGTTGATTGTTACATGACGAATAGAAAATCATAAAAGACATGAACTTGCTGCTTTAGAAATGATTATGATTTTGTAAGGAAGAAAGGTTATTTAAAATGTTAAAAAATATATGGATCTACGCGAGACTCCTAACGTGGATTAAGCATACATTATTGTCGCAGTTCTAGAATAGGTTTTTTTTTTCTTTCTATATTACGTTTGCGCTATAAGCAGGGGCGTGCACTCCGTAAAGGCACATAAACACTGCCTACCCTGCCGTACTCGCATAAAATACGTATAAGATTGGATTAAATAGTGTGAATTTGTTGCGAAAATCATTCTTTTTTTATAGCGAATACCGCACAAAAGTCCCAACTGCTCCCAACAGTACCTGGCTATTCAGATCTGGTCACCAAATACGGCTAAAGCCATTTCAAGCAACGTTTCAATTCTGACTGGTGGTCTTTCACCAGGGCGATACTTGGGTGTCTACCACTCTGGAACGTGCCGCAAATATACTTAATATTATTTTATATGAATTAAATGTGTTTTGACACGTAGTTACTAGATAAAAACTATTTGCGCACGCCGCGTTTGAACCCGCGACCTTTGGATTCGTAGTCGAGCGTCTTACCACTCGAACATGGAGGCCGTCGAAATAATAATAAATTAATAATAATACATCTCCACTTAAAAAATAAGCGCGAAATTTAGCTAATCGCACCGCCGCGTACGCCAACTAACGTGTCAAAAGCAAAAGTGTGCTTAAACGCCGCCAACGTCACAGAAGGTCATTCTATGTTCGCTAGACTACACAAAATACGTGTGTTGTGAGCTGTTACGCGTTCAAGTGGCTCGTTTTTTTTGGTATCTTTATTAGTGTTTAAGACAGTGCTTTTACAGAACAAATCCAATAGCAATCATTGGAATTTTTTGATACCTATCGTAAATTATCAATTAATCCGCTATTTTTCCTACATCCTGCTTTGATCGAAAACTCTGTGCAAGCCACTGGCTATAAGGTAGACAGATCGAAATATATTTTTATTGTTAATTAATTTAATAAAAATTAAAATAATTAACAAGTTGATCGCTTCAATACAGACGAAAATGGTTTAAATATAAAAAAAAACGACAGCAATTTTTGGTCCCGAAATATCACAAAGCAAATTCAATGATTCAATTGAACAAAACGGATTTATTTTTATTTTTTATCATCGGATATCTCGAACATGGCCACAATGCGATAAAGTATAATTTTTAAAATACTATTTAACCTTTCATTTTTTTTTTTACCAACTTACGCTTCCGACCCCAAATATATTCAGTGTAATCTAAAATAATTATGATAGATCAATTAAATTCAGGGGCACGTAAGTTTTTCACAATAAATTTGAAACTTATTTTTACGGTGAATACCGCACAAGAGTCCCAACTTCTCCCAACCATCTAGAGCCAGTGGGGCTATGGCATTTCAAATCTGGGTATGTTGCGGGGCTGAAAGTATTGGGGATGGAAAGGAGACGAGGAAGAGGAAGGTTGGGAAGTATTTGGATATTTAAATCTGCTCACCGAACACGGATAAAGCCATTTAAAGCCACTTTTCAATTCTGAATGGTGTTTTTTCACCAGGGCGATACTTGACTACCACTCTGGAACATGAATTAAACATACGTATTAATTAATTAATTGAATTTACCAGCGCATGCCGGGGTTTAAACGCGCGACCATTGGTTTCGTAGTCGAGCGTCTTAACCACTCGACCACGGAGGCCGTCTGAAAAAAACTGTAATTCGTTATTGTGTTTTGCAAAATAAACAATAGTGTAGGTATTTTAAAAAATACATACTCGTATAAGTTTTTTTTTTGTAAAAAAAAAACACATATTTTTTATTGTTACTGAATTAGTGGAACGCGTGTCCAAAAATTCCGATTCCACATTTATTTGTGGAGATTATAATTTACCTAAACTATTGTGGACAAATGACAACCTAGGTGTGAAAACTATTAGTGGTACTCTTTCCTTGCAAGCTACTACAATTGTGTCTCTGTATATGAAGCTTCGGACTCATTGTTACCAATCGATAAATACCATCCATCTCTATCTATAAAAGTTACAAACTTTTTCAAAATTGATTCTTTAAATCCATGTATTTCTTATTACAACAAATTTAATGATGGCGACTATGTCAGCATGAATAGATATCTTGCCCAGTTTGATTGGTCATCTCTATTTTTCAATTCTAATATTAATGATGCTGTACTTAAATTTAACAAATGTTTAACGGATGCTGTAAATTTATTTGTTCCACGGGGAATCTACTCCAAACCTAAGTTTCCTAAATGGTTCAGTATGAAGCTGAAGCAGCTGATATTTGAAAAAAAAAAGAAAGCTCACAAATTGTTTAAAGATTCAGGCAACTTAAGGCATTACCAAAAATTTAGTAATCTTAGGGAATTGTCTAAAGTTGAATCAGCTAAGTGCTACAAATCCTTCATAGAAGTCACTGAGTCAAAATTACAACTAAACCCAAAACAATTTTGGCAATTTGTAGCACAAAAGCGGACTGAAAATGATATCCCTTCAAGTATGTTTTATAATGAAACTCATGCCACAAACGGACTTGACATAGCTAACCTCTTTGCCAAACACTTCTCCTCTGTTTATTCTAATATATCGTGCACCACCCCTTCATACAACTATACAGAAAATGTTGACTTGAATAATTGCCAAATCTCACTTTTAGATGTATTTAATTCGTTAAAAAATCTATCTAGTAAGAATAGCACTGGCCCTGATGGAATTCCTGAAATTGTATTGAAAGAATGTAAATACATCTTATCTAAGCCACTTTCTATCTTATTTAACCTATCACTTTCATCTGGCTCATTTCCTGACTCATGGAAAATTTCATATATTAGGCCTATTTTTAAGTCTGGTAACAAGTCCAACATTGAAAACTACAGACCAATTTCGATTATATCCCACATTCCAAAAATATTTGAGTCCATCATTACAAAGAAAATTACCCCCGTATTTAAAAATGTTCTGATTGAGGAACAGCATGGATTTAGATCTGCTAAGTCTACCACAACAAATTTACTTTCCTTCACTAATACCATTGTTAACGCTCTGGAAGTTAACTCTCAGGCAGATGTTCTCTACACTGATTTTTCTAAAGCCTTTGATAAAGTTAATCACTCAATTCTTATCGCCAAACTTCATGCTATCGGTATTAGAAATCCTTTATTATCTTTCTTCAAATCTTATTTAAATGATAGACAACAAAGAGTCAAAATTAATAACTTTGAATCTATTAATATTAAAGTAACGTCTGGAGTACCCCAAGGTGCCCATCTAGCTCCTCTCCTTTTTAACATATTTATTAACGACATTGCCAAAGTATTTTCTTCCTCGCGTTTTTGGCTTTTTGCAGATGACAATAAGATCCTTAAAATAATAAAATCTTTTCATGACTGTATTCTTCTCCAAAGTGATATTGATTCATTTAATGAATGGTGTGAAACTAACTGCCTAAAATTAAACATTGATAAATGTAAAATTATGTCATTTCATAGAACTCATAAACCGATCCTCTTCAATTATAAATTAAATAGTGTCTCCTTATCTACCGTCAGATCTATAAAAGATCTTGGTGTCACTATAGACTATAATCTTTCTTTTCGTGATCACATTAATAATGTAGTTAATAAATCATTAAAACTTCTTGGCTTCATCAATAGAATTGCATGTGACTTTAAGAATATAAAGACTCTAAAAACCCTTTACTGCTCATTAGTTCGCCCTCATTTAGAATATCAATTATTGAAAATGTCTTCATTAGAAAAGCGCAGGAAAGACTTCGATTTAATTTTCATTTACAAAATTATTAATTGTTTTATTGACTCACCTTCTCTGTTGCAACTTATCCAGTTCAACATTCCTTGCCGTAGACTCAGAAACAATGAATTGCTGTTCCTCAATCATCACAATACTAATTACGGGTATAATTCTCCAATGTCCAGAATGTCAAGACTTGTTAACTCAAGCCATGGTCTTGAAATTTTTGGTAGCAGTCTAAATGATTTTCGTCATTCTTTACGACTCTACCAAAACTTTGACTAAGACCATGGCTTGAATGTTCTCTCTTATGTTTATTTTGCCTTATTTTTGTCATCGCTTCATTTATCTCAATTTATATGCTATTTCTTCTCTGTTACTCTTTTTTATATTTCGTGTTTCTCCACCCCCGTTTGAAATTGGAACGTGTGTAAAGAAACGTAAAAACGTTTTAAAATGAGATTTGGCGTCGAACCGTATTCGCGCCACTGTTAGACTCCACGAGTCATTCTCAATATGTTAGGCTATAGAGCAAATGAAGGGTGCGTGGAAACAAACGGGAGAGTCGCTTAATGTTAAATGTTCAGAAATGCACTTAAAAGTTGAAAACAAAAACACATAATATTCAAACTGAAATAATATTCACATACTAACGCAGAAACTCCTTAATGCTTTATTCTTACATAATTAAAATTTTTGTGAACTGTTTTTTTTTTACACAACCATTTGCAGGAAACTACATTAATGTAGGACTGAACGCTGTTGGCGCAAATAAGAAATTGCCCGAAGAAACGAATCTAGCAGTCCACAATGGAGTGCTTATACCAAACCTGATGTATGGCAGTGAGCCATAAAACTGGCAGAGGAAGGATGAAAGTAGACTGAACACTGTGTAAATTAAATCCCTGAAGCGTATATTTGGTAAAACCGTGAATGACCGTGTTTAAAATGTGGATATCCATAAAAAATGCAAGGCTGATGTAAGCGTAATCAATATGCTTAGATGGTTTGGGCGTGTAGAGCAGATGAACGAACAAAAGGAATATTAAAAGAATATATGACGCGAACGTGAGTGGAAGAAGAAGTCAGTGACGCCCGATTAATAAATGGCACGAGGCAAGTGAATCAAATACATGAGTCGGGCCATGTCAAGAGTCAGAATAACAGAAGAGGAGTATGTGTGAGATGATGTATGCATGTGAAGCAAGGAGTGTGTGCCAATACAGAGTTGTATGGCGGGCAATCTTCTCTGCATACTCGTGTGGGGGAAACGGCGTGATGGTTACTTAGTTTTTAAAGAGAAATTGATGAAATTATTAAAATAGTGAGCATAGGAACAGCATTAGAAAATATTTTGACCAAAATAGCAGTTTTAGTTTGTTTTTAGAAAATATATTTTTTTCAATCGCGTTCACAGCCGCCGACATAACTCAAATAGGAATAACGAAGGCAATATTGGCGGAATACGGTTATTTTATCGAAATGGAAAAGAGAGGTCGCACTAAGAAAAGTCTTAAAAAACCTTTCTTCTCGTTTCTTTTAATGAAGGATTCTGTAAACTTTAAATAACATCCAGGGCGTGGAGATATAAACGCTTGATTTCAGACAAGGAGGCTGCGAGATTGATTGCTAGATCTGTGGGAAGTCTAATAAATTTTGTCGGAACGTTTTTCTTCGTCTCAATTTTTCGCACGCATATTTCAAATAACGCTTATCTCAAAATTTGTTCTACGGCAAAAACATATTATTGGATTTTAAAAATTAAAATCTATGGGTTTAATGTTTTGGTCGAGCCCGATGAATAATGTCATTGATAATTTTTTTATTTTAACCTTTTCGTTACCAAGCTCGAAAACGTCCTTACAATCTCAAGATAACACGCCGGTGTTACGGTTACATTTGAGTTTTTTAAACGCTTTCTTGTGAAAAATTTAATTTAATTTAGGCAGTTAAGGTCACGTGCAAATTTAATTATTACGTTTAAAATATTTCGTAACTATTTTTTTAGAGAAAAAAAAATAAATTTATATATATATATATATATATATATATATATATATATATATATATTATGAATATACTTCTCTCCAAGTATTACCAAAAACAAATTACCTAAGATTATGCCATGAAAGTTTTTTAATAAGCAAGTTCAAATGGGGCAACTACGTCATCCCCCTTCGGATCGTACGTTTGAATGTTACTCTCACGTAGAAAAGTTTAAAGCAAATTGTGTCAAAATCTCAAAATAATGGTATCTGATTTCCCAGCTGTGGAAAATCCTCTTTTCCTCCGTCATTATTGACGGGCTGCTTAAAACTAATTGCGAAGAAAAGATCATAAACATCTTCAACATCGTTGACTTCGCGACATAAACAAAAGCCTCCAGAAAATATTCCGCAACGTACAATGCGTGTAGAAAAACACCTTGCTTATATAAATTTGTCCGCTGGGTTTAGCGTGCCACATCTTCGGTTTAAAACGTCGCCATAGAAAAGGGCAAAAAGAACGGTAAGTGTGAAAGCGTGTAAGGATAGTTGCGATTGTTTACGACATTTAATTTCCTAAAAGCAGTCTGTTGTTCTAGTTCACGATAACAGATGGTGCTACTCGGCGCTAAGTAAAAACACAAAATGGCGGACAGACGTCAGAAAGCTTTTTCTAATCCAAAGCTCTTACCGTTGATACATTGCTAATGGATGCTTTTAGATATATACATTATAGTAAATATATCGATTGGCGGATTTATCGTCTGGGTGAAGTTTTGTTACAGACCGATTTAGAAAATTAATCAATTTATATTTCTTTGTGCCATTATAACCAAATATACAATATTTTCTTCGGAAAGCTTGCTCAACAATTAAAACATCGGGATGATTTGATATATCGTCGCTGGAAAGGCAAAAAAGCTTAAGCGATACTATGGTCAAAAATTAGTTAAATATGCAGTTTTGATCAGTTTTTTTCTGCATCGAAAGCTGACTCGCGTTTGATTCTGAAGACTTTTGTGGCCCTTCAGCCATCTTAAATATATTTACTTTAGAAGAAGGTTTGACTCAAGCGACACAATTTATGGACTTTTTAGCTGTTTGTCGGTTCAGGCAACTCAGTAAGAACATTGACTTACCTGAGTCAACTTTTTCTTCAAAATCCAACCAGGTACTGAAGGCATAAATTTTATTGTAAAACAAAAAAAAACTTTGAGGTTCTATTTAGGTACATACGATAGGGGTGGGGGGCAGAGGTCCCGAAGTCGGGTGGTGGGATGATCGACTCTACCGAAGGCCCATGTACTTAATGGCCTTAATGGCCTAGGTAGAGAAAAGGTCAGAAGAGGTTGATTTCACGTTGGACTTCATGCTAAAGCCGTACCGCTGAGGAGTTATTATTATGTGAATTATTATGTTGATTTTGTCTTATTTTTCTCTTTCTCATTTATTGAATTCATTAAACTACTAATTGTATATGTATGTATAATTAAAAACTTCTGTCGAGTTTTCGTCTCGACTACTTTATAGTAACCCATGATCACATTTTCGTTATTAGTTTGCTACTCTTTAATTGTTTTATGTATATCTTTAATTATTCTACCAATTTTGTTCATTTTATGAGAATTCCTACTTTGGGCCTGTGATTATTATTCAATGTTTCTATTTTTTACATTGTATTTTTTAATGTAAATGCATAAGTTTAATTACTTTGTATTACGTATACTTGTACTAACTCATACAATGTTAATTTCCTTCGTCCTAGAGTGAGTTTTTATAACTTATCGGGATTGCTATATAGCAAGATATCAAATAATATATATTTTTTTTTAAACAAGGTTTCAAAAGGAAAATCGCCCAATTGAATATGGTTGATAAATGAATGAACCAAGAAATGGTATATTAAGTAGCAGAACAATATTTATGATCAATGTATGTACCTATAATGATCGAAACATATCTAGTCACTGCAGAATGAAGGCTGTATCTTTGCCAAATATAAATTTTTGACTATGAGATTCAAATACATTCCAACCTAACCTTTTACCAACCCTGATTTATGACAGTGAAGCATGAAACTGCCAGAGGAAGGATGAAAGTAGACTAAATGCTGTAGAAATGAGATCTCTGAGGCTTATGTGTGGTAAAACCATGTATCGCCGTGTTACAAATGTGGATATCCGAAAATAATAAAAGACTTATGTGAGCGTCATGAATAGGATTCAGAAAAGGATGCTTAGACGGTTTGGGCATGTAGAGCGGGTGAACGAAGAAAGGAATTTTAAAAGAATATATGTCGCAAAAGTGAGTGAAAGAAGAAGTCAGTGACGCCCAAGGAGAAAATGGCATGATCAAGTGAATCAAATTTAGACCGGTTGGTAGCTGAGTGGATAAACGCGTCGGATTTACATCCGAGCGTCGCGGGTTCAATTTATATGCTAGCTTAGTCCTACATCATTGCACAAGCAACATCTTCCGCTTATTATGATGGGAGTAAGAGTTTTTCAAATATTGTCAGGTTATTTGTAACCCGAGAATGTTCGTCTTTCAAAAAAAATAAAAAATTACTTGAGTCGAGTCATGTCAAGAATAAGAGGAGAGTATGTATGAGACGGTGTATGAATTTAAAACAAAGAGTATGTGCCAAGATAGATTTGTATGAAAGTCTATCCTCTCTGCCTACCCCAGCAGGGAAAGGGCGTGATGGTTAGTTAGTTAGATGACGTAATTAATTTACACAATTACTCTAAAAAGTCACTTCTAATTTCAAATTATAAAAACGCAATGAAACCCTATTAAAAAAAAACATCTGAATTGCTAAATTCGTATTTCTACTAAGAATGTATTCAGATTTCAGATAATGTTTCTTTAAAACTACCCGGAGAGCATCTGCTCCGGAGGATACGATCTGTGTGTGGGGACCGGGGACTAGAGACTAGAGATAGAGGCTGGGACAGGGGACAGGAGACTGCAGGAAGCAGAAAGAGAACGGAGAAGAGAATAATAAGAGAGTGTGATGACACAGAAGCGCCGGGTTGTTTGGTCGCTACGATGGCATTAAGGGTAGTTTAACTAACGGGGGATGAGAAAGCATAGGCTTTCAAACTGGGAGTATTGAACAGATTAAATAAACATGTTTTTTTTTAGATTATCTTTGAAATCGTTGTGTGTTTTAGAGAATAGTCAAAAACAGTTCGTTCATAAATTATTGTTGTTATTATTGTTTAATAAATCTCCTTAACATTTGCAATGAATAAAATTTATTATTTCTAATTTTGAAACTATTATTTCGTGGTGGAATTCCATTTTAAAGATTTTAATAATACCAAATTTTTAACTTTTTTCCACTAATTAAAATATAAAAAAAACAGTAATTTAAACGGATCCAACCTTGGCAGCTGGACCCTCAGTACGGACCTCCTTTATCTCCGTTTAAATTTCATCTTACTCCCTCCCTAGCCTTGATGAGTGGGCTTTAATAAAATAAATATGTGTGCTATAAGCACACAAAACACAGTCAACAAAATTTAATTTTAAGGACTTGTAAATAAACATAGGAGTATATGCAAAAAAAAAAATCCTACAGTAGCAAAAGGCAGCCCGCTTACCGGGTAGAAAAGATTGTTCCTTCATTTATGCACCTCTAACCACAACTGATACAGAAAGAGGGAGAAATATTCCTTGGCACTGTTAACCATTTCTACAATACCCTATATGATTCAAACGGAACGAACTTACGGGTCAGCACTCAAAATTGACGTTAAACGTTACTTTCTAACACTCTAATACAAAGAATCCTACAAATTATGTAACTGAAATTTTTCTATGGGTAGTTAGAAAGATGTCTGAGGTTTCGAGTGAATGCAATTTTACAACTGTAATCCTTAAAATTTTATTAAAAAAACATACATACATAAATTGTCAGTCAAAGGTGCAGTTCGAAAACCAGAAAAGGCATTTTTGAACGTTTTACCTAAAATTCTTGGATGCTTTTAATAAAAGAATTTCAAAGATTACTGTTCAATAATTTTATTCACTGGAAACCTCAGACATTTTTATAACTACCCATATAGAATTGACAGATAAATCATTTGTAGTATTTCTTGTACTAGAAAACAAAAAATGTCTATTTGTGGGTGCTGACCCCTAAATAGCTTATTTTGTGTTTCTAAGGTAAAAAAAGAAATATTTCTAATTTGTGAATTAGCGTTCTCTCCTTCTCATATAAGAAACGAATTTATAATTATTAGGCAATATGTGATTGTTATGAATATGTTTTATTATTTACCAAACAGAGATCCCCCAAAATGATCGAAATGACATTCCACTTCCTGAGATAAAGAGGCTAGGATACATTTGAACCCTGTGAACATTTCATTTGGCATTACAATTGGCATTACATGTTGGATATCAAAAAATGCCAGAATAGTCAATTCTCGTTTCATCGATTAATGTCGCATAATTTGTAATATATATTTTTTTAATAAATCTGTTGAAAATCGGAGCGACCCACAGTTTTCCAGAGATCTTACTAAGGGGTGGGGGTGTTTAACTGGGAAAGAGCAAAGCGCGCGAAACCTTAAGTGGCGGGAAATAAAATGACAGTTAAAAGGGTACCTACCCCTCCCAAAACCCCTTACACTCCTCCCACTCCGTACCCCACACAACCAAGAAGCTTTCTTAGTTTGAATAGATCCTTCATATTATTTACCGTTGGGATTTTCCTAATGCAAAGTAAAGAAGTGATTATTTCACGGAGGGCGATGAATAAATAAGTTGACAATAATTACATTGTAACATTCAGGGACGCTTATTAAAAAAACCTAAGCATTTACTGCATTATGAATTGAAAGCCACGACAAAACTGGTTTATTCGAAAGTTAGATATTATTGATTATTTTAGATTGATGCATCATTTTTATTTTTCTTATTCAAGCGTTAATTATTATTTTACGAAAAAATGTGCCTAAAAAACATGGCATTGAAATTTCACTGAAATAATAATCCATTAATAAGGAGGGTTTAAAATTTTACTGTCGAAATTAGAGCTTTTTAATTTTGACTTTTTAACGAAAAAATAGACTTCAAGCTCAAAAAAGGGTTTCCTGTTTGACCCTATAAAAATCTTTAACATCATATTGTTATACAATAACCATAAAAAGTAGGCTCCCGGCCTCCGCGGTCGAGTGGTTAAGACGCTCGATTACGAATCCAGGGGTCGCGGAAATCTTGTTTGTATTTTATTTTATTAAAATGTCTTATTTCACATAGTATATTTGCGGCACATTCCAGAGCGGTTGATTCTCTGTATCACTCTGGTGAAAGACCACCATTCAGAATCGAAACGTTCCTCGAAATGCCTTTAGCCGTGTTTGGTGACCAGATCTGAATATCCAAGTACTTCCTGATCTTCTTCTTCCCCATCTCCTTCCCATCCCCACTACATTTACCTCGCAACATATCTCGATTAGAGATGCCATAGTCTCACTGACTCTCAACGGTTGGGAGTAATTGGGACTCTTCTGCGATATTAACTATAAAAAAATATGAAAAAATTAAGTGAAGATATTGATAGCCATTAGAACATATAATATACGAGAAGGCTATAACATAATTTATCTTTAATCAATAATATTTTTATGAATTCAAACACTACTTTTACTACTCTTCAATTATTCCATATTTTGTTGCATATAATTCTCATTTTTTCACTGTCAATTGCAAACCTTTTAATGTAAAAGCCCTCTCAGGCGTATACAATAAAATAAATAGAAAATAGAAAAAGATTTTAAAGAATATCGGAAAGAAAAGGAAAGACTGAGGCAGTGAAAAGAGTGGGAGTGCAAAGTGGGGAGTGTGGAGTGTAAAGTGGAGAGTGGAGAGCGGAGATTGTAGACAAACATCACAGATGTAAAGTAAGCCCACGGTAGTGCCGGCATTACGGGAGTAAACCTGCCATTAGCGGCGGGGTGGGGGGTGGATTGGGAGAAAGGGGGTGGAAGTGCGACTGAAGAGGAGGTAGGGGCTGTCTGCGAGAAAACACAGTATTTGGGGTGACAAGTTTGACTGAGTTGCCTAAATAAATACAATAATTTGATTAAAAGCATGCTCTCAATTAAATGCACAGCCTTTATCTCAACATATCTAAATATTACAATTACTATACATACTTGTATGTGGGACATATATGAGTATGTAGACAAAAATTCTTTCTTTTACGATTCTTCCAAAATATAACGTTACAATTGCCATATTGCAAATGATTCAACATCGTCACACACCAACGTTAAACCAGCCTTTAATTCCGACATTCACCAGTATAAAAAATAAATACATAAAAGGTTTTTCAACAAGGACGCTCGATTTTAAAATGTAAATAAAGCAAGTTGTGTGTGAGATATCCTCTCAATTTTTTTTCACTTGGAAGTATATTTTATGGCATTAAGTGTGGACGGCCTCCATAGTCGAGTGGTAAGACACTCGACTACGAATCCAAAGGTCGCGGGTTCAAACCCGGCGTGCGCTAATTACTTTTATTTAATTAATATGTGTCATAACATATTTAATTCATGTAAAAATAATAAAAGTATATTTGCGGCACGTTCCAGAGTGGTAGCTACTCTAAGTATCGCCCTGGTGAAAGACCACCATTCAGAATCGAAACGTTGCTTGAAATGGCTTTAGCCGTGTTTGGTGACCAGATCTGAATAGCCAGGTACTTCCCAACCTTCCCCTTCCCAATCTCCTTCCCCTCCCCACTACCTTCAGCCTCACAACATATCCTATTTGGGAATGCTATAGTCTCACTGGCTCTAGACGGTTGGGAGCAGTTGAGACTCTTGTGCGGTATTCACGTAAAAAAATAAATATATATATATAACGTAGTTCGAATGTGATATACAGGTATAATACACTTCTCGTCATCTTCCTCACACAATTGAATTTGGAATTAACTCCTTACAATACATCGCATGTACGCAATACACGCATTACCTAATGAACTAAAACTCCCAGCTGCGAACAAAAAAATATTAGTAAAACGCTTGAAGGATATGTTTTCAACAACTTTATAAATCAGTAATATATCCTTTCTGTGAAACCTTTATTGGTGTGAATATCTTTCTAAGTGTATAATTAATCTCTACTCTTACGAGTATTTTTTAATGTGTTTTTACTCGTTTGTTCCCTTTTTTGTACTCCCATAAAATTTGTAAAATGTTATTTTTTTGTTTGTTTTATAATTTTGTCCTTACCTGAATGAGTTTTATTTTTACTCTGTACTATTTTAATAATATATATATATATATTAAGATCTGGAGGTTTTCTTACTATGGCATATTTGGGAATACGATCTTTGAGAGACCCATGTTGAAGGAAGGAGGAAAAATAATGCTGGACACGCGTTTGGCTTGTCTCCGGGTTATGCGTCGTTGCCCAGTAGATTATGGTACAAAGTTAGGTTAGGTTAGATAAATGTACAGTGCAAAGTCAGCAGTATGTAGGTAGCTCCAACAACCAAAAGGAGCAATATCTATGGTGTTTTACTTATAAATAACACGCATAAAAAGTACGATTATGGTTTAGGAGCTGAGGCCGCCATGAAGCGCGTACGTCACGTAGCTATGATACTCGTAAAAAGCGTAATAATACGTCTGAGAAGCCGCGTTATTTATGCCCTTTGCCCCACAAACTGCGAGAGCACAGAACGAGACAAAAGAGGAACAAAGGATAACTAAGAGTTTGACAAAGTGTAAGAAATTTCGGGATATTTGTTGAGTTATAACTTTATTTTTATATTAACGAACCATTGTCGAATGACAAAAAATACACAACGAACAGAGAGACAAAAAGATCAACAGAGAAAGAACAGGACAATAGTAATATTTGAATATATCCATTTGATAGAACATTCAAGTCAAAGCCTGAACATATTTTGGTAGAGTCAATGATGTTAAAAGTAATTAATTCAATTATAATCTTCAATTGTATTTAATGACAAAAATCATTTACACTGGTATCAAAATTTTCAAGGCCATCATGGCTTGAGTTAACAAGTCTCGACATTCTAGCCAGTGGAGAATGATACCCATAATTAGTAGAGTGATGATTGAGGAACAGCAATTCATTGTTTTCGAGTCTACGGCAAGGTTAAGTTTATGAGTGTTATTCAGGATTTGCGCAATCCTGAGAGCTGATTAAATGATTACTAAAGGTGCAATGTACTGAAAATTGTAATATTGCTATTAAAACATTTCAGGGACCTGCGAATTTTGTTTTTTTTTACCTTAAAGACCAATAAAATTTGTAGCAATTGCAAAAATTGCACATTTTAGCAAAAAAAATCATTATTATTTTGTTTATAATGAATACCGCACAAGAGTCCCAACAGCTCCCAACCGTCTAGAGCCAGTGATACTGTGGTACCCCCAATCCGGTAAGTTGTGAGGCTGAAGCCAGTGAGGAGGAGATGGAGATGAGGAGGGGATGGGGAAGAGGAAGAAGAGGGTTGAGAAGTACCTGATTATTCAGATCTGGTCACCAAACACACGGCTAAAGCCATTTTTAAGCAACGTTTCGATTCTGAATGGTGAGAGAGTATCAAACAATGAAATTAAAGTAATTTCTACACGCCGGGTTTGAAACCCGCAACTTTTGGTTTCGTAGCCGAGCGTCTGACCACTCGACCATGGATACTTTCTGTACTAATCGTTCGAATATTATGATATTTTCAATGAATACTCACGATCTTCAGTCAAACTCATGTAAATAGAAACTTTTTTACAAATTAATTACCTTTAACCAATGACGTTACATATATATATATATATATATAGACACGTTGTAGCGCTCTCAAAGTGACAAGCAATAATCACGCTAGTTGGTGTGATTGGTGTTTAAGCCGATTTAGTACTAAACGGTCACGCGTCGCTTGAGGTCGTTTCAACATTACAAGCAAGTATAGAACGCGGTCCGAACTTCGGATCTGTTTCGTTCATACGCATATATTCTATGAATGTCTATCTTTGTCATACATGACCGATATTTGAATGATGAATTTACTGGTAGCGTGTATGTTTTGCTTGCCACATTTTGTGTTAATATTCTATATTATAATTTTCTGCCAATCGTAAACGACCGAACACCGATTAGTCGGCTTTTCTACCCTACGTACTGGATATAATTCTCACCGTTACGTAAATCACTATATCGATTCAATATTTGAACGGTTCGTTTGAAATAGACAATCACTACGAACTAAAAATTACTATGCACTATTATTTGTCAAAATTTTACATGTTGAAGATAATGTTTTTCATAAATACGAAATATTTTTAGAATTAATCACAGTGCGACATTTTAACAAATAATAGCTTCTATTAATAAGCAAAACAAATTCATTGAATAAAAAAAAATAGAAAAAAAAATGTACGGACATGTTAAAAAACAACATCATGTGTACAATAAATGTACCTATTTGATAATGTGACATTTGATAGCCAGCAAAGAAAAAGAGTGATATGTTTTTGTTTATTTGTATTACCACTTATTCACAGTAATGTTATAAACAAAAATAAAGGATATAACCTTAAAAACCGTTGAGTTATGTCGCATAATAAAACGTAATGGGCGCAGTCGCCGGAGACGCGGGAGACGGAAAACATGCTAACATACCGAGTGGTGATGCTATGTTATGTGAGAACTTGTCTGATCTCTTTCTCTCTCACGGTTTACGACGTAAAAACCCGGAGAAAGTGATTTATCGAAAATTTGTATAAGTTGGATAAAAATGTTTAGCACTCCATATATATTCTTGCTCTGAGGTGCCAGGCCTTCATTTTAAAAGCACTGCAAAGACCATAAAAACCAGCACATAATGCATTCTGATTTCCAATTCACAGGGTGTCCCTCCAGTTACTTTGTCACCGTTTCGACAGAGTTTCGCGGAAGATGTCACGCGCCGTCCACAAATATCCCGCTGTTGAAAATATTCCGATTATGTGCGCAGAGTGCATTAGCGTCCGCAAATCCAGACTGATGGCGACATCGTGCGACTGGATTCCGAACATAACAAGGAGCTCGTGTGAACAAGCCGTTAAATAATACACTATATTTTACTGAACGGAATTCATGAAAACCTCTGCGAATGTGTAATTTATTTTAGAGGCGTTTTAATAGCACGTTCTTTCGTGGGGTGTTGTTTGTGTGAACCGTGCATTATGCTTATTTGAGTCGTATCGTAAAATAATAACAAGAAAAGTGTATTTAGTGGTGGAACGCGTTCTGGTTTTAATAGGGTAGGTTCCTTGTACAAGTAGCGTCATATTGGACTAAAGAGGATATTTATTTAGTTGTTTTTTTAATAGTTAATACCGCACAAGAGTCCCAACTGTTTTCCAACCGTCTGAAGCCAGTGGGACTATGGAATTCCTAATTGAGGTGTGTTGTGAGGCTTACGGTAGTGGGAGAGGAAGGCGATGGGGAAAGAAGGTTGGAAAGTATCTGGCTATTCAGATCTGGTCACCAAACACGGTTATAAGCCATTTCAAGCAACGTTTCGATTCTGAATGGTAGTTCTTCAACAGGGCGATACTTAGATTATCTACCACTCTAAAACGTGCCGCAAATATAAACTATATCTAACCCAATGTGAACAGCAATTGTTTGACTTGTTATACTCTGCACCAACGGTATCCATATGAATATTTAAATATTATTATTTCATATCATCTTTAAAAAAAGAAAGACAAACATTCTCGGGTTACGGATAACCTGAAAAAACTCCCACTGCCATCGTAACCTTAGAGTTGTTACCCTGAGATCATAACAAGCAGAAAATGTTGTTTGTGCAATGGTGGAGG
This sequence comes from Drusus annulatus, assembly GCA_022651775.1. Lineage (NCBI taxonomy): Eukaryota > Metazoa > Arthropoda > Insecta > Trichoptera > Limnephilidae > Drusus > Drusus annulatus. The sequence continues at coordinate 1,463,869 of JAGWCC010000160.1, read as the reverse complement.
ACTTAGCTAGCAGAGGAATTGAACCCACGACGCTCGTGTGGGAATCCGACGCGTTAGTCCACTAACAGCTATTAACCGGTCAATTACAAATTAGATACGTGTTTAAATACTTAAATAGGTACGTACAAATGACGAATAACCAAATAAACAATACACCCATTTTTCATGCAAAATTTTGTATTGAGATTAATAATAATTCGGTGATTATATTGGTTGAATAATTGAATTAAACCTTTTATATTTATACTTAGAAATTTACGGGATTAAGGTCACGGCATCAATGTTAAATGCAAAAATTGGTAGATATGTACCCCAGTGATCTCAACCCCCCGAAATGGAAATCAAAATTTATTTGTTATCACATAATTATAAACATTTTTACAGAAAATAACGTAAAGAGTAAGTACATCTATAATAATAATTGTAAATATTTTTTACTGTGTACAAGTGCTACTTTGTTTTGTTCGGTCGATGTTATTTCCTAGCTAGGCAGATTGCCTGTTCTAAGAAACCAAATACACTGGCTATGCGACGTGTCTATCCTGTATAATATTTCAGTAATCTTTATCTAAAGATATCACACAAAACTCTAGAATTTTTGGATATTACTTTACAAGTTATTTTAACCTAGAGGCTTACAACCAAACAAAGTCGAACAATTTGAACTCTGTGCGCTTTGGTATTAGTATATTTAGATACGACCAATGATATTTCGGGTAGATTGTCACATTTTTAGCGTTTTGTTTGTAATGATTGGTGATGCGACCGACAGAATGCTCCTTGGGTAAGGCGCGCTTTTGTTCGGGGATGTAGAGTAAAATATAATCACTTTTACTTGAATACTTTTTACTGGAAGAATTTACTAATGCACAGGAGTGCGATGAGAATAGTAAGTGTATGATGAATGTAAAATAATAGTGTGTTAATAGAAGTAGTGGGTGCTTTTACAGAATAGCTCTGGTTTTATACCTCAATATAGGCATGGTCAAACTTAAAAGTATCATAGTCCAAACATGCGCTCTATGGAATAATACGTTTTAAGAGAAATTTTAGAAAGCGATGTTGGGATATAATTTATTTATTTATTAACGCCCTGATGGGCTTTTATATAATAATTTAACATAGGTTAGTGCGTGAGTACAGAAAATAATGCAGTTTAAAAAGGATATACATGAAATAATACAGTAAAAAGTAAAACGTTTTGAGAAATGGATAGCAAAAAAAATAATAAATAATAATGGTTCCCATACATTAGTGACGAATAAATATTTCATTTAAGTCATTTCAATTTTGGCAAATTCATATGAAAGATGTCAATATTTAAGGAGTATTCATTCCCGAGTGTATATTGGCGAGAAATGGGTAGTTGGTATGGACATTATTGTTGCATAAAAGTATGTTTTGCCGAGTTGCTCGCTGAGGTACTCTGAAGTTGATAAGTTGCAGGAGTTCACAGCAGTCGAATTCGAGTGAATTATTTTTAACAAAAAAAGTTAAGTCGGCTATTTTCCTTCTGTTTTCTAGGGTGTGGATTTTGAGTGTGTTTAAAAGGAATGTGTAATTTATGGGTTGAATTGGAATGTGTAGTTTGAAGTTTATGAAACGTTTAAAATTTGCGTTGTACACGTTCAATATTGTTTATGTGGATGAGATAGTATGGGGACCACACTATAGAGTTATATTCGAATAGACTACGTACTAACGACAGGTAGACTATTTTTATGACTTCCAACGAGTCGAAGTATTTGATGGTTCTAAGAATAAATCCCAACATCTTCATACCTTTATAAGCGATTTTTATTGTTTATAAGAAAGAAGGGATGCAATTAGGATACAATAGGAGATTGGTAAGAATGTGTAGTAACATGGGTAAGCTGCAAATGTGCTGAACTGGTTAGCACATTACATGTTGTAGAGATTCTACGAGTAATCAGCCGGTTAATAAAAAAAAAAAAACAAAAGTAAGTATCCAGATTTTCATTCTCTGATTTTAATAATGGCAATATTAATAGACATCACTTATGTCAAATATAATTGGTAAAGTGGGTTGGTCGCATTTTATATTTACCGTTTAATAAGATCTTCGTGAGAACACGACATTCTATATTCATTTGCGTTATGTATTATCCACCCAATGACACTCTACTGTCTTGATAGAAATCATGTCATAGACAAACAATAAGAGTTTCTTCCAATTAATGTGCTTCGAGATGCTTATCTATTGCCAATTAAGATTCCGATAAGGTGCGTATAGGGTGCCCCAAAATTATGCACAAACACTGTCTGAACATTTTGCAAGCATAAAAAGTATTAAAACATTTTTTTCTCTTTTTTTTTAAAAGTTGTTTATACCGTACAAGAATCCCAACTACTCCCAACCATGGCATCTCCAATCAGGGCATGCTGTGAGGCTGAAGGTAGCGGGGAGAGGAATAAGATGCGAAAGAGAATGAGGAAGGTTAGAACGTACCTGGCTATACAGATCTGGTCACCAAACCAGCTAAAGCCATTTTTTGAACGGTTGCAGCCAAGCGTCGTGAGTGTAATTCCTATGCTAGCAAAGTCATCCATCATTGCACAAGCAACATCTTCCGCTTATTGTGATGGCAGTAGGAGTTTTTCAAATATTGTCAGGTAACCCGGGAATGTTTGTCTTTCTTTTTTTAAATTCAAATTGAAAATTAATTTTCAAGCGACGTTTCGATTCTGACTGGTGGTCTTCCACCAGGGCGATACTTAGAGTATCTACCACTCTGGAACGTGCCGCAAACATACTACATTCTATTTTATATAAATTAAATGTGGTATGACACATTTAATAGTTATAAAACAGTTTTGGTAGTTACACCAAAATATTTTTTGGCATATTCAATTTTCAAATGCGTGTATTAACGAACCCTGACCACCGGAAATATGCTTTAAAATTCATCACAAAGTAGAATTAATTATTTTAGCAACACCCTGTACCTGCGGGAGATCATTAGGCGACACAGATGGTGATTGTTGACGCGCTCGAGTCGTGTGAACTGGAATCAGCGGGAAGCTGTGAGAGTGGGAGGGGTGGGAGGCGGGTGGGGGTGGCGGGAGATGATCAACAGGTGACGGAGGCGCGCATGCGCTAATCACCCCGAGCAGCCTCCGCCGCTAATGAGAGGAGGCTGTATTGCGATCTGTAGGCTCGGTCCACTGCGCTGGTTAGATTAGACAAATGTTTGCGCATTGTTTATTGGAAGCACGATGAAAAAAAGCTAATTAAATTATAAATTCTCACAGAAATGAGATCAAAATATTCAAATTTTTGCAGAAAATAAATTATAATTCAAAATTTTAATCATTTTTTTACACTACAATATCTTGTACTTAGCAATATCAAGACGCTCTAGCTAGTCAGCAAGTTAATATAAAAAATATGAAGGTAAAAGTTTGGAAAGTAAATGGTCTTTTAATACTCGTACTCAATGAATTATGTATTATGTAATTTTATTTTTCCTATTTGCTTTTTTCATTTTTTATCATTTTACAATGAGCTGCAAACCTTACTAATTATTTCACATTTCGAATATGTTACAAATAAACAGGTGGCAATTTTTTTGTTTGTCACTTGACACTAAATGAAAAAATATTCTTTGATTTTTTAAATATTTTTAAAGTTTATCGAGCTCAATGCCTAGATTCTGGTAAGCACGTGTAGATGAAAATATATATAATCAAAGCCACACAAATTTAAGCTTTTGTTTCTTCCAGTCGGATTGAGATGAAATAAACAAATCGGGGTTTAATGATTTCTGTTAATTAACGATTTCGACGGGTATCGAAATAATTAACGATTTTCGAAAGAACAATTTTCAAAAACACTTGCTTCGAAAAAAAACAGTATTACGTTGGTGAATTGGTGATTTGTTACTTCTTTGAAATGTAATATATCGAGTTTATTTCTTTGAGGAGTGATAAAAAAAATTGGTCACCTTTGGTGTTAATTAAACTGGCGATAAATCTGAAACATCGCTGCACCGAACTAATGAATGGGATTCGACATTTAGAAACCGTGGGAGATGGGAGTTGGGAGATAAATTGAGATTGCAGTGAACTATGAACGGGGAAGGGAGATGGGAAGATGGGGAGAGGTCAGGGGAGTTAGAAGTTGAGAAGCTTAATTAGATGCTTTCACCACGGAGCAAGGAAAATGGATGATCGTTGATAATATGTTGCAATAACGGTTGATGATATATAATATTTTTTGATTATTTAAAAGTAAAAATGGTAAAAGCACTTAAAGAATATTTATAAAAATAAAACATTAAAGCGTATTTGAATTATGATAGTAACCTATTTGAATGCTATAGCAATGTTTCTTTTTAGTTATTTATAGTGTTTGTGTGTAATTTGTAGAATTTCTTTTGAATTTTTATAAATTAATATTATGATTATTAAGTTCTGTTATTTTGAGTTTTTTTTTAATATTTAGTGTCTGCTGTTTCGGCGTTCAAGGACATTATCAAACGGTGGTTAAGTCACATGGAAACTGGTTATTCATATGATTTTAATTCACTGTTTAACCAATAATTTATGTAAAAACCTAATTATCTTTAAATTCTATTCTATGAGGTACATAAACTAATCTGTTTTCCTTCATTTAATGATAACAAACTATTATTGCTATATTAAACCCTGTTACTTTTACTAAAGCATTTTTTTCAAAAAGGCTTTAGTAAAAAAAGGAAAATAATAGATTTGAATGTTAAGCACCTCACAGAATAGAATTTCAAGACAATTGTATTTTTACCGAAATTAGTAATTAAACAGTGAACTAAAATCATATAAATACATCGTTTTCATTTGACCCAACCACAGATTAACGATGGGTTTGAACACTGAAAGCTGCCAGCAAAAATAAAAACTTAAAATAGCAATCTTAATAAAAATAATAATTTATTTTCAGTTTTTTTTTAATTTATATTTGACATTAAACGCTAATATTTGACATTTTCATGTAATGCAATACGATTATGATATTTCTATTTGAATTTGAATGCTTTCATGATAATGTCCTTTTATGTAATGATGTCTTCGATTTATCATTTAAACTTTCAAATTCGAGAGTAATCATTGGAATAACAAAATATTAAGCCGTGTTTGGTGACCAGATCTGAATAGCCAGGTATTTCCCAACCTTGAAGTAACAATATATGAAGATAGAGCTAATTTTTTTAACTTGACCTATTCAGATTTGGGATATATCACTTTCTCCGGGTTTTTACGTCGAACACCATGGGAAAGATAGAGACAAATTTTCCCGAATTATCAAACCGCTTTAACGTAATGTTAGAATGTTCTTCGTGTCCCGCGTCTCCGTTGACTCCGCCCACACGTTATGATACGCGAAATAAATTGACATAACTCAACGGTTTTTTAGGTTACATGATTTATTATTTTTTTTAACAATACTGTGAAAAAGTGGTTATACGAATAAACAAAAAAATTATGTCGACATGTGGTATGAATGGATGTATAAATACCCTAGCCCTAGTCCTAGATACGCCCAGGTCTAGCCGAGTCCGGCAAACCTCGTATAAACTGACTGCAGCTCTCTCTACAGAGATCTCTCTTGTATATTTTTTGCTCTGAGTTCCCTACCTTCCTATTTACCATCTCTTTCCCATCCTCACTACTTTCAGCCTCACAACATACCTGAATTGCGGATGCCATAGTCTCACTGGCTCTAGAAGATTAGGAGCAGTTGTAACTTGAAAATATGAAGAATAATCAACTTTTAAAAAGCCTTAAAACGGTTTTTTTTTAAATATACATGCAATATTCACTAATTGCCGAAGAAGTTGTATGTTCTTTAGAAAAAAGAGCCACAACAAGAAACGTAATTTTATTTTCCATGCAATTTATTTTTCAGAGGAACATAAATATTTTAAGGCTTTTTTTAAATGTTGCACGTCCGTTTACTTATGCATTTCCATATCTCGTAAACATGTAGCGATGTAATGAGTTTATTAAAACGGTTGGCACCACTTTACCCGAAACAGGCGAGGGATGCTTTGCCCGACCGAAGTGAAAATGCTGAAAATTAGGGTGGACTCGGCCGCGAACCCGAAAAAGTGAATAAATATGTAAATTGGACTCGTAACATTCACCCGGCAGACGGGCGGAAGGTGTTTTGTGTTTAGGTAAGTGAAAACCAATTTAATATTGGTTTAAGGAGCCGGAACACCACATGCGCTGCAATCCGGGAATTCCGCCCAAGGAGATTCACACTTTACGACGCCCTCGTGTTTGGCGGGAGTCCCGATATTGGAAATAAAACGATAAGCGTATAAATCTGCAAGTGCCAGAACCGCACATGTGATACTTCTGATAAATATTTTATTTTTACAATCTGAATTTTCCGATGTAGCAAAAAACGAACACGCGATAATTTATGTAACGACCCCTAGAACAAAGTTAGCAAGAAGTTGTGAATTTATAGTGTAAGACCATAAGCAACTAACCATCACGCCACTTGTGTAATCTTCTGTTATTCTGACTCTTGACATGGCCTGACTTAAGTTTTTGATTCACTTGATCGTGCCGTGTCTTTCTCGGGCGTCCCCGACTTCTTCTACCATTCAATTTCGCGTCATATATCCTTATCACCAGTGGCGTGCGTGAAGTTTTTAATCATGAACATAAGTAGGAACAGGGTATTAATTGATAATAGATATAGGTACCTAAAAATATCACTGATTGCTATTGGATTTGTTCTGTAAAAACACTGCCTTAGACACTAACATGCCACTTGAATAAGCAACAGCTCACAGCATACATATTTTGTGTAGTCTAGTTAACATAGAATAATCTACTCTGACGTTGGCGGCGTTTGAGTATGTGTAATAACTGCTTTTGATACGTTATAGTAGGAAGGTCGGTGGGCGCTAGCGGCGGGTGTTTTTGGAAGTGTAGATTTATTTTGCAATAATTTCGTATTATTTAATCCAATATAATTCATATTTTATGCGAGTGCGGCAGGGTAGACAGTTCTTATGCCCCTATATGGAAAGCACGCCTTTGCACGTGGGGGATAATATTACTTCATCAAGTCAGACTTTTATTCTTAGAAATGTATTTTGTCAGGTAACTGACTCACAATCTTACACCATGTGATGCGTATATTGGCACATCCTCCTTGCTCGTGCACATGTTTGGATGATCTCGTATATATGCTTCTCGACGGCCTCCGCGGTGGAGTGGAGTCCAACCTTAACAAAGGGATTGCAACCTTTGGAGCACAGACGTCAGGTGAGAATGCTATCCTCGATCTACCGGTATTTCAATGAATGATGCTCCGAGGAATTTGCATCATTGATCCTTTCGGCACTGGTGCATATCCAGGAAACTCGACAAAAGCGTGCCCAACATTTGTACACGGTCGACATTTGATACATGAGAACGGGTCGGTTCTACGACTCGTTCTTTTGTTCAACGGCTCGACAGTGAAATGATTTGCCAGCCTCTGTGTCCCTACAATATAGGTGGTCTCTTCAAGACCCAGATTCACTCCTTCCTTTCCTCAAAAAGACCCTCTACACAGCATTTCTAAAGATGACATAGGCCTTGAGGGAATTAATTTCCCACACGGCCTTTAGTGTGGAGTTAATGCAAAAAATAAATAAAAAGAAAAACAATTCGTAACATGTTGAAAATTGATCGAATTGGATTAATAATATGCTAGAAAAGTTTTTTCTATTAAATTCAAGGTATTTTTGCTCCAGGCCACCGAAAGGTTTACACTGTCTACCGTTTATGACGAAACGAGCTTACTGTGGGGTTAACCAAAGCTGAAAACTTAATAGTTATCGTATTGCAACTTATAGAAAGCTGTATGCACGCCTGTGTGTCTATCACACATGCCAACTAATCGCGTTGATATAAAACTTGTTTTACGCATCATAATTACGATTACAAAAAACCTGCTTAAATCTGTTTATCACCGTTAGGCTGCAAATCCTTTGAATATTTTTTGTTTGAATTATAATTAACCGGTATAGAATTTTCAATTAGTTTATTTAGCAGTTATGTTTGAATTGCTCGTATTGCGGACTTAAGTAACAGGTTTACACAATAATAATTATATTTTGTAACTTGTGCATTATCTTTTAAGATTTGTCGTATTAACATTAATTTTCTGCACGCCGGGCGCGCTGTTTTTAGTCACATGACCGGACGCGCGCCGCACTGAGTGCGGCATCTCAAAATTCCACTTCTTTCATCAAATTTTGTCATCTATAAGTGGGAAGTAATTATTCCAGAAGGATAAAGTAATTCTGTATAAATTCACATATATTTCAATCGTCATAAAATCCAACGTTCGGTTTAATATTCCATGAAAAAAATGAAGAAGTACCACATTTGACTCGCATCAAAACTACACGAATTCAACACTATCAAATGTTTTGAAAATTAAAATCATTTTTTAAATGCATCCATCTCAGTAGCAGTGTCTCTAGCTGCTTGTTTAGGGTCTAGGAAAACTTTTATTTTCTTAGCTCTCACCCGCGCCTATGGTGCTACTGGTTTGCTGCACTTTCTAACAAGATTTGAACTGACTGATGACGGTGAGATGAGTGCAGAGAGTGTGCATAGAGCGGAAATATAATGAACAGGGATTACCTAAGGTCCCGAGACATTTCGTCCGTTGCTTCTCCTCGAAAACTGCAAAAAGGCGGACTTGCCGCACACAGTGCAACCGCGCGCCCGGCGGTAGGTTAAATAAACATTTAAAGATTCCATGGCTGATTTTAAACTGCACCTATTACAAACATTCTTGAATATATTTATTGTAATAATTTTAAAAATAAAGTTTTAAAATTTTATTCACTGGAAACCTTAAATATTTTCCTAAGCACTCGAATAAAATTTAAAGATGAATCATTTTTGTAGGTATTTTGATATTTTTTTAATGATGAAGCTTGATGGCCTCCGTGGTCAATTCATATACAGTGTATTTGCGGTAGATACTCTAGTATCGCCCTGGTATAAGATTATCATTTACCCTGGAAACGTTTATTTAAATGGCTTTGGCCGAGTTTGTTGACCAGATCTAAATAGCCAGGTACTTCCCAAGCTTGCTCTTCCTCTCCCCACTACCCACAGCCTCGCAACATACCACAATCGGGGGTCCCATAGTCCCACTGGCTCTAGATGGTTGGGAGCAGGTGAGGCTAATGTGCGGTATATACTAATTAACCTTTATGTGACTGAAGAAAACTACACCTTTTTAAAATTGATATGAAGGTTTCTTTTACAGTACATAATTTGCTGAAGTTTGCCGGACCACTTTTTTGACGTAATACATTTCAACTCAGTTCAAGACTTGGGAAGTGGATAGGAATTACACCCAGTACCATCTTTTCTTAGGGTTTTTAATACAGTATAATTAAAAATAGTATTAAGGATACAGGTGATGTACTTTAAACACAACAGGACATCACATTTATCATTTAAAATAAGATAAAATAATTAATAAATATGGACAGGCTTAAAATTCCATATAAACACACTAGGGTACCTGGGTACCCTTTCAGTCATCAGGTGTTAGTTTTCTATTCGTCGCTCACATACCACCCTTCACATATCCAACGGTTATGTTTAACTGTTCATTTTTACTTTTGTGGAGAAGTCGGGAAGTTTCAACCGGTTAGACTTACAGGAACATTAAAACAAAAATTGAAAGCCGAAAAGGGTACCCTTCAGTCATATAAAGGTTAAAATAAAAATAAAAACTCAGCACCCACTGTGACGTCACATGTACCGTTAAAAAGCTAAATAATTTCTCCGTCGTTTTATAACGCGTTTTCTTTCATACATAATGGTGAACTTAGCAATTGAGTCGCTAAGTACAAACCAACACACAGAAGTGGTGCCTGACTGGCTGTGTCTTTACTTGTACTGGTGTCGGGTACATACTGTGGCGGCACAGCTGTGTTGGGTCGTATGCAATTTGCGCCCGTGAGTGGAACGATTTAACTGCATACATAACTAGCTTTAGGGTTGTGGCATTGCTTTTGTCGAGGGACACTTGTAAAGGAATGATATTTTAGCAGCATAATTTTTTTAATGAATTCTGCATGTTTAGTTTACTAATTTCGTTTCTCTATTTATTTTTGTGAGTTATGGCGTACTCAAACTCGTCTTACTGTTAGTAAATATTTCATAAATAGCCGTTCACGAAAATAATTTATTTATAAATTTAATAATTTTTATTTGAAAGCGAATTTTTTTTCTTTCATTTTCATTAAAATATATTTTTTTATAGTGAATACCGCGCAAGAGTCTCCAACTGCTCCCAACCGTCTAGAGCCAGTGAGACTATGGCATTCTCAATTGGAGGGGAAGGAAACGAGGAAGAGGAAGGTTGGGAAGTACCTGGCTATTCAGATATGGTCACCAAACACGGCTAAAGCCATTTAAAGCAACATTTCGATTCTGAATGGTGGTTGTTCTTTAAGGCGATACTCAGAGTATCTACCACTCTGTAACGTGCCACAAATATACTTTATTTTATTTTATATGAATTAAATATTTCATGACATATATTAACTAAATAAAAAATATTTGGCATGCTGGGCTTGATCTCGTGATCTTTGGATTCGTAGTCGAGCGTCTTACCACTCGACTACGGAGGCTGTCAAATAGAGAAAAAAGAATAACACATTTTAAACATATTTTAATAATATAAAATCGTTTGTAAAAAAATATCATAATTAGGTTCTTTATTGCTTGTTTATTTTTCCATTTGAAAATTTTCATTTAAAGCGAAATTTTCAAATTCACAGTTAATTGATTCTTCATTCTCATAAGTTTAGCTTTTCAGCATTGCTTAAAAGCTGAAACCTTCCGAGAATCGACGGTTAACACGGACCATTAAAATGTTAAAAAAAACACAAAATGGCGCTAATCGATGAACCGTGACGATGTCAAAAATGCCGAAAGTTTGCAACACCTCAACTTTTGCACATAAAAACGAAATAAAATATGAAAATAATTCGCACCCTTAAATAATTTTAAATTGTCACCCCTGTAATATGGGGCCCGCTCCTGAATAAACTTATGAGGGAGATTTCCAAATTGGAAAAATAAATTGTACCAGGAATTGTAATGTAATATGTGAGGTAGGCACTTCTCGCGTACGGAAACTAACTGAATGTTCGAGCATTGAAACACATTATGGGGAGTTTAGGAGGAAATTTTCCATACAACCTTTAAAAAGACCCATTCTATGTGTAAATGTGAAATTAGTGTGGCATTGTAATGCATATCAATGATTTATTGATTTGTGCGAAATATTTTTTACACCTTTTATTTTGGCCCGTTAACGCCTTGAACACAAATATTATCATTTTTTTTTAATAATAAACTCATAAGCTGTGCAAAAATTATTATAAAAGAAAATAAAAAGTTATGTTGAATAACAGGTACAAAAATATTGTAAATAAAAAAGAACAAATAATGTAGAATAAATAACAGGTTCAAAAATATTGTAAATGAAAGGAACAAACAATATTGAATAAATAACAGGTTCACAAATATTGTAAATGAAAAGAACAAATAATATAGAAGGAATAACAGGTTCAAAAATATTGTAAATGAAAAGGACAAATAATATAGAATGAATAACAAGATCAAAAATATTGAAATGAAAATAACAAATAATTTTGAATAAATAACTAGTTCAAAAATAATTTAAAATGAAAAGAACAAATAATATAGAATAAATAACTGGTTCGAAAATATTGGAAAAGAAAAGAAAAAATATTATTGAATAACAGGTCCAGAGTTGAATAGCTTCAACAATTAGTATGGCTCAACCAGATGAAAAAAACTGTACTAAGGTATACTTATAGTGTGATATCGACTTGCTAAACATATCAACGACATCGGAGTATTTGTTTCCCAGATGTTGAATTCGTCGCATAGGCGTGTTAAATTGTGAGGTTGAAGCAGAATTGTTACAATAGTATGGCAGGTACTGCCTTGGAACCGTCCTGCTAGGAACATGAAATGCAAGTAAGTATAATAGTTCAGGGCTGTCAATCATTGAATTTATAATTTTATATAAGCAAGTCAAGTCGGTACATATTCTACGTTCAGACAATCTCAATAAATAAGGGTGACAAAGAAGATAATCGGAGTTGATACATTTTCTTAATATGTCATTTCTGAAGTTAATAAATCTTAAGAATGTATTTTGAACTCTTTCTATTGTAAGTTTCTTTATATTACAGCGAAGACTGTGTTTGGTTGCAAATAAGTGTGATTTCAAGCATGATCTATATTATTTATAATTCGTAGACTCAGAAACAATGAATTGCTGTTCCTCAATCGTCACTCTACTAATTATGGGTATCATTCTATACTGTCCAGAATGTCGAGATATGTTAAATCAAGACATAGTCTTGAAATTTTCGGTACCCGTCTAAATTATTTTTGTCATTCTTTATAACTCTACCAAAACTTTGACTTGACCTTGGCTTTGATTTGAATATTCTTTTTATGTATATTTTGTCCTATTTTCGTCATTGCTTCATTTAATATTATGTTTGTGCTGTTCTTCCGTTCGAGTGACATTAGAACCCCCTTAGATTGGTTGGTTTAGACGAAACGTCGCGCTCGTTTGAAACTCGAAGTTCTTTAAGTTCCGCTCTAAGAAGAATCAGTTCTTGTTAAATTTCATCATTTTTGGTGGTCGATGATTCTCTTAGCTCGTCCTTGATTTGAGATATTTCAGATTGCATCGCATTGAAGTCGTTCAGTAGTCTGAATACGTCAACACTGTCGAAGTAAATGGGAGGCAATATGTGCAATTGTCTCGCGACGAACACCAGCAGCTTATCAGGGTCTCTCTCCTTCAAGGCTTTCAGAATGTCCTGGAGATCTCGGTGGATCCGGCCGCGTCCTTTCCGCAGTGTACGCTTATCCGGGAGCTTGTCGAACAAGATCATCTTCGTCTCCTTAATTTCTTCCTCGGAGAATGTGGAAGTGCATAGTTGCGTTATTACAACTTCATCCAGTGTGTCCGCCTTGAAACTCGTTAAAAATAAAGTTAAAGAAATTAAACAAATTACTGGTCATCGCGCTACTTACGTCCTTCTGTCACGATTAAAAAACCGCACATAAAATCAAAAAAGCTTCCACCATTGTTAGTGTTTGTGTGATATTTTTACTTAATAAATCATTTTAATGGTGTACTGATATTGTTTTGTTTAATGTCTTCAAATATGTTTTTTATGTCTGAGTTCCGTGTAGGTGGTAACTAAAAGGCTATCCAAAATCCTTTAATGTGTATTTGTCTCTTTCTATCGAGTCAGTAAAAAGTCAACAATGCTGACTACACTGTTTTCCAAAGGTACCTCCCCATGTATATTCTTACTCTAAGAATCAGACCAAAAGCACAAATAGCAACTGTTCATACCACTTGGTTTGATGACGCATTAATTATGTGAAAAAAAAATGACTTGCAATTTCACTTTGTATTATTATTATGAATCAGATTTTTCCACTTGGACAAAAATCTGATTTCACCCTTTCAATGGCATTAATTTGGAACCTTTTATGCTCTGCCACCCCGAACCCACCCCCTCCCAGAACCCCCTTCCTCCCAATCCACACCAGCTACCCCCTACCATCCACACTCAATTGCTTTATTAAACATTCCAATAGATCTCATTTATTACGAACATGTTCGGAATTATTCGATATCTCTACTACGATACTTGCTGTAGATTTCATTAGATTGGTATCGAAACTATAAATTGACCGGGTAGTCTGGCAATAATTCTTACCACTAGACTACCTACTCAAAATTATATTTATTTATTGATATATCTACGCGCCTCACAAAATAAGACGAATTGCCATACAACTCTGTCTGGCAAATACTGCTTGCTTCATTCATATTGTTAAGTAGTATGTGTATGACGTGTTATGTCGTACAAAAGAGAGTAAGATTCAGGGGTAAATCGCTCTCCCAATTTTGTGTATTCTGAAGCTAAAAAATAAAAAAGGTTATTGCTGGTATATCAAGGTAATGTTACTAGATCAAGTTTAGGAAATAAAAACATCATATTCTGGGAAAAAGCCTTTCGGCATAAAACCCAATTTATTAATAAAAGTACAAAGAAAAATGTATTATGAGTAACTACTATGTGTGTGTGTGTGTATGTGTATGGTGTGAGCAGTCTGCCTCGACTTGTAAGACTTGGTGTCTTCAGGGCAGTTGGCCAAACTGCCGCATGCTCGTTACGAGAGGGGTTTCTGAGTTCGGAGTTACGAATAAGAAACGTGTGGCACCCTTTGGTGTGCCTTAGCCCGACCGAACTGGCATGATCAAGTAGATTCACACCAAGCTGGCGCACGGAGGCTATGAGTGACCCTAACAAATCGTGATATCCCGTGTATGTAAACTATGTAATGAGAAAACAAAGAAGGCCTAGAGGCGACCTCGAATAATATCATATCAATGAATGTATTTCACTAATCCAAAAACGATGTGATTTAATAAGAATGTCGATACTAAACAAAATATTATGCAATACGGACCGCTGTGGCGTAATGAAAAATGTAGCACCCGAACAGTAAGGTCGTAATAAAAGAATTATCACGTTAAACCAAATAGTTAGTAAGCTAATACGGTCCAAAAGGAATGACAATATGATACAAAATATGTTGTGCAATACAGAACGCTGTGGCGTAATGAAATGTAGCGCCTGAACAGTAGGGCCGTCGTAAAAGAATTATCACGTTAAATTGAATAGTTCGCAAACTAATACGGTTCAAAAGGAATGACAATATGAACAAAATATTATGCAATAAGATAAGCATCACGTTAAACTGAATATTTAGCGAACTAATACGGTTCAAAAAGAATGCCAATATGAAACAATATATTATGCAATACGATATGTATCACGTTAAACTGAATAATTAGTAAGCTAATACGGTTCAAAAGGAATGACAATATGATACAAAATATGTTCAATACGGAACCAATACGGATTGAGGAGATATAGCTCAGCTGGAGACGTCTGGCCAGTAGGCCCGTCGGATGGTAACTGTTACACGACGCGCATAAGGCCGTGCGAAATGCCCACGCTGCCGAATTGGCACCCCTGAATACAAATATTCAGAACTCAGGTTAAGAAACCCGAGCGCAGAAGCGTGACGTTAGCAACATATTCCCAAGCGATTAATTGATTACTTTTGTTATTTCCTATTATAAAGTGGTGAATCTTTGAATGTCATTCCAAACTCAAAACACGTCTTCTTGGGTGTTAAGGGCTCAAGGTAACTACGGAACACATATTCATACATCGTCTCATACATACTCTTCTATTTTGACTCTTCCCATGGCCCGACTCAAGTATTTGATTCACTTGATCGTGTCATGTCTTCTTCGGGCGTCCCCAACTTCTTCTTCCATTCACTTTCGCATCATATATTCTTTTCACACTTATTTCTTCTTTCATTCGCTTTACGTGTCCAACCCATCAAAGCTTCAATTTCTTGATTCTATTTATTACGCTTGCATCAGCCTTGCATTCTTTCCTGATATCCACATTTTTAACACGGTCATCCGTGGTTTTATCGCACATACGCCTCAGGGATCTCAGTACTACAGCATTCATTTTATTTCATGCTTCCTCTGCCAGTTCCATGCCTCACTGCCATACATCGGGGTTGGTATAAGCACTTCGTGTTGGACTGCTAGCTTCGCCTCTTTGGTAATTTTTTTTTATTAGCATCAATTAGATCAGTCCTCCATTAATGGGGTTTCCCGCATTCACCCTTCTTTCAATATCTGTATCAGCCTTTCCGCCTCTCGTAAACATACTTCCTAAATACACAAACTCATCCACTTGCTTCAAGTATTCATCATTTAGAGAAAAGGTTTGAGACTGCAAAAGTGATCTTTCAGATACAATTGTACGAGTATTTATTGTTTTATTAAATCATTAAAATGGAATTCCACCACGAATTAACAGTTTCAAAATTAGAAATAATACAATTGTATTTATATTTCGTGTAAGCCCAATCTAAGGTTAGACATTTAACGAAAGACGACCAATCTAGTATGTTATCCATCGCTCACTTCCCACACCAGTCCAAAGGAACTTTCTGAGAAGGGTGGTGAAAGACTCGGGTGGGTTTCTTTGCCTTCTTTGCTCCATAATTTGCAAATAAAAAATGTCAGCATGTGTTGTAATGGATGCCGAGGTGACTAGATAAATTCTATTATCAAATACTTATTTGATATTGGCTCCCAGAACCTACCGAGCATATTGTTGTGTGCTATTGAATGCCTTTATTATTAAATTGATGTTGTCGAGATGAAATGTTCGTAGAGGAATCTAAAAAACTAATATAAGATTTTATTTTTTTATTTTTACGTGAATACCGTACAAGAGTCGCAACTGCTCCCAACCGTCAACGAGTCAGTGAGACTATAGCGTCCCCAATAGGGGTATGTTGTGAGGCTTAAGGTGGAGGGGGAGGGGAAGGAGATGAGGAAAAGGAAGGTTGGGAAATACCTGGCTATTCAGATCTAGTCACAAAACACGGCTAAACTCATTTCAAGCAACGTTTCGATTCTGAATGGTGGTCTTCCACCAGGGCGATACAGTATACCTATCACTCTGGAAGGGTGCCGCAAATATATTTTTTATTATTTTATATGAATTAAATGTGTTATATTCATTAAATAAAAGTTATTGACGCATGCCGAGTTTGAGCCCGCGACCTTTGGATTCGTAGTCGAGCGTCTTACCACTCGATTATGGAGGTCGTCATGCCATGTTTTTTGGAATTGTTTATTTATCTCTTAGCTTTATGACCTATGCCGAGGTGTAGTAGGTAAGTGAAGGATAGAGATCTCTGCAAATATATCAAGGGCAAGGAGAGTGTCATCACAGGTAAGCTGGTCAAACCATCACAAAAGTTGAAAGCGGTTTATTTATAGTGTTGGTGTTTAATTTGAAGAACTCCATACATTTTCTTAAAATATAATTTAATTGAATTAAATGTAATATTATTTAGTTCTGGCGATAAACACCGAAACAGCTTTCATTAAAAATAAAAGCATAATAATAATTTTTGACTGTAAAATATGATATTATTTAAAACATATTGGATTTTTTTATTTTAAAATTGTCAAAAGCCTCTAACTTCACTCGAATTGTATCAAATTTGACGCAATGCAAAATATCTCAATGGATTGATTGTTTTGTTGAAAAATGATTACGGTTTATTTGAATATGCGAACAACATGTTTTAAAGGATAAAATCTCCCGAAAAGATCATTATGATAGGCCGGTGACTATTGGCACCTCCGGCACATTAGAGGTTAAATGAATGTTCTTCTATATGGAAAATCCCACCTAGATGGGGGTTTTAATCTATTTATCTATGAATTCTTTAATATATCGATACTAAAATAGAAAGACGTAAAAATGTGCACGTCATTTAATTATAGCAATATGCCCGTTGTTGGTTTCCGATTGTGGTGAAAAACTCAATTTACCTTTGGAGCTTTTCCATTCGTTCGTGGAAAACAGAATATCAACTCAAATACTGCAATCAGTGGAAACCTTTGAGGGAAGCTACAACAATTAATCAAACCATTTATTGTGGATTCCAGACCCTTAATTGCAGTTCACACAAGGCGCTTTTTCCTCGCGGGCGGTCGAATCACACAACGCCGAATTGGATTTTTCGAGGCGCACCCTTCACCCCGAGCAGATGCCTCGTACCGTTGGTCAGAGAACTGAGACTTTAAAATGATTGCGTAAATTGACGGATTATGAAGATCCAGAGTGCTTTATTTTTCGTTAATCTGGTTGACATAGACAGAAATTCAGGACCTTTCGATGGCCTTTTGCGGTTCTTTTAACCTCGGACCCCTTATATTGTGAAAATTATTTTAAAAAACTACCTTTTAACGATGCCTATCAAAATGCACATAACACAAAATTTTCCAAATTAGTCTCGTTTATATTTGACATATCTGAAATTCGGTTTTCTATTATATATTACAACAGAGTTGTAGATACTCTAAGTATCGCCCTAGTGAAAGACCACCATTCAGAATAGAAACGTTGCTTGAAATGGCTTTAGCCGTGTTTGGTGACCAAATCTGCTAAACCAGATACTTCCCATCTGATCTGAAATTGATGTTCGTATTCCTATTTAAATAAACAGTTTTTTTTTTTAAATTACCTCCTTGCATTTTTTCAAAGTATAAAGACTGTTTTTTTTTGCATATACATATAGCACAACATGTGTCATTAACATACCGAGTGGCAGATAATCTATATCGCCCTGGAAAAGGAAAGACCACTATTTAGAATAGGAACGTAACTTAAAATGGCTTAAGCCGTGTTTGGTGACTAAATCTGAATAGCCAGGTACTTCTTAACATTCCTCTTTTCCTTCTCCTTTCCCTCCTCACTACCTTCATCCTCACTACATACCCCGATTGGGGATGCCATAGTCCCACTGGCTCCAGACGGTTGGGAGCAGTTGGTCCTCTTGTGGGGTATTCAATATACAAATTAAAAAACATCAAGAACTTAAGAATGAAACGAATTCTTTTAGAAAACATTCCTGCTGTTAACAATAGTTGCTTGAGATTTTGTGTAAATTAAATAAGTTCATTCAACCACAATCTTTTGTTGAAATACTTATGAATAATTTTATTAAATTAACACGTTGCAAGTATTTTGAAAAGCGAGAAGTTAAGAGTTTAGATTTAGAGTTTAGA
Organism: Drusus annulatus; assembly: GCA_022651775.1. Lineage (NCBI taxonomy): Eukaryota > Metazoa > Arthropoda > Insecta > Trichoptera > Limnephilidae > Drusus > Drusus annulatus. Next base: position 1,445,070 of record JAGWCC010000160.1, on the reverse strand, counting down.
ATTTAGAGTTGAGTATTTAGAAAACAATTTATAAAGCAAAAAATTCATCGATTCGAGTTATTTTTCCTTTTAAAACTACACGATTACCTACTTTAGCGGGGTTGAAAAAGTATTTTCCTTAAACTGGTAGTTTCGTCTTGCCTAAGGAATGGGTAATCGATAAATATATGAACATTTGCCTACGGAAACCCATTTACCTACCTACATAAATTAGGTTCTAAAAGTTTTTTCTTCAAATAAAAGGTTGATAAATCCTGCCCAAGGGGTGGCCAACTTCAAAACGTTGATACGTTTGCCCACAGAACTGATTTTCAACGGTGATTTTTTTTATAACCTTTTTATTTTAATAAAAGGTTGTTTTATCCTGCCTAGGGGGTGGGCAAGAAATTCAACCCCGGGTTTTATTTATTCGTCGGAGTGACGGCCGATATTAAATGTTCCATACATACTCGCATGGAAATATGTTGTGCTAGCAATTATGTGATCCAGCATTAATATTGGATTTGCGGGAGGTGAGGGGGCGGGATCAGGGGAGAGGGAGGGGGCGGAGGCAATAAGTCATATCGCTAGAGAATTCACCAATAAGATGAGATATGAGAAACCGGGAGAAGAACTAATGCACTTTTTCATACAAAGGGGGTGAAAATTCTATTTCTTGCTGCTTTTATTATTTCGTGTCGGTATTTTTGCTTACTCTTGGCATTACCAAGGCGAAATGTCATTAAAGAATTAAGTTTAGCTTACTTTTACTAACCGGTCAAATATATATTTATATACACACATATATATATATATATATATATATATATATATATATATATTCCATGGCGCGTTGGTTTATGACATTGCAAAATGTAACAGAAAATCAAAAATTGGCAAAAAATCGTTCAAAATAAAAGTCGTCCTGGTTTATCACGTTATAAAATGGATCAGACATTTACTCGTATTTCAAGGGGATATCGCAATACTTCAAGAGGTTATTATTGAATGATATTCTAATTTTTTAAAATCCAATTTCTATTTCAAAAAGGACAATCTAATTCAATAAGATGGTTGAAATTTTATTTTTGTTTGATAGTAGAAATCTTGTGTTGTGGTCGTAGCTTTACAATAGATCAATCGTTTATCACGTCGTTGCCAACGGTGGGAATAGGTACCCGCACATTCGCAGGTGTGTACATATCCAATCAGTCGTTAGGTCACGGTCGGTCAAATAGATTTTGCATTTAGCAATAGCGGTAGGTTACCGCATGTAGTTGGCTGCATAGTGTTTACTATAAAGGACCGGTTACCGTACGCAAATACAAAATATATCAAATCGTTCGTATTTGGGCCGTAATGAAAAAATAATATTTACATTTTTCTTTAGATTTTCGTGAATAATCACCAACTAGAATTTCGCAGTACCTACCTAAAACATGGTGAATATTGTCAAAAATCTTGTCAGAATGGAAAGAGCTCGGGTTTATTGCGTTTGAAATTGAAACACAGACGTTTTAGTTTATATGTAAACACCTATTTAGAATGTACATTGTTTTCGTTTATTGCGTTTAAAATTGGAATACAAACGTTTAAGTATGTACTCGTATGTAAAAACTTATTTAGAATGTACATTGTTTTGATTTACTGAGTTTAAAATTGGAACACGAGCGTTTTAGTGTGTATGTAAAAACCCATTTAGAATGTACATTGTATTGGTTTATAGCATTTAAAATTGGAATACAGGCGTTTAGTATATATGTAAAACCCTGTTTAAAATGTACATTGTTTCGGTTTAGTGCATTTCAAAATGGAACACAGACACTCGAGACTGACAAAAATCTTGTCAGAACGCATCAATCCCAGTTATGTTACATCATATGCATACATTTCGATGTCAGTTCAAATGCATAAGAAAAGTAAATCGATATGCAGCATTACGTATGAAGAAAATGTACGAGATATCGGGGGCGGTGTTAGGTGAGGCAGACTGTACCGTACAGTCGGTAGGTGTGAAAGCAATTTGGTCCACGCTGCACAGGCTGCTGACAAGCCGTTGATTGAAAACGGAAAACATGTTGTACCGTGTGTACTCAGTGGGTATACTGTACTTGTGTGTGGGTACCGTGTGTGCCGTGTGCCATGCGCCGCGGGGATCAGTTCCTTCTCATATCAAGCTGCATAAATATGCTTCGGCCCGCCACCCGATACTGATGTGAATGGGAGAATAATATTAAATGTTCACAGAAAGTAATCACTTTTTGCATTGTGACGCTAAGCCGTTTTGCTAAAAAAATGATGTATGCCCTTCTCTATTTTCTTACGAAACAAAAATAGTAGAACATGCAACAAATTATATGCCAGATTGTATTTTAGACATTTATATATTTGTTTGATATCACAAAAAGTGTATTGTCATCGTGGTTATTCAATCCGTACTTGGATATTTGTATGCAATAATTGAAAAGTGTGGACTTGGGCTCGAAAATGAACAATCTGAAAGTATGTTGCCTATTAAATGCTGATGATGCGGTGCAGATTTCTAAAAGAATGGAAGATCTACAGTTTCTCGTGTCTAGAATGAACCAAGTATGTATGCGGAATGAATCAATGATGAATGTAAGTAAGTCAAAGTCATGGTATTTGAAAAAGAAAGTACGAGAACAGCGCGCAATATAGTTGTGAATGATGAATACTTGGAGCAAGTGAATGAGTTTGTGTGTTTGTAAAATATATTTACAAGAGATGGAAATATGGGATATTGAAAGAAGGGTGAACGCAGGAAACTGAATTAATGGAGAAATTAACGCCGTTGGCGCAAATAATTGTCCAAAGAAGCGAAACTAGCAGTCCACAATGGAGTGCTTTCACCAACTCTGATGTATGGCAGTGAGGCATGGCACTGGTAGAGGTAGAATGAAAATATACTGAATGCTGTGGAAATGAGATCCTTGAAACGTGTGTGAGGTAAAAACATGTAGAATGGTCTCTAAATGTGGATATTCGGAATGAATGCAAGCCTGGTGCGAGCGTAATTAATAGAATTAAGAAAGAAACGCTTAGATGGTTTGGGAATGTAGAGCGGCTTACCAAAGAAAGAAGTGTTAGGAGAATATATGGCGCGAAAGTGAATGGTAGAAGTCGAAGACACCAGAGGAAGACGTGACACGATCAAGCGAATCAAATACATTGGTCAAGTCATGTCAAAATCCAGAATAACAGAAGAGTATGTATGATACATGTATGAATGTTAATGAAGAAAGAAATGTGTACCAATATTGATTTATATGTGTACCAATATTTATTTATATGGCGGTCATTCATGCCTATCCCTACGTTAAAACAGCGTGATGGTTAGTTAGTTATAGATTTTTTTTATAAAGCTTCATGGTTTACTATACGAATGATTTCGCAAGCTAGATCTATAAAGTTAAAGCGGATAATATCTGTGCAAATTTCAGACATTTTAGAGAATTGTCTGGGAGTTTGGACTTCTTGAGATATCACGTGAATTATAAACATATTACAAATTTTCATACATTTAAATAAAATGGTCTACATGGCAATTAGATAAGATTTAGGGGTACAGTTTTTATTTAGTTTTTTTTTCTGTATTTCCTTTCACAGCTTTAAAGCTATGAATGAAAAGTTCCAAAGATTAAACAATGAAATCACAACCTGGAACCGCCCAAGCCGATATTCAATGAAACAATCGTTTAAATTTTGTTACGTTAAACGTAGATCGAACTCGCGATTTCCCGACTCAAATGCTTAAAGCTTTAAGGACTACGCCACGTAGATTGTCTAATCGTCCCTTGGAGCATATTCATTGCATGGTGTTTCTTCTAATAAAACTTAATTGCACAAGACCTCATTAAGCACGTAAGTGGCTTTACATGTTTTTAATTACATTCCCCGGTGCAAAGTTGGTGTGTTGGTACGTGCTGTTGGTACTGGTCCGTTCCCAGTGTTGGTATGAATCTTGGAGTAAGAATATACATGGAGGTGCCTTTGCTAAACAGTGTAGTCAGTGTTGTTGACTTTATACTGACTGATAGAAAGAGAGATTAAAAGAAGTTGGATAGCCTATTAGTTGCCACCCACATGGAATTCGGACATTTAAAAAAACATATTTGAACACATTAAACAAAACAATATCAATACAACATTAAAATGATTTATAAAGTCAAAATATCACACAAACACTAATAACAGAAGGTTTGCCTAAATAATTTGATTTTGTGTCTTTATTTCGGTCAAATATATTTAAAACTGTTGAAATACCTCTGAAAAGTGATGTTTTATAATCTTCGTTTGGTCTTATTTGAACATTCGCGCATAGCACATATGACCATCCTGTTTTGATTTATTTGTATTATCACTGCAAACTTTTAAATCAACACAAATATAGGAAATAACCTCAAAATCCGTTGATGTAAGTTATTCGACTCGATGATGTGAAATAAGCGCGAACGGAGAACATTCTTACATTCTTAGAAGTGTTGCAATATTATGTGAAGACTTTTCTTGTCTCTTTTTCTCTCATGGCATACGACTAGGATAAAAATATTTAGCTCTCTCTCCATTTATATTTTTACTCCAAGAATCGTCCTAATATTGAACATGACTCAATTTCGGTTCAGCGGAGACCAACCTTGTATGTTTAACGTCACGTTGAAAAGACATGTTTTCGCGGATAGAAAAATCTCACGTTATCGCCGAATTACAAGGAGACCCTATTGCAGGCTTTGTCGCGTGTCCTGTGTGCTGTATTATTAAAATAAGGCTGTAATAACAATTCCCGCGCGAACTGTTTGGCCGTGCGGGCTAGCTTCCGCCTAATATGGCGGCGCTTCCGGTTTCATTTCCCGCCAGCCGGATATGGCGGCCGGATATTGCCTTTAAGACCGCGGCCGACACCTCCAAGGCTCCGACGGGCAGGCATGGGGGGTTCACAATTGACGTTTGCAAGTATAAAGGGTAATGGAAAAGCAAATATGCAATTATTTCATCCAAAAGGATATTTGATATAGTGGCACATTAAAGTTATTTCTTTAATTTATCTAACTATCGGTGAAGCTATTTAGGAAAATATAAATGTTATCGTCGGAGCACTGACCGAGAAATATGTGTCTGTTTAACCGGTGTTCTAATGAAAGGTGCTCTAAGGAACTCGCGTCATTAATTCCTAAGAGATATGACAAATGTTTACCTAGCATTCGTATACTGTTGACATTCGCTCGTTTTTTTTTGTTCGTGGTGAATACCGTAAAGAGTTACAACTGTTTGGAGTCAGTGGGACTACAGGCATCCCCAATTGAGATATGTGTTTTGAGGATGAAGTTAGTGGAGAGGGGAAGATAATGTGGAAGAGAAAGGTTGAAAATTAGCTAGCTATTCAGATCTGGTTAACAAACACGGCTTATCCCATTTCAAACAACGTTTTAATTCTAAATGGTGGTCTTTCACCAGGGCGATACTTAGAGTATCTACCACTCTGGAACGAGCCGCTAACATACGGATGAGTTTAATGTGAAATAACACATATTGAATAAATACATCTTATTTGCGCACGCCGGGATTTGAACCCGTGATCTGTGGATTCGTAATCGAGCGTCTTAACCACTCGACCACGGAGGCTGTCAAATTTATCTCACTATCGTTGAAGTCATTCGGAAAAATATACATGTGATCGTTGGAGCACAGACTTAAAATTCTGTATCTGTTTAACCGGTATTCTAATGGAAGATGCTCTAAGGAACCCGCGTCATTGGTTCCTTGGAAGATAGGACAAACGCGTGCCCAGCAGCCGTATACTGTCGAAATTTGTTGGGTGAGAACGAAGCATTTCTGAGATTTAACAGCTTCACTACCAGGCTCCGCCCGGGAATCGTTTTTAAAAATGTGAATTTTATATTATGGCAACACATCTTTTGACAGTCAAATAGATGTTTTGAATCACAGTGGCTCGTTATTGAAATGACGCTGCGAGATAAAAATTGCAAAGCAGTATTCTTAGCACCTTATTCAAACTGGAAATGTGTATTAAATAATATGTCTTAGGTAAATAATTGAATAAATACGTCAATCAGACCTTTTACCTACATAAGAATGAGAAAAATATGATATACCCACGTACAACATAATAATATTAATAATAACAGTAAACTTATATCGCACAGTTTCGTGATATTTCACCTCAAGTGCGCTTCATACTAAATTACCTAACCTAATATAACAAAGAGAAAATAATATGTTTACAAATTAAAACTATCTAAAATCGTGATCGTTATCATATATTATGAGAGAAAAACATTCAGATTTGGGTACAACAGTGCATGTGTACATCAACAGATTGAAAAAACAATTTACTAGAAGCTAAGGGTGTAAACGTCCAAAGAAAAACTAAGTATTTATACTACCAAAATTTGTAAAAGCAAAGAAAAGGAAATAATGTTGAGGACATTTAACAGGTTGGTACTTACAAAAATCAATATTCAAGTATTATGAGGTAGCAATTCTAAAAATGCAAACAGTGTGAATATAACAAGTACCAAAAGAACAATAACATATTTTATGACAATGAGTAATATGGTTTTCATTAGACAGTAGGACAATGAGTTATAAGGATATAAGTAAGAAGAAACCAAAAAAAGCAAAGTAAGGACGTTTAAAAACAAACAATTTTAATTCTACGTACATGCAAACATTAATGTAAAATAATCAAAAAAATCGCATTTACCAAATGATGACCTTTGCAGCAAGGAATGCTCAGTGATTGATGAGGGCTTACCTTCTGGAAAAAAACACACACAATAAATAATAATATTTTTAATTTCTTACAAATTTTTAAACACATTTCGTGTGAATCGCTTGAAACAAGCGAAAAAACTGACGAAACTGAACACGTAATTGTTAGATTCTTTCGTACGGAAGTTTTCGTGTTAAGATCAAATAGAAAATCTTCAGACACAATTAAAATCTTCGTAATTACCCATAATGGCGAATTCACGTTCTTATCTCGTATATCTATGAGATCGAGTTTCAAAATAACTCTATAATGAAATAGCTCAAACAATTCCCCGAATCAAAACAATGGATACTAATTAAATTATAGAAAGATTATTATTCTTTTCGCATATTTTATATAAAATGTTGCGTCTCGCGTGTTAATTGTGTTATGCTCTTTTGATGTAAGAGCAAAAACGATCCGTTTCAAATGCAAGCATTAGAGTGATGGCCAACCTCCTGGATTTATATTCGTTTATAGTTAAATTTTTGTCCCGATAAAGGAAGAAATCTTGGAAAACGGATTCTACCGGTTTTATTGGTTTAAACCTTTTTAGAAAAGCCTTATACGATTCTCGATTTTCATGAAATAAACAAAATTTTAATTATTTTTTATTATACTTTTCAGAAGAAGTTTTTTCTCTTTTAAGTTGGTTTATAACATGTCGATTTACGCAATTCTTAACTAACTAACCATCAAGCCGTTTCTCCGCAAGGGTAGGCAGAGAGGACGGACCGCCATATAACTCTGTCTTGGTACACACTCCTTGCTTCATTTACATTCATACATCGTCACATACATACTCTTCTGTTATTGTGACTCTTCACATGACCCGGTTCAAGTATTTGATTTACTTGATCATGCCATGTCTTTCTCGGGCGTCCTCGACTTCTTCTTCCATTCACTTTCGCATAATTTATTCTTTTCACACTCCTTTCTTCGTTCATTCGCTCTACATGCCCAAACCATCTAAGCGTCCCTTTTTTAATCCTATTCATTACGCTCACATCAGCCTTGCATTCTTTCCGCAATTCGCAATTTTTAGTGATAGAGCCAGTGAGACTGGCATTGTTGTTTTGATCTAGTTATTGAGAAGTACTATGTTTTATAGAATACTTGTATAAACAATGCAGACCACGACACTAAAGGCATAGTTTGCCATGTTCAGGAGGTCGTATTATGTTTTATTTTATTTCAATTGTTACCCATTTTAATGTATTTGATATTATATTTTTGTAGAAACCATCACTTTGTGGTTTGACATATTTAATGAAAATGAAATAATTACTTTGTATAAGACCACAGATTTTATTTAATTTTTATGACTGACTGGTTTCGCTTAGCCTAAGCATCATCAGGATACAAAATCAAACAGTTTAATTTTGTACCCTGATGATGCTTAGGCTAAGCGAAACCAGTCGGTCAGAAAAAAAATCTGTGGTCTTGTACAAATTTATTATTTCATTTTCATTATTTATATTTAAACATATGCATTCAAAAAAAAACATACAGTAACTAAAGGTAGCCAGCTCATCGCCCACCGGGTAGAAAAGATTATCTTCTCATTAATGCACCTCTAACCACAGTTGATAGAGGAAGAGGGAAAAATATTCCCTAGCACTGTATCAGATTTAAACAATACGATTTACACATGTTTTAGTAGATTGGTGTTTAAATAAAATTTAAAAAAACATATTTGTTAAACATCGGTGTTTTCGAGTTTTCCATCAGCTTATGGTACCTACTTAGAAACAAAAAAGGTTCTGTACCTGCGAGTCAGACCAAGCACAACACAATATCCCTTGTTTCTGGAAAGTTAATTGGCGAAAATATTTAAGTAAAAACAACACCTAATTGCTAAATCTGGCTACTTCAAGTTCTTGTCAAAGTATTAGTCAATTCCTAGGAATGCAAATGCAATTAAACTTTGTTACATTGTATGGCGTCAATTTTATACGAAGAATTCTCGTTGATTGTCGTTATTTTCTAGAGTACGGAATAAATTACATTAAAATCCATAGATTCATAAATTAATTAAAATAGAGCTATGAGGACTATATTGTATGAAAACAGAAATACAAGTGTCAAGGAAATTTCGAAAGAGTTAAATATCTTTTCATTTAAAACAAATTATTTACGTCAACAAATTTAAAAAAACTGATTAACGGTCACACATCGCCTGAATTTCCGAGGAAAATTGAAAATATTCAACACGAACACAAACATGAAACGAGGAATAGAAATCAATCAGGAATTTCAGAAAAAAATAACAAAGTCATAGCTCATTCATGTATGAAGCTATAAAAAAATATTATAAAAATTACATTAAATTAAAAAAAAATATAAAAAAAATAATTAAAAAGTTTATTTAATATTATGTTATGAATTCTACTAATGAATTTTAATTTATGGGTTGTATTAAATCATATCGTCGCCGGAAAGGCAAAAGGGCTGAAGCGCCATTTTTGGGAAGTTTACACCAGAGCAATTTAAAGTACCCGGTTGGATTTTGAAAAAAAGTTAACTCAGGTAATTTAATGCTCTCACTAGGTTACCTAGAGCGACAAAAAGTTTTAAGAATTCCCAAACTTGTGTCGCTTGAGTCAAGCCTTTTCCCAAATGGTAAATATATTTTAGATAGCTGAAGGGCCCCAAAAGTCTTATCGAATCAAACGAGATTTAGAACATTCGATGCAAAAAAACTGATCAAAACTGCACATTCAACTATTTTTTTTACCAAAGTGTCGCTTAAGCCCTTTTATGCCTTTCTAGTTACGATATGTATTATGATTTATATATTATAAAAAACATTAAAGACAAGGCAATAACCCACATTTATGTAAACAAAAGAGAGTACCTTGTTTCTTTTAAATTTGAAAATGTCCAATTGGACCCGAATAAAATACGCAGATTCAACGAATTAATAAAATAACAGTAAATCGACACTTCAATCTAACGCAATGTTTTCATTTCCTTTTCAAAGCACTTTAAAATGGCCTTTTGAAACGTAATTTACCGCCAGCTAATAAAAGTTAATATTAATTTAAATATTTATCTCTAATGGCATCGTAGACTAGTAAATTCGTAATGCAATATTGATCTTTAATAGCATTATAGGTAAATAAATACATTATGCATTATTTTTGTTTTTTTTTTTTTAATATTAACTGCCTATATATTAAAATACTTTATTAAAAATGCCGATAGATTAGAATTATAATTAAATGTCAAATAACGGCACCAAATAATGAAAAAGGTGTTTTCTAAACGTATGTAAAACGAACCACTGTTAAATAAAGTATGCAAACGAAGAAGTGTTGAAAAAATATGCAAATTTATTATTTAGACAGTGGTCATCGGTCTGACTTCTCGCACTGGATTATAATGTATTTACACATTTTAATTTATACCACATTAACTATGGTAATTTCTATGGTGATGATTGATTTGATGGCTGTTTTAATTATAAAATATCAAAGTAGTAATTTTAGAAAATGCATAATGAATACTACCTTGGCGAGATACTCGTAAAGACAAAGTGTTAAAATAATTATCCGAAAACATGTTTGATTATAGCTAATCTCAGGTCAATTAACTGCAAAACTCTCTAGCTAATAACAAAAGAAATGCAACATACCATGCTAAATTAAAAAGAATAGTTTGACGATTAATTATGGTATTTTTAATTATAAAACGTAGACTTGACTATACGTTTACGAATTTGATAATATCAAGTATAAAAATATATTTAGGGTAGGCTAGAATCGCTCTCCTTTGTTTATGCCGGTGATTATTTTAGCGGCGAGAAAATTCTCATGTAAGGCTCGTATACCACAAGTCTGGTTTTGTTTGAAGTAGGTTTTCATTCGTTTTTCACAGGTACCTACCAAATATATTATATTTATTTTTTTATAGTGAATACTGCACAAGAGTCCCAACTGCTTCCAACCGTTTAGAGCCAGTGAGACTATGGCATTCTCAATTAGGGTATGTTGTAAAGCCAAAGGTAGTGGGGAGGGGAAAGGAGATGGGGAAGAGGAAGGTCGAGAAGTACCTGGCTATTCAGATCTGGTCACCAAGCACGAGCAACGTTTTCGTTTCTGAATGGTGGTCTTTCACCAGGGCGATACGTAGAGTATCTACCACTCTAGATTTGTACATTTCAATTTTCCCTCTACTGCATGGAAGACAACTATGCTGGCCATTACACTAACAACTATTGTGAGAACGACGGCATAAGTTCATACTGAAAATATGTAAGAATGATGTATTTTTGAATTTTCGAACGTTACGTACTCACATCACAACCGAAATTATATTGTATATTATTATACTATAATAATTAAGACACACGAGAGATTGCCAATGTGAAAGTTTTGTTATGTATTTTACAATAACAATGTTTGACTATCATTTCACAGCAGGGGCACACTTTTTTTTGTCATATAATGGGTTAATTTTTTTTTTTTTAAAACACAAACCAAGTGAAAAGTTTCTAAAATCAGGATAAGGTTAAGGAAAGCCATCTATCTTAGCAATAAAACAAAGTGTGCACTCTAACGACATCCCACCTGAAATGTATCAAGTGGTAATTTCCAATTCCTTGGACAGGGGGACATGATAAGGGAAGAGGGTAGCGGAAGGTGATGGAAGGTGTGAGGGGTATGTGTGTGTGTGTGAAGGAAGCCTTTCTTGGGGAGGGTGGCTTTGTTGAGGGTGGCTGAACTAATAAAGTCAAGGAAAGCTAGCAGGCTAGGGTGTACGGAAACTCAGAATTTGCCAGTTGACGCGAATGATTCAAAGCTAGAAATAAAGATTTTATCATTTTTTATGCGATCTTTTAATAATCAGAGTCAATTGCTTTGTATTTTCATCTTAAATCGTTTAAAAATCCGTATTTAAGTTAACAAAAATGACACGGAATGTATATATTTGCTTCCCCTCGTTATTGCAGCGCTTTGCAATGTTTGAGGAGAGGTGCATCAAGAACTCAACAAGTGAACAAATCAACAGGTAAAAACGGCGTTTTTGCGAAAAGAACTAGATAATTACATGAGCATTTTGAAATCCTCTCCAATTTACTGTAACATAGTTGTTTTATTCTTGGAGTAACGATATAAGGAGCTATAGCTAAATATTTTTTTACCCAACCTATACAAACTTGCGATAAATCACTTCCTCCGGGTTTTTAAGTCGTATACCGTGAGAGAGAAAGAGACAAAAAAGTAGTTTCATAATATTGCAACACTTCTAATTATGTAAGAATGTTCTCCATCTGCGTTAACTTTACGTGATCGAGTCGTATAACTTACGTCAACGAGTTTGAAGTTATTTCCTATATTTGTGTTGATTAAAAAACTTGCAGTGTTTATACAAATAAATCAAACACAATGGCGATATGTGCTATGCGGGAATGTTCAAATAAAACCAAACAAAGATTATAAATTATCACTTTTCAGAGGTATTTCAACAGTTTTAAATATTTTTGACCGAACTTTACAATTTTCACATTTTTAATGATATAAAGACATAAAACCAACAAAAAGCTTCCATCATTGTTTGGGTTAACCTTTTGTTCTTACTGTTTGTGTGATATTTTAACTTGATAGATCATTTTAATGGTGTATTGATATTATTTTGTTTAATGTGTTCAAATATTTTTATTAAAAATGTCCAAATTCCATGTGGGCAGTAACTAATAGGCTATCAAACATCCTTTTAACATATCTTTGTCTCTTTCTATCCGAGTCATTATAAAGGCAACAATACTGACTACACTGTTTCGCAAAGGTACCTCTTCATATATATTCTTACTCCAAGGTTTCATTATTATGTAACCTTTACATCTCTATTAATGTTATTTTTTGCAAAATCTTTACATTTTAACAAACTTCGATTGTATATAATTCTTTTAGTTTTTTTATTTCTTTTCTTATTCTTTTATACATTTTTTTGTTTTCTTTTCTATTTAAGTATATTAACTGTATTATTCCGATAATTAACTAAATTTTAACACAACTTGTCACATCATGATTAGTTTATTCGAACAGGTATCTGCTTAATTATAAACTAATATTAACTGGACCATGGCGTATTCCAGCTTGTATAACATCTTACACTCGACACACTTGCCTATATGTATAAATTGCCTTATTTTTTAAAAATCGTATGATTGTGTATTATGTATTGAATGAATAAAATAAATTATTCAAGGTTATTAAGCTGTTTGACGTAAGGCGAAATCGATTTTGTAATCCGGTTAATAGCCGAGTTGACAAACGCATCGGATTTTCACCCGGCCGTCGTGGGTTCATTTCCTTTGCTGGCCTCCAGTTATTGCAACATTTTCCGCTTATTGTGATGGCAGTAGGAGTTTTTTTCAAATATTGTCAGGTTATTCGTAATCTGGGATTTTTTGTCTTTCTTTAAGAAAAAAGGTGTGTGTAATGCATAGCACACAAAATTGCTGGGATTAATCTTAAACTTAGTATTATGATTGTGTGAAAGGGGTGGTTAAGGTTCTGCGCCCCTTACGCTAGGGGTGAAGGGTAGGCTGGGGGTGTACTGTAGGGGTAAGACCAGGGCGGGGGTAGCTGGCGCTGGCGCTAGAAGTAGCTCCAGGGCTGGGCGGGTAAGGTCGCGTGACAGAGCGCTAACTTAATTAAACTCGCAGTGAAACTTAATTTCCGGCGCGGCCGTTTAATATTGAATCTTATTAAGATTATAAAGAATACGGCGCGGCGTTAGGAATAATGCCACCCGAACACTGAGCAGTGTTGGGACAAACAAAGCCGTTTGATTGATATGTAGCAGACAGGACTTCCGGCCCACTCCGGACATGAATTTTCCAGATTTTAATTCGTTGCTAATGAATATTTAAAGCATTTTCAAATTGGTTTATAGCGCTGAACGGATAATCACTAGAATAATTCGTTGTTTTTATAAAATAATTTCAAATACAACAATATCGTCGCCGGAAAGGCAAAAGGTCTGAAGCGTCATTTTTGGAAGTTTACACCAGAGCACTTTAAAGTTTTTTTATTTACAATAAAATTCAGTCTTTAGTAGCTAGTTAGATTTTGGAAAAAAGTTACTTTATGTAACTTAATACTCTCACTGAGTTACCTGAAGCGACGAAAAATCATAAATTTGTGTCGCTTGAGTCAAGCTTCTCCTAAATGGTCAATATATTTTAGATGGCTGTAGGGCCACAAAAGTCTTCAGAATCAAACGAGAGTCAGAGCATGCGATCCAGAAAAAAAACTGATCAAACCGCATATTCAACTCATTTTTTAAGAAAGTGTCGCTAAAGCCCTTTTGCCTTTCTAGCGACGATATAGATAATAACTCCATATTAATTTTTAGGTTTTCTATTTATCATTATTAAAAAAATTAATACGAAGTTTTTAACCAAAAAAGTTCTGCATCTTCAGTATGGGTATGTTGTGAGGCTGATGGTAGTGGAGAGGGAAGAGATATGGGGAAGAGGAAGTTTGGAAACTACCTACGACGAAATTTTCTTCTTTATCCGGGCTCAGGACTGGCTGCCGTGTATGTGGAGTCGTTACCCAACTATGACTAAACCATCAGACATATCTTCGCAGGGGTAGGCAGAGAGGACGAACCGCCACACAACTCTGCCCCGCTACACACTCCTTGCTTCATACACTTTCATTTACTGTCTCCTACATACTCTTCTGATATTCTGACTCTTTACATGGCCTAAATCAAGTATTTCATTCACTTGGTCGTGTCATGTCTTCCTCGGGTGTCCTCGACGTCTTCTACCACTCGCTTTCACATTCACAATTATATTGCACGCTGTTTTCGTACTCTCTCTTTCACACCATGACTTTGGACTTACTTATGTACATTAATCATTATCTCATCCTGTATACATACTTGGTCCATCCTAGACATAACCAGCAGTAAGGAAAAAATTAGCCTACTACGGGTATACGGACACGCCCACAACCTACTTCTACCGTTAATCTTTTCTGTGGTTCACAGTCTACAAGTTAAACGTGTTTAAATTACGTCAAACACTGCATAGATTTTCCATGCTATGAATATTATTAAATTATGTATCACGCTTACAAACGATTGCGATGGGAATCAGTTCTGTGCATGTTTAAGAAAATCCAATTAAGAGGGCTCATTTGTACCTTAAACGTGTAGGTAATCACTAATTACTTTTACTTCAGCTATTGCGTGAAAAATAATTTATGTTTTTAATCTTATTAATAAATACACAACTTTTTCAAATGGGTACAAAAAAAATCATAGCGTTTTCAGTGGCGTTGTGACAAACCGGAAAACTCCAAAGCAAGTTGTAAAACAAATTAAAATATTAGACTTTTGGTAAAAAACAAACTAATGCAAACCATTTATTTTAAAGAAATTAAAAAATAACTTTGTACAAGACCACGGATATTATTTTATTTTTATCACCGACCGGTTTCGCTTATCCTAAGCATCAGCAGGGTACAAAATTAAACTAAACAAAAAATATAAAGTGTGCGGTAATATATACTTACAGAGGAAGAAAAATATATAAAATAAAAGAACAATGAGAAAATCAAATAATAACATTTAAATTTCAACAAAGGAACAGAGAGAAAGAGACAGATAATTTTATAATTTCTCTCTCTCTATGTTCCTTTGTTATAATTTAAATATTATTCTTTTGTTTTCTCACTGTTTTTTTTTATTTTATTTTATACAGGGTGTCCCAGAACTCGACGTCAAACCGAAAGCGGGTGATAGGCAAAGTCATAAGTGTTATCAGAAAAATATTTTTAAAAATCTGAGTTATGTATTTTAAAAATTATAGGCATTTTAAGAAAATCGAGAAAATCTACACCCTGTGATGGTGTTTTAACTCCCGTTGCTACAATTTTTTTTTAATTTTTTTTTTTTTAATTATGTAATTCTGAATAATGCTTCTGTAAATTGTTGCATACATTTTAAAACCAACTACCCCAGCTTGGAAGAAAATGACACTTTTTTGCCAACTAAGTTTTCAAAATGAATACTTCGCCCAATTTTAACTGTCTGTAATGAAAAAAAAAGTAATAAGTCAAACCTGAATCTCGTTATAAGTGTCGACTTATTCAGAAAAAATATATTTTGGTATTTTCTACAAGTTAACAAATAAAATACAAAAACATTTTTTATGGTGAATACCGCACAAGAGTCCCAACTGCTCCCAACCGTCTAGAGCCAGTGAGACTATGGCATCCCCAGTGGGGTATGTTGTAAGGCTGGAGGTAGTAGGAAAGGGAAGGAGATGGGAAGGTTGGGAAGTACCTGACTGTTCAGATCTGGTCACCAAACGCGGCCAAAGTCTTTTTAAAAAACGTTTCGATTCTGAATGGTGGTCTTTCACCAGGGCGATACTTCGAGTATCTACCACTCTGAAACGTGCCGCAAATACACTTTTTAATACTTTATACGAATTAAATGTGTTATGACACAGATTAATGAAATACAAGTTATTGGCGCACGCCGGGTTTGAACCTGCAACCTTTAGATTCGTAGTCGAGCGTCTTACCACTCGACCATGGAGGCCGTTACCTATGTATATTGTACAACCTTTTTTTGTTGTTAATAGTTTATGTTCGTTTTACAATCGTTTCATAATACAAGCGCAACGCGTATTAACATAAAATAGTTAATTTTTAAATACCTTTATTTATACACATATAACAATTCGGAAACCTTCATCAAACGTATAAGTTTAATATGTTCTTTGAAGGTAAGTGCAATATTATATGTTTGAAAACATTTTTTATTTAAAATTATAATGTCACGCTACAAAGTGTTTGCTTCCTTCGATAGTAAAATAGTTACCTGTTTGGAAATCCAAAATATTTAATATGCTTTAATTTCAATATTATCTGTGACATTTCAGAGAGAGCCCATCGAAACCCTGCCCCCAGGCGGTCTCCCAGACTGTCCAGATGATCGCTACACCACTGATTATTTTCTTACACGCAAAACGTTGAAGGTTTTATTTATTATGCAGCCTCTTTTAAATAAGCAACCGGTATTCGAAAGTATGATTAATTAGTTAAATTCAAATTAAGCCTTATTTTGGTTATTAATGAACTTTTCAGATTGATTTGAATATCAACCACCCAAATGAATTAATAGAAGTTAAGTTTGATACGGTTAATATTTTCTCTGAATTTGAAACGGCTTATTTGTGGTGGAATTTATTGTTAATATTTTATTTATTTTTAACATTATTCCACTATTTTTTTATTAAGACCGGACCGGTTTCACTTTATGACGGGCATTTTCAAACTGGTACAATTTAAAGCGAATCAATGATTTGTGTATTATTTATGTCCCAAATGAGCGCTATTAGCTCTATTTGATAATGAACATTTGTCACTTATTATTTTATGTTGTTGCTGATAGGAGCGGTTCTTACAATTATTACATTCGTATATACCATCAGGTAGTTTGATTAACTTCTGGAAACGGGTTACATAGTGATGAATTGAGTGGGATGCATCTGTGGATTTTTTTACATAATATCTGTTGTTTAATTCGGAATGAAAGGGCGATACTTTGAGTATCTACCACTCTGGATCGTACCGCAAATATACTTTAATTTATTTTTGATGAATTAAATGTGTTACGGCACATGTATATTAAATCAGATTTATTTGCGCACGCCGGGTTTGAACCCGTGACCTCTGGATTCGTAGTCTAGCGTCTTACCACTCGACCAATAGTACAATATATACCATAGATTCACTTAAATATAGTAAATTTAAAAATAACCAACTGTTAAAAATAAAGCTGACAACTATAGATGTTTTAAAAAATTAAATAGATATTATTTACAAAATTTTAAAAATCCAGAAAAGCATCTAAATCACCCCGTGTAACCCATCTCTCAGAAGGTAATAAAACTACCCGAATGTATTTTTGAAGGTATGGTAAAGCCAGCTCTGTCAGCCATAAAACTAAAATCCTTAAGTCACAGATGATTCACTATGAATTTCAATTTCCATTCCTTCCGGATCTAATAGTAGACTTACTTAAAATTGTACCAGTCTGAAGAGATATGATACGAGGTGAAACCGGTCCGGTCTTAAAAAAAAGCAGTGGAATTACGTTTGAAAAATTAGTATTATTAAATCATCAACGTAGTTAATATGTCCAACTATTTACTCGATAAAATATAGCGTGGACCTCGGAAGACATTAACGCATTACTTAGATATTAGTAATTATCATGCAAGGTAAACAGGATTACAGCCGGGCAGAATGAAAATTTATTTTAATGTGATTTTCGGCATTAGCATAAAGCGAATTAATTTACACATACATTACTCTCATGCTGTCACAGTAAATCTTATTCGTGTGACGTGTTAAAACACCATTCGCACGTGTTTAATTGCCAGAAAACCAAATACGGACCGCGTGTTGATTAATCAACCAAACGTACGTTTCAATATCATAGACAATACGTAAGAGTCAGCACCCTAAAATACACACTTTTTAGCTTTCTAGTACAAACAAAACTACAAATTATTCAAAAGTTAATTCTATTCGGGTAGTTTATTTATTTGGAACATTTAACAGAGTGACAACATTACATACATAGTGACAGATACAAAATAAATGATAGGTCATCAATCCATTTCCAAAATGTTCACATCATGCAAATAGCAATACACTGTATTACACTAATGAAAATAATAGAAAAATAAAGAAAAAACCGTTTATAAAAAGAAATATCAACACAAGTTTAAATTTAGGAAAAAAACATTATAAAACATAAAATTACCTTTAAAAGTTGTATATGTGTGTACCTTTTTCTGTTTTATGTTTTAAGTAAAAATGGTATTTAAGATTTGATTAAACCTAAAAGGTGAGTTGGAGAATATATCGATTTCGTTGATCATACCATGTTCGTTAATCTTGCCACTACAGTGGATGTTATACAGTCGAAACATTCGTATAAGAGGTTGGGAGAATGTTAAATTGATTTTTTTGAAAGGAATGTAAAAAGTTTCGGGGTTTCTTAAATGACGGGGATTAGTATTAAATATAATTGTGGATAAAAGGGAAGATTCCACGTGGTTATTTATAATTTTGTAAAGAAATTTGACGTCATTTTTGTCTCGACGTTCTTTCAATGTTTCCATTTTAAAATATTCCAAACGCTTCTGACAGTCGTCAAGCAAAGTGGACAATCCAGCTCTATAAGACAATGCTTGGACTAGTTTCTTTTGAACTGATTCGCTTCTCATTTTGTGAATTTCGTAAATTGGACTCCAAACTACGGAACCAAACTCAAGAGTTAGAAAAATGTCTAAGGTGTCCAGTGAATACAATTCTTAAACAGTAATCGTTTGAATTCTTTATGAAATTCATACTGGAATTTTAGGTGAAATATTAAAAAATCTCTTTGTTGGTTTTAAAACTGGGCATGTAGAGCGAATGAACGAAGTAAGAAGTGTGAAAGAATATATGATGCGAAAGTGAATGGAAGTAGAAGTCGAGAACGCCCGAGAAAGACATGGCACAATCAAGTAAATTAAATACTTGAATCGGGTCATGTGAAGAGTCAGAATAATACAAGAGTATGTATGAGACGATGTATGAATGTGAATGAAGCAAGGAGTGTGTGCCAAGACATGTTATATGGCGGTCCGTCCTCTCTGCCTTCCCCCGCGGAAAAACGGCGTGATGGTTAGATAGTTAGTTTTTTTTTAAAATCAAATACAATGCTTTCTTTCCTTTGCAAAAAAGGCATTGGAGCTAAAGGTTTAATTAACATTCTACTTGTATATTTGACGCCACTTTCAAATTAATTTTGAAAAAAAAAAACAAGACAAAAGTTTTTGTACTTGATTAGACCGGTTTCGTATTGCTAAAGGCATCTTCGGATTTCTACAATCTATACATACAAGCTTGTTGGCATACGAGACTATTTACAGCGTTAAATTACAGACTCCACCGCAAAACATCAGCTTACAAATAAATATATATGTAACGTCTTTTGCCACTTGCTTCCCTTTTTCACTTCGCCGTGTACTTCCGATTAAATGAATCTGTTAATGCCTTAAAAATAAATACGGAAACAACTTCGCGATAGAAAATTCGATAAAGCCATTTTATACCCGACCTTTCCAATCGAAATCCCGACTAGAGCAACAAGGGGCATCTCCGTCTCGCTCCCCCGCGCGGGAAGGAAGCCGGCCAGAGCGGGACAGCGGAAGGGACTAATTGAATTTAACGAATAAAATTCAATCACTGGTATTCTTTATTATTCAAGATCCAATTTGGATAAAGTCATAGACTATGAAGGGGAAGTAGAGTCGGGGGGAGTGTGGGGAGGGGGGTGTGGGGGGAAGTGCGGCGAAGTGACGGGAAACCGGGGGGATGAAGCGGAAAGTGGAGGAAAATGATCGGGGTCGATGCAAGAAATATGTGGAAGGAGTTTGATTGAGGGCGGATTATCAAGAATGGCAAAACGTAGAAGATTAAATTGAAAGCGCTGATTAATTTCATACAAAACTTGGCTGTTTTGCATGATTCTTGATAAAGGGGTGGTGTTGGGGAGAGTTGATTTTGTTCCGTGAGATATGTCTGCAACTTTTTTATAAATCACGTGTATACAAAAGTAAATAATACTTAAAATAATCTGGTAAATAACATAAACTATTATAATAAACAACGTAATTACGGATGTGATGTGAGTACGTAACATTATAAAATACAAAACACATAGTTCTTATTTTCAGTACACAAAATGACTCTTCGACGGTATTACAATAGTTGGTGGTGTAATGGTCATCGCAATTGCCATCCAAGCAATTGATCGGGGTTCAATTCTTACCAGTGGCAATTTTTAAAAAATGTTTGTAATGTTTTAATTTAAAAAAATATATATATACAAATATATTTATACACATATATATATATTTTTTATATATATATATATATATATATATATATATATATATATATGAAAAGAACGGTGAAAGATTAGAGCTTCACAAATCTTAAAAATAACATAACTAACTAACAATCACGCCGTTTCCCCGCAGGGGTAGGCAGAGAGGACGGACCGCCATACAACTCTGTCTTGGCACACACTCCTCGCTTCATTCACATTCGTACTTCGTCTCATACATACTCTTCTTTTATTTTGTTTTTGCAATTATACACTAACTGAGTGTTTGTCACGTAAGTGAGAACATCGGTTAAAACCTATTATAAATAAATAAATATAAATATTTAAAAAAAATAAAAATAAAATATAAATATGTATTTAAGCAAATACGAATAATGATAATGATCTACTCTAAGGCGAATACGCAGACTAGTCTATACTTCTTTTTGATCACTGTGTTTATTATATATATTATGTTTCCAATGTATCGATCTCTAGTTCAAATATATTCATCATTGTACATACACCTTTACACAACCTTATATTGTGTTTATCCTTTTTTTATCGTTATTACTGTAAACTATAATTAAATAAAGATTATTATTATTATTATTATTCTTACTCTTCACATGACCCGATTCAAGTATTTGATTTACTTGATCGTGCCATGCTTTTGTCGGGCTTCCTCGACTTCTTCTTTCATTCCCTTTCGCATCATATATTCTATACAAATAACATAGTGGGTTTACAGTGATGTTTACATAAAATTATACGTGAAATTTAACCAAGGGTATCAAATATTAATATACGACCAAACTGGTTTTTGTTAATACGTTTGGTAGCCTCATGAGAGATAATGCAGATGTTATAATAGCAGTATATTAACTCTTTCAGGGGCGAGATTCTTCAAGACCCTTCTTATAATTTAAAAATGTTTTAAGTACATCTTAAATTGGTCAATTCAAAAATACAATGTCCATGGACGAAAGCTTTAACTGTGAGACGTTATTTAACGTATAGCCTCGGTTAATATATTGACAGCTTTAGTGGTTAAGTGGTTAAGATCCTCGATTACAAATCCTAAGGTCGTGGGTTCAAATCCCGGCAAACGCAATTATTAAAATTCATGTTATTTTACAAATTAGTACATTAAAAATAATATATAGTATATTTTCGGTACGTTCCAGAGTGGTTAGAATCTTCATTATCGTCCTGGTGAAAGATCGTCGTTCAGAGACAAAACGTTTCTTTAAATGGCTTTAGCCGTGATTGGTGACCAGATCTGAATAGTCAGGTAGTTCCCAACCTTATCCTTCTCCTCCCTACACCCTTCAGCCTCATAATACTGCAGAAAGTTAGGGGAGTTGGAACTCTTTAAATTAAAATGTTGACATCGTATCTGTAAAATTTGACATTATTTTTAAACTTATTTCTAAGTTGCTTAACTAATGATGATATAAAATTAAACTACATTTTATTTAACGTCTTTGACGAGGTTTACATAATATCTAGCGATATGTATTCTTTTAGGAAATTTTTCCATGAGTTGTCACCTTTAGGCAACGTTGTTACACAAATGCCATCTACAGGTTGATTTGGGAATTCAAAAAATAAAATATAAGAGTAGGTACATATTTTTATTTTTAATTTAATGTATATTCGAATTCGTTTTTTCATTTCTAAGCCTTCGTTGCACATAAACACATCGTGAGAATTATGAGAAGATGATCATATAACAAATTCATAAGCGAAATATTCAAAACACTTACGTGCTGGGAGATGAACGTAATTCATAAACGTCTGAGGACAAGTAGTGTGGTTTTTCCCAGCAGGGGTAGACAGAGAGGATGGACCGCAGAATAACTCTGTCTTGACACACACTCCTTGCTTCATTCACATTAATTTATACATCGTCTCAGATACATACTCTTCTGTATTTTTTACTCTTGACAAGGCCTGATTCAAGTATTTGATTCACTTGATCGCGCCATGACTTCTCCAGGCACCCGACTTTTTCTACCATTCACTTGCGCCTCATATATTTTTCTTATACTGCTTTCTTTGTTCATTCGCTCTAAATGCACTAACTCTGTCTTGATCCTATTCACTACGCTTATATCAGCCTTGCATTCTTTCCGGATATCCACATTTTTAACACGGTCATACAAGGTTTTATCGCACATACGCCTCAGAAATCTTGTTTCTACAGAATTCAGTCTACTTTCATCCTTGCTCTACCAGTTCCACGCCTCACCGTTCTACTCTGTTGGTATAAGCACTCCACTGTGAACTGCTAGTTTCGCTTATTTGAACTTTTTTTTATTTGCGGCAACACCTTTCAGTCCCCCATTAATAGAGTTTCCTGCATTCAACCTTATTTCACTATCCTTTTCAACCTTTGCATGTTTCACAAAGTGCGTAAGCTGGCTTATTAATATTATAATAAAAGGATAACGCCTTTTACAGGTAATACAAAACTGCGAAAAGTTATAATAAGTTAGTAAAGAAATAAGAGTTGGGCAAAGAAAAAGTTTAATATTGCCAAGATGGCGTTATACGAGCAATGAGTCAAAGACCGTATGGGAAAATTGTTTCGAAAGTGAAGTAAACTTCAAGTTATTGAATTCATAAATCTATGGCCGCCGTTTGAGAAGGTTGGTTACCCCTGGAAACCTTAAAGGGTTGCGTGTGCCCCGAGTACACCCTGCACTGAACAGTTAACCAAATGGTCGGCGGATTGATTAGTACAACCTTTCGGTGGTGGCCCGGATTAGCCTCGCCGCAATGCAGGGGCTGTCAAGAGTATATTTGGAATAAAACATTCATTTTGTATGACGTACTAATTTTTTCGATGTATTTTTTTCTTATGCCACACAAGAGTCCCAACTGCACCCAACCGTCTAGAGCCAGTGAGTCTATGACATTTTCATTGGGGGTATGCTTTGAGGCTAAAGGAAATGGGGAATAATAATAACGATGAACTTATAAAGCGCAATTTTGTAATATTTCACCTAAAGTGCGCCTCATACTAAATTAATTAAGATAATAAGACTAACTAACAAGGAGAAAATAATATGTAATACGTATACAAATTACAACTATCTAAAATCACGATCGTTATCATAAATCATGAGAGAAAAGGTTCAGATATGGGTATAAAAGTGCATGTGTACATAAACAGGTTTTCAAAAGACAATTTACTAGAAGCTAAGGGTATAAAAATCCAGATGAAACGTATGAATTTATGCTAACATATTTTTGTTAAATCAAAGAAAATGAAATTAGGAAGTTGGGAAGAGGAAGGTTGGAAGGTACCCGGCTGTTCAGATCTGGTCAATAAACACGGCTAAAGCCACTTCAAGCAACTTTTCAATTCTGAATGGTGGAATTTCATCAGGGCGATACTTAAGGTATGTACCACTCTGGAACGTACCGCGAATATACTATGTAGTATTTTATAATAATTTAATGTGTTATGAGCACATTCATATTGATTAAATAAAATTTATTTGTGCACGCTGGGTTTGAACCCGCGACCTCTGGGTTTGGAATCGAGGCGCCTTACGTAACCGTACTGATACCTTAATAATATAATTCATGATGTCAAACCACAAAGTGATTTCCTTACCCGGCAATTAAAAAAATGTTGTTAAATTTAAACAAACCCTTTTCAATATTTTATGGATTCACTTCGAATGGCTTTTTTTCTCGCTGCTTCAAAAGGCTTTAGTCGTGTTTGGTGACCAGATCTGAGTAGCCGGGTACCTCCCACCCTTCTACTATCTCATATCCTTCCCCTACCACTACCTCCAACCTCACAACATGCCCCGATTGGGGATGCCAAAGTTTCACTGGCTCTAGACGGTTGGGAACAGTTGGAACTCTTGTGTGGTATTCACTATATATTTTTTTCATAATTCTTCTCACCTTCCCCACTTCCTTCAGCCTCACAACATACCCCAATCGGGAATGCCAGAGTCTCACTAGCTCCGGACAGAATAAAAAAATTCTAAAAAAATTTGTAGAAAACTTTGTGGTTACATATTTAAAAAAATGAAAAAAATACTTTGTATCGGACCATGAATATTATTTTATTTTTTTATGACCGACCGGTTTCGCTTAGCCTAAGCATCATTACTTATTTCATCAAAGTTATTTATACATTTCTTTTAAAAAATATTTATCTTAAAATTTAAAAAACATCTAATTTTTGGTAAATCAATTTAAAGGAATCAATTTATTGTTTGGGTGGTTTATCGCTTTTCACAGAAGACAATATTGAAATTCAGCAGAATGATTGGCCGACCAATACTGCCTGTTCAATTAACATCGCGTTGATTTCTTTCCAAAACCCAAGTTATTCATTCATTTGAATCGGTTGCAGCGGAATTTAATTTCACTCTGCAAAGGGATTCATACAACGGCGGCACTCGTTAGATTGGCCGTATCAATTACCTTCCAAAGACCTGAAGCTTTTTCAGCGGGATGAAAGTTTTCACAATGGCGATAGATAAAATCTGATCGTATAATGGAAACCCCTATCGGAGGGAGGCATCACTGACTTAGATCGCACGAGATTGGAGGTTGCGGCAGATTAAATCATCTCGAATCGATACATTATAATAACCGTGAATTTATATCGCACAGTTTTGTGATAGTTCACCTCGAGTGCGTTTTACACTAAATTACCCTCAAGAGCAATAATATATAAGAGAGAGCGCTGCAGTAATCAGTTTTTATGAGGTTTGACGGACTCTGCTAGACCTGGGCGTGGCTAAGACTAGGGCTAGTTAATTTATCCATCCATTCATAGCACATGCCGACATAATGTTTTTGTTTATTCATATAACCACCTTTTTACAGTATTGCTATCAACAAAAATATAGCATGCAACCTAATAATCCGTTGAGTTATGTGCATCTATTTCATTATCAAAAGGTGTGGGCGAAGTCAACGGAGACGCGGGACACGAAGAACATTCTAACCTTAAAGTACATAGAGACTCCCCTATCCAAGCAGTGTAGTTAGTTTTGTAAGAATTTAACCTGACTTCTCTGAACAGGCGTGGCTAGGGATTTCATAGACACACCTTTTTTACAAACAAACAAATATAGGACATAACCTCAAAAGCGTGAGCATAACAAAACGATTTAAAAAATACTTTTAAATGATTTAAAGATTCAGAGTATCTTACAAAACGAATAGCATAACGTTTGTTTAAAAATAATAATGGAAGTTTATAGTTAAGATAATGTATTTATATACTTGATAATTCTAACGTGCTGTCAAAGACATTTTAAACTGTTGAAAAACCTGCAAAAAGTGATGCATTTAACTAATTTTGGATTTTTATGCATGCATTCATAGCGCATGTCGACATAATGTTTTGATTATTTGTATAACCACTCTTTCGCTGTATTTTTATCAACATAAATATAGTAAATAACCTCAAAAACCGGTAAATTACGTCGTGGGCGTAAAGTGGGCGGAGTATTTATCCCAAAATTGTATAGGTTGGGTAAAAAGAATTAGCTCTCTCTCCATATATTGCTCTCCATATATTGTTACTAGAGAGCATGTAACGTCAGACAACTCTATTTCGATATACATGTCTTGCTTCATTCAAGGCCGTCTGATATATACTCGTATGTCATACCGACTCTTGACTTTTTTTCTGTTACACTATGCATGTACCTACGCGTTTTTTACCTTATTTATTATTTGTCTAATTTTTTATTGTTTTATTTTTTACTGTCTTTACTTTGCATTCATTGCAATTTATATTTTTTTTAGGAGTAATTGTTTTATATTTATGAATATTGTGTATTAATACACTTACTCGCTCTGTTTAAAAACGCCTTAAAATAAAAATTTTGTAATGTTTTTAAATTAATAAATAACTGAATACTAACTGAATTTCTTTATTCCATGTCCTCGTATAAGATTTACATGCATCTGTTTTACTAACTTCTATTATATTTTGTTATACTAGATTACTAATTATGTTTATCTACATTCATTTATATTGTACCACTATCATTCATCCCTTAAATTGTTTGGTAAATAACTGTATTTTCGTGATCATTTCTAAATAAATTAACTCACCCACGAAGTCAATAGACAATATTCAAATTGTGCTAGTAACGAATCTTTCAATGATCATGAATCTAAAAAAAACAGAGAGGATTCCATTAGATTCCTTAATACAGTATGACTCACCTGATTTAATTTAAATCTAGGGTGGAATTGAGAAAACTAGCGTTCCCACTGCAACTATTCCGCGCCCGAACCACCCCTTACCACCCCTTACCCTACCCACCTTTCCGGAGGTACCTCCCGCCTAACCCCAGGGCGGGGACGGAGTGGGGATGGCTGGATTCAATTTGTCAGTAAGTTGTAATTCAAACGAGTATTGTTTCAATTGAAATGGCGAGTTTCACCACGTTTAAAAGCATTCAATTTAATCAGTGTGCTGTCTTTCTACGGACGTTAGCAAGTTAGGTTCAACGTGGATTGTTTGAATGTAAAAGCTTCTACATTGACTACTATTTGTTCGATTTTAAAGAGAATTTCGAGTATGCGCTCGTTTAATATACTACTGTCGAAATAATTTCAAAATTATTGATTATTTTTTATTTTTGTTACAAATTAACGGACTAAAGTCCAATTACAAAAAATACATATAAAACACGAAATGGAAAAAAAGAGCAACAGAGAAGGAAAAGCGTATACATAATAATAAATGAAGCGATGACAAAAATAAGGCAAAATAAACATAAGAGAGAACATTCAAGCCATAGTCTAGTCAAAGTTTTGGTAGAGTCGTAAAGAATTAAAAAATCATTTAGACTGCTGCCAAAAATTTCAAGACCATGGCTTGAGTTAACAAGTCTTGACATTCTAGGCATTGGAGAATTATGCCCAAAATTAGTTTTGTGATGATTGAGGAACAGCAATTCATTGTTTATATATTATACCTCAGTCCTAATTCAATCAAATATCTAAAAAATATTTGGTCAACTAAAGCCTTTTTTTCTTTTTTTTTATAGTGAATACCGCACAAGAGTCTCCAAACCGTCGAGAGCCAGTGAGACTATGGCATCCCCAATCGGGGTATGTTGTGAGACTGAAGGTGGTGGGGAGGGTAAGGATATGGGGAAGAGGAAGGTTGAGAAGTACCTGGCTATTCAGGTCTGGTCACCAAACACGGCTAAAGCTATTTCAAGCAACGTTTCGATTCTGAATGGTGGTCTTTCACCAGGGCGATACTTGGAGTATCTACAACTCTCGCAAATAAATTTTACATTATTTTGATATGAATTAAATGTGTTATGACACACATTAATTGAATGATAGTTATTGGCGCACGCCGGATCTGAACCCGCGACCGAGTCGAGTAGTCGAGTGTCTTACCAGTCGACCACGAAGGCCGTCAAAAAAGGCTTGCTGGGCTTTTAAATATTAACAGAGTAATTATATGTGAGCAGAGATAAAAAAAAAAAACAACAAAAAAATATCTACGTGAAAGAAATTAAGTCAAAATAGTATAAAGTAAGAAGATTTCAAATATAAATAACAAAAATTAAAGAAGAATATACTCGTGTATAAGGTGGTATTTTTTATCGCTTCATTATAAATTAAAAGAACACAATGCCAAACTTATGATCTGTTTTGTGGGACAGTGAGAGCTTTGACTCGGTGCTTAGAGATTACGTGATCAAAACAAGACGAAAAAATAAACACAAAAAAAGGTATTCAATCAAACTTTTTCTTTACTACGACAGCCACCGCAGGTCTAGCGCCACAAAATATCTGAAAAAACCCTAGGCTTTGTGCGGAAATGGGTGGTCCGTTTGCTAGATAGAGATTAACAAACGAATCGCAATCTATGGAGCACAGACGTCAGGTGGGAATGCTGACCTTGTTCTACCGGTATTTCAATGTAAGATACTCCTAGAAACTTGCGTCGTTGATCGCTTCGGCACCGGTGAACAGCCGAGAAGAACTTGCCAAACGAGCGTCCAACATTTGTGCTCGGTTGACATTCGATACATGTGAACGGGTCGCTTTTACGACTCGTTATTTTCAACAACTCGGCTGTGGAATGATTTGCCGGCCTCTGAGATTCCTCCTACAACATAGACCTCTTTAATTAAGACTCGGGTTTACTTTCTTCATTTCGTCGAAAAATCCCCCTACACAGCATCTCCAAAGATGACATAGGCCCCGAGGGAAATTATTCCCATCAGGTCCTCTTGTGTATTCCTTTGTGTAAGAATTTATTTAAAGATTAACTGGGATTCCATTTGGTTTTTTAGTGGGGTTATCATGTTAAAAACAGTTTTTTTTATAATTAAAATTAATCATGAAACATTATATTTCTGATTATATTATAACGTTAACGCATCTTCTGCTACGTCCGATAAAATATTGCTGATGATTAAAAGTTTAAAATTTTCTTCCGATTACGGTCCTTCACGATTTACTGACTATGTTCCTTTCGATGTGTGTCGCGACTAAACCACTAACTAGTTAATAACTAATTGCACATAGGGAATTCGGAAACTGATTCTGGTCAAGTAATAGTGGGAGAAGATGGTAAAAAGGAAATAAGTTTTCAATAAATTTTAAAAAAAATAAGCTTTACGCCTTTTTCCTCGACTCCGCACGGCGTAACTTATTTGCGCTAACAATGGATATTCCTACATTGGAAAAAAGACAGCGTGATTGAAAAGCGAAAACGAGTAAAGATAAAGAACACCCTTTACCGCCTGAAAGAATGCAATAAATATCAGTTTTCAGTGGGAATAATCTGACGGATCCCTCGGGAGACGAAACGGTGGGCAGGGACGAGGCGAAACAGGAACGAAAGGGAACCAAAGGAAACGAAACCTACATTGATATAAGTCACCCTAGATTGCCTTTGCGCAACCATGTTACACAATTACATTGCTTCTCGCGAATGCTTTTATTCTCGATGGTGGTCTTTACAGAGTTTTTGATCAGGGTAGGCAGTAGGAAAAATAGCGAATCAATCGATAATGTAGGTACCAACAGAGGGCACTGATTATTTTTGCATTTGTTCCTTTAAAAATACTACCTAGACACTAACACAAACGAGCCACTTGAACGCACACACAGCTCACAGCATGCATGCATACATATTTTGTGTAGTCTAGTGAACATAAAAATAATCTACTCTGGCGTTGGCAGTGTTTGGGTATATGTAGATACTGTTTTTGACACAATATAGTGGGACGGTCAGTGGGGCGTTCGTGGCAGTACTATTAGCTGAACTAATTTTGAAAGTGTAGATTTATTTTTTTTGCAATAATTTCATTTTTTCCAACCTAATTCATGTTTTAGGGTAGGCAGTGCTTATGTGACTATGTGGAGTTCAGAGGCGTGCAATAAAGATAGGTACCAACAGATGTCACTGATTGTTATTGCATTTGTTCTGTAAAAGCACTGCCAAGACACTAACAAATATACTAAC
Organism: Drusus annulatus; assembly: GCA_022651775.1. Taxonomy (NCBI): domain Eukaryota; kingdom Metazoa; phylum Arthropoda; class Insecta; order Trichoptera; family Limnephilidae; genus Drusus; species Drusus annulatus. The sequence goes on along the minus strand of JAGWCC010000160.1, from coordinate 1,414,885 downwards.
ACAAACGAGCTACTTGAATGCACAAGCAGCTCATAGCATACATACATACATATTTTGTGTAGTCTTGTGAACATAGAATAATCTACTCTGACGTTGGCGGCGTTAAGGCATATGTGGTTACTGCTTTTGACGCGCTATAGTACGGCGATCGGTGGGGAGGCAGTGCGATTAGCTGAAAATAAGAGTTGAATAGATTTGACGGCAGTACTTTATTGTAAAAGTTAAGTGAATTTTAGTAGAACTCAACAATTGGTGTTTTTTTTTGCCAGACCAGACGCTTGTTTCTATACCAATGGCAGCCATAGATAGGATCTTTTGAAGAGTAAATAAACGATAAACCAAACTCAATGGTGACAGCGGATTTAGAAAGTGAATTTGGTTGTCTTCGGCTGAAGTTCAATTTGGTTCAAGAAGAGGCTTCGTTGGAAGGTTTATTTATATGTGAGTGAAACAGGACGGTAGATATTTTTATCGATCTGACTCCATGTCCTCACTGCCTATCCTTTCAGGTATTAATAACATTATTGAATATTAAAAACACTCAACGGTTGTGCACAATAATTTTATTTTTTTAATGGTACGAAAAAAACTCATTCCAGGAAATAAAAAAAATATAAAGGGAGGAAAGAACAATGTTTTTTCAAAGACATAATTAGGAATAGAGTACAAAAAAAGGGCACATAAGAGTAAATACATTAAAAAAGGACTCTTAGGAGAAGAGATAAATTAAACATTATAAATACGATAAGAAAGTTATTCACACACATAAAGATTTTACATAAAGGAATTACGGATCTATAAAATTATTGAGAAAATATCTTTACATATTTTTTGTTCGCAACTGGGAGTTTGAATTCATTAGATGGTGCGTTGTATTGTGTAAATTCGATATATTGTAAGGAGTTAATTCGAAATTTAGTTGCGTGAGCATATTATGACGAATATTCTGTTTGATTTTGTGATCGGGTTTTGGGCTGGCGTATGTTGGAATTAAAAGCCGGTTTAATGTTGGTGTGTGACGAGTGTTGAATTATTTGTTATGTTATATTTTGACAGAATCGTAACACGAAGAAAAATATGTCTGTGGGATATAACATGTTCCATTAACATAGGCATATGAAAAATAATAAAATAAAAACTGTTTAAAATTTCATTAAGATAGGAATAGGAACATCAATTTCAGATAAAAGAATATTATCCAAAAGTTCCCCTTTAAATCACGGACACATTGCCTGTGCCAAGCCATAATGTAGATTGTCTGTACGTACCGCGATGTGTGACGTCACCCGATATTGATTAAAATCTGAAACCAATGTGCTGTAATGACAATTTTGGAAGATTTTGTGTGGCGCCGAGCCATAAAATGGGCTGCCTAGGGCATAATGACGTCATAAAAATTATTTATTGATAATATGCCGGAATATGCACTCTGAACTCAATTTCGTACACGATATAACGCGGCTCTGGGGGAACAATGAACGGTCTACACAACGGGTAGAGGCGGTGCGGAACGTTGACCGTTTATCAAACATTTCATGACCCTTCATTTGACGTTCGTTCACATTATTACGGCAGACAAGTTTTTCAGATCTAGTTTATTGAACAATTAAAAAATGTTGAAAAGAGGGGATCTTATCTTAGCTTATGATGGAAGTGTCATTTCGAGCTGAAAGTATTGAGTTTGCCTACAATGTTCAGTCAGAAAAAAATGTGCAAATTTTACGAGATGTTTGCATTTTCTCTAGACATCGAATTATATGCACCATAAAAATGGGATAAAAAGCATGAAAATATACACTGTCAAATCACACATATGATCTAACAATGCCAAAACAACAGTGGCGGAAAGGTTGATTGATTCAACGGCAAGGGTGGCCAACAAAGTCACTGGGACAGAGTAACCGGGACAGGAATTTCGACCATCTCTAGTTTGAAAAGCTCATATTTGAAGAATAACATGGATTACTGACGAAAAAAGGTTCAAATATACACTAATGACCAAAAACAATGCTTAAAACGCATTTTATATTTCGTTTATCGTATTGTAGAAATGTTGAAAAGCGCCAGGGAATATATTTATCTTCTTATTGTAATGATCGCTGTGCGACCGACAGATTGATCCTTGGGGGAGGCGCGCTTTTGTTCGGGAATGTAGAATAAAATATAATAACTTTGTCTTGAATACTTTTATTAGAAGAATTTATATAATATTAGAAAATAAACCTTTAACTGAGCATGGTTTACGACTGCACGGGAGCGCGATGAGAATAGGAATGGTAATATGGTAGTAGTGAGTGTTTTTACAGAATTGCTCTGCTTTTATACCCAAATGGTCAGCTTAAATTATCAGAGTCCAAACATGTGATCTATCAAATTTTAGAAAGCGACGTTAGAATATAATTTATGAAACAGAAAGACATTAAAGGATGCAATTAAAAATACAGTAGGACATTGGTATGAATACTTAGTGACATAGATAAGTTGCAGATGTTCGCAACTGGTCGGGTCATTACATTATGTCAACTGTGGTTGGAGGTGCATTGATGAGGAGATCATATTTTCTACCCGGTGAGCGGGCTGCCTTTCGCTACTCTAGGTTCATGTTGTGCATATGTTTATGTACAAGTACTTGGAGAATTTTTGTAGACTGTGTTTGGTGTGCTTATAGCAAAATATGCGAATGCATATCTTCGCTGGAAAGGCAAAAGGGCTGAAGCGCCATTTTGGGAGGCTTACACCGGAGCACTTTAAAGTTTTACGCAGTACCTTGTTAGGTTTTTTTGACTTAGTTACCTAAAGCGACAAAAAGCTTTTCGCTTGAGTCAAGCCTTCTCCCAAATGGTAAATATATTTTGGATGGCCGAAGAGCCACAAGAGTCTTTAGAATCAAACGAGAGTCAGAGCTTCGATGTAGAAAATTTTTTTATCGAAACTTCATATTTAACTCATTTTGGACCGAAATGTCGCTTAAGCCCTACACATATTTTCTACTTTATATTTTGAAAGCATTTTTCGTCTGGTGAGTAGTGATTTACTTCCAAAAATAAACAAAAGAACTAAAGAAAATACTTTATCCCATTCCGACTAAGAAGTTCTGATGCTTTACAGGAAGTAAAAAACTAAAAAGCTTAGTTTGCTCTAAAGCCAAGCAGGTGATCATGAAAACAATTGTCTAAAAGCATGTACGGTGGTCAGAGTTCAAAGTCAGTTCCTCAAAGCGTTCTTCATTAAAATTCCCATAAAAAAAGACAAAATTCTGCTCATAAAGATATCATGTTAGCCGTGCAATTAACATAAACTTTCTTTTCGTTCCGGATACTATTCGATTACTTTTCAATTTGTTTTTATTGATTGCTTGACGATGGCAAATATATGCATGGTAAATTATATTAGCATTTTAATAATGGTACGTCGTTCCACTAGTTTTCACCACGAATGATACGCCCTATGACTGTGAGTAATCGACCGAAATCGTTTCCACCTATCGTATTCCAGTGGCACTTTTTATTGATGACACCTATAAAAAAAAACTTTTTCAAATTTCAAACCTTTTGTATGAAAATCGGGACTTTTTCCAAACAAAAAGTTCGGAATTACCTTCGCTTGCAATTTATTTATTAAGAACAGTTATTTGGTAAAACATTTAATTACAAATAGGTGATCAAAAATATCAAATTGATAGCATACAAATAACTCGTACACCATACATTTTTATTATCTTTTTGTTTTTCTTAAAAAGAAAGACAAACGTTCCCGGGTTACGAATAACCTGACAATATTTGAAAAACTCTGACCGCCACCAAAATAAGCGGAAGATGTTGCTTGTGCAATGTTGGAGGACTTAGCCAGCAGAGGAATTGAACCCAGGACGCCCGGATGGGAATTCGATGCCTTTGTCCACTCACATTCTAACCGGTCATTATGCGTACATAAGCTGTATATTTCCTTCGCGATGAGTGTTGATTAAAATGATTTAAAAATAATTATAATATTTGGATAATTTGTATGGCGCCGCTTTTAGTGGAAAATCATTTCAAGGGCGCTGTATAAATCTTAATTACTTAACATCTTATTAATATTATGTGAAAAGATTATTCACAGAAGCATACTTAGCTAGCAGGTCACTTGAGATTTCAAAAAATGTTTGACTTATTTCTAGTTTGGAGAAAGATAAAGTTTTGCAATCAGAAGACATGATATTGGCAAAATTATAGTTGGTATTTAATTTTGGACATGGGAGCAAATTATATAAAGGGCTTTCTGAATATCTAGTACAGTTAATTAAGTATTTGATTAAATTTTATATATCTAAGGGTGTTTTTTTGCTCAATAAGAAAATAAATTAACTCTCAATAAGCAGAATTTAAACCCATAAAACTCTTATTTAATGAACCTAATAAACTTTGCTCAAACGGCTGTGGTAAATGAATACATTAATATTAAATTTATGTTTCTCTCGGAATATTTTAATTACTACATTTTATACTGTATAAGGAATTGAATTCCTGCATACAAAATATTTCTCAGAAATAAATAATTCTTTTTATTATGGAAGTACACCTATTAAACATTTGCGTGTAGTACTTATTGAATGGTGTAAATGTCACTAATGATAAATCTACGCTTTGTTTATCAGTTAAATAATTCCATTAAATTTAATGGCGGATACAGACGCAGTTATTAATACGTTATATTGAATTGCAGGCAAAACCGGCTATTTATTGTGTATAAATAAGTATTAATTAAAAGTTCTGATTGAACAGTGATTCGGACAGAAGAGAATGGATAATTTGCGCCAGTCACGCACTGGAGTAGCTGGTGCCGAATCAGAGACAACTTTGCAAACAACTCCCAATTGTCCGTAGCAAGTGGGACTGTGGCATTTTTCTTTGTGGTTCCTGATCGAACAGTGATTCAGACAGAAGAGAATGGATAATTTCCGCCTGTCACACACTGGAGCAACTGGTGCCGAATTAAGAACCTTTGCGCTATCTGATTCGAACAACTGTAAAAGAAAATATTCGACCGAACCCTCACAATTGTGCGGAGCAAGTGAGACTGTGGCATCTTTCGTTGTGGTATTTGTGAGGATGAAGGTAGTAGGAGGAGAATGAGATGGGGAAGAGGAAGGTTGAAAGAACCCAGCTATTCAGAACTAGCTACAAAATACAACTAGAGTTTTTTCAAGTTTCTTTTCTGAACGATGGTCTTTTACCAGGGCGATACTGAGAGTATCTACCGCTCTGGAGCGTGCCGCAAATGTATTATTCATATTAATAAATGCGAACTAACAGAAATTGATGAATTACGATTTATTTGCGTTCGCCAGGATCTGAACCCGCCACCACGGAGATCATCAAATACAAAATACATCGTTTCGTAGAAATGTTTCATCCTCGTGATAGTGTATGCGTATTTATATTTATCTCTGGTAAAGAATACTACAGCGAGTACCTAACATAGAGGAATATAAATAGAGGTGTCGGCCCGCACATACATTTCAATCCGTGTTCCATTTAGTTTAGGGGAGGTGCGTGATGCGGGGGGGGCCTGTCGAGTTAGGCTTGATTCGAATCAGTTCGGCACCGACACGTTTGTGGACGCTGCCGACTGTGCTGCCCCATGTGACAGTTGCGTGTAAGTGTGTGCATTTTAGGAGTTATTATTGATTCTCGTTCAGTCTTCGTGTTTTATATATCACGAACCGTCGACGGTCCTCAGTAGACTTAAGTAGTGAATCTAACTGCGACTTCCATGGGCTCCACTTGACTCAGTGTCGTATTTAATTATATACCACAACGTGTACCTGATGAATTATTAATACTACGCATACCTTTAAGTAACAATATATGGAGGGAGAGCTAATTATTTTTACCCAACCTTTACAAAATTGCGATAAATCACTTTCTCCGGGTTTTCACGTTGTACACCATGAGAGAAAAAGAGACAACAAATATAATACACCGCTTTTAAGTACTGTAACGATGATCTATCTCCTAGGTCACCGCGGGACTCCGCCCACATTTTTTTTATTATGCCACCAAACTTCACAAACGGTACAACTATACGGTTTTTTAGGTTATATGCTATATTTTTGTTGATTACAAATACTGTGAAAAAGTTCTTTTACGAATAAACCAAAAAATTATGTCGATATGTGATATGAATGGATGTATAAATACCCTAGCCTTAGTCTTAGCCACGCTCAGGTCTGCCGAGTCCGGTAAAAATCGACAAAAACTGACTACACTGCCTTGGATAGGTACCACTCTATGTACTCTAAGGCGCATACATATTACTGCGTTGTATCTCGGAACAACTCGAATCTATTAATGGATAACAAAGAAGCGTGTTATAAAAACACATCAATACAAAAAAAAAAGTTTTGTTGCACGACACACCAGCGGACACAATCAACTCATCAGTAGATTGTTGTGGTGTTGCTGATTTGCAATTCCGGGAACCCCAAACCACTTTATTTCGAAAATAAAAACAAAACTTACATGTGTTGTTGCTTCATAATGATGACATTATTTATCAATTTGTGGAAGAAGCCAACAATTTTAATATATCATTACGTACTAGCGTGTCTTAATTTTTTCCCTTACTTTTTTTGACGTTTTTAAGAGTCAGCATTCAAAAAAGACACAATACGTTACATTCTAGAATTATAATACAAGTAATCCTACAAATGATGTAGTTACTGAAAATTTTCTACGGGTAATTAGAAAAATGTCCGAGGTTTCCAGTGAATACAATTTTACAACTGTGATCCTTTAAACTCTATAAAAAATATACTGAAATATCAGTAAAAAGTGCAGTTTTAAAACCAAAAAGACATTTTTGAACGTTTTACCTAAAATTCTAGTATGCTTTTTATAATGCCTAAAAAAGATTACTGTTTAATAATTGTATTCACTGGAAACCTCAGACATTTTTCTAACTACCCATATAGAATTAACAGATGAATCATTTGTAGTACTGCTTGTACTAGAATGCCAAAAAGTGACTATTTTTACCCTTGACATGTCGTTTTTAAACAACAAAATTTTAACATGTGATTTTTCCATACAAAAATACTACAGTAAGCTAAAAACCTTTTTTTTATTAAAATTACCTTTTAAAGCTTTGCGATCCATCGAAATATTGATTACAGAACCAATCAAAAATATCATTAAAAAATAATTAGTTTTCAAGAAGTACAAGATTGTTAATAATGACTCTTAATGAAGTGGTTGAGTTGGCGAAATTGGTATTCGCGCCACATCCCGATAGTGTGGAGGATCCGGGTTCGAGTCTCGGTCACAACCTAATCTTTGTTGTATTTTCTGTGTCTATTTCTATTCTCATATTTTTTGAAAATCGTTAATATTCTTTCTGTACATAATTACAAACCTTTACACGGTGAAAAAAAAATCTGGATAAAAATTAATTTAATACAACAATTTGCTTGCTTTTTATATGTAAATATGGTTTGTTTTTTTTTAAGTAAATGCCGCACAAGAGTCCCAACTGCTCCCAACCATCTAAAACCAGTGAGACTATGACATCCTTGATCGGGGTATGTTATGAGGCTTAAGGTAGTGGGGTGGGAAAAAGATGGGAAGAGGAAAGCTGGGAAGTACCTGGCTATTCAGATCTGGTCTCCAAACACGGCTAAAACAACTTCAAGCAACGTTTCGATTCTGAATGGTGGTCTTTAACCAGGGCGATACTTGGAGTATTTACCACTCTGGAACGTGCCGCAAATAAATGTTACTGTTTTTCTTGAAGTTTTCACCGTGTTAAATGGAAGTTTTGAAACTCCATAGCTCGTGATGGAAACAACGTCGCACACTCTGACCTAGAAATTCCAGATATAAATTGATGTGCAAACTGTGTGACCTTACAAGAGATCATGTTTTTCTTTGTTAAGAAAAAAGATTTCTGATTTATAAATATGATAATGTAGCATCACTATAATTACACCTGGTACCTACAAATTAATTAGTTGCCACGAAAAGACCATTAGGTAATCATGTTACCGCGCGATAACAATAAAAACACAATAGCGTTTTCTCAAGAAAAACATAAAACTCGATCCGTTGTTCACGCCTCTGACGTCAAAATGGTGAAGCTCTGAGCGTAATATATTGTAATACATTAATTTTAAACAGCAAAAAACGGCCTTCAAGACCCGGCATAGATGAAATAATTAGTTATGGAATGGCTCCGTTTACGGCTTTAATATGTACCATAATTCAGCGGCCAGATTGGGTTGTAAATTTAAAAGCGCCTAAGAGATTTACCGCAAACGCTTCACGGAAGTTCCGGTGTTGCAATAATGAAGTTCATTAGTTGAATTAGCTCGGCCAGGTGTCAGTGATAACAATATGCGGGTTTTTTTTTAATTGTATCCGTGTTAGACTGAAATGAAAACATTTTTGTGCATTTTATGATTGCCTAATTTTTGGATAGGCAGTGTTTTATTTAATTTTAATTTCGTATTGTTTTTTTATTCAAAAGTATACGGAAAAAACCGTATGAAAAAAAAGCTTAATATTTTAGCCCGATTTATACAAATTTGCGATGATTCATTTTTTCCGGATTTTTACTTCGTATGCCGTGAGAGAGAGAGGTAAAACGAGATGTCAATAACTAGTAGGTAAGTTGAATAGCTCACGATTGATAATGTTTTATTGGTGAAAGAACATCTTCCAACCTCAGAGCAACAATATATGTGGAGAGAGAACTAAATATTTTTACCCAACCTATACAAATTAACAATAAATCACTTTCTCCGGGTTTTTACGTTGTAAACCGTAAGAAAAAAATAAGACAAGTTGTCACATATTATTGCACCACTTTTAGGTATATAAGTATGTTTTCCGCCTCCCGCGTCTCCGGTGACTCCGCCCACTACGTTATGTTGTGCGACATAACAGGATATAACTCAACGGTTTTTTAGGTTATATCCTATATTTTTGTTGATAACAATTCTGTGAAAACGTGGTTGTACAAATAAACAAAACATTATGTCGACATGTGCTACGAATGAATGTATAAATACCCTAGCCCTAGCCCAAGCCACGCCCGAGTCAGGAAAATATCAACAATCCTGACTACACAAGGTATCCCTCCTGGTATATTATTCCTCTGAGCGTGTAACCATGTCCGGCATATGCGCTTACTTCATATCATTCGTCGGAATTACTAATTCCAAACAGTTTTGTAGTTATTCCCTATAATTTTGTTAATTTAAATATTTGCAGTGGTTTTATGTAAAAAAAAAGTTATGGCGACATTTTATATGCGCGGATGTATTAATAGGACCCAAAATGCAGTAGGAATTGTCAGTCCTTGTTCTACAGGTATTTCAATGGAAGATGCTCCGAGGAACTTGCGTCATTGATCCCTTCGGCACCGGTGCATAGTCGGGAAACTCGCCAAACGCGCGCCCAACATTTGTACACGGTTGACATTCAATACATGAGAACGGGTCGCTTTTACGACTCGTTCTTATGTTCAACAGCTCGGCTATGGAACGATTTGCCGGCCTCTGTGTTTCCTCCCTCCTTCAACATGGGCCTCTTCAAGACCCAAGTTCACTCCTTCCTTTCCTCAAAAAAACCCTCCACACAGCATCCCCAAAGATGACATAGGCCCTGAGGGAAATTGTTTTCCTCAAGGCCTCCTGTGTGGAGTTATTGTAAAAAAAAAAAAGGAATGTCCACTTTTTTAATGATACTGCGTTTTGAAATTCGTATTTTTTAACACATATGAGGATCATAAAATATGTCCAAAGAAGCAAAGTTAGCAGTCAATAGGAGTGCTTAGACCAACCCTGATATATGGCAATGAGGCATGGAACTGGCAGAGGAAGGATGAAAGTAGACTGAATGCTGTAAAAAATGAGATTCCTGAGGGGTATGTGGTAAAACCACGTATGACCATGTTAAAAGTGTGGAAATAATGCAAATTATCCGGAAATAATGCAAGGCTTATTTATTTATTTATTATTAACGCCCTGGTGGGCTTTTACATAGTAATATAACATAAGTAAGTGCATGAGTACAGTTTAAAAAGGATATACATGAAATAATACAGTAAAACGTTCCAATACATTAACGATAAGTGAATATTTCGTTTAAAAGTCTTTTAAATTTTGGCAAATTCATATAAAATAAATCAATATTTGAGGTGTATTCATTCCCGAGTGTATGTAGGCGAGAAATGGGTGCATGTATGTGGTAGTTGGTAGTGACATTATTGTTGCAGAAAAGTATATTTTGCCGAGTTGCTCGCTGAGGTACTCTGAAGTTGATAAGGTGCAGGAGTTCACAACAGTCGAATTCGGAGTGAATTATTTTGAACAGAAAAGTTAAGTCGGCTATTTTCCTTCTGTTTTCTAGGGTGTGGATTTTGAGTGTGTTTAAAAGGAATGTGTAATTTATGGGTTGAATTGGAATTTGTAGTTTGAAGTTTATGAAACGTTTAAAATTTGCGTTGTACACGTTCAATATTGTTTATGTTGATGAGATAGTATGGGGACCACACTATAGAGTTTAGAAAAATTGTTTTCCATAACCATTAATGTTGGTATATTGTATGTTCATTTTGTTGTAACCCGATTTATTTTTAAAAAAAATTAAGTTTATAAAATGTCATCAGAAAAATATGTTTGAAAAAAATCATGTCTGTATGTACATTAAATCTTTTATATTAGAACACACAATGATGTGATCTAACTTAAGATAAATACATAAATAAATAGAGACAGAGTTGTGTGGCGGTATGTCATCTCTGCCTACCCTTGCGGCGAAACGGCATGATGGTTAGTTAGTTACCTCCATATATTGTCCCTCCGAGTATTTAATGTACTATACGATAGATTAGGTGTGTGTGCTGTGTGTTATATACGAGTATTTACATGTGGGAGTATGAAACTCAGAGCCGCCTAATTACTACTTAAACCGTTCAGCCGGCGCTATCGGGGCCTTATCCTGTGATTATTGGGTTGCGCCAGCGTGCGGCCCGTGCTAAATACATTTGCATTATTAATTAACAATTTAATTTCAGCTCGTGGGTGCATACTGTGACCGCGAGTCGAGGGCTGATTCCATCGCCACTAAAAACAAGTGTCGAAATGACTTTTTTCAATTGTTGACGGTAAGCTGCCGTTTCCACAGCACACCCTCTCCAATCGCTAATGAGTAAGAACCGCAAGGAAATTGAAAACCTTCTAAAACAGCACTTGAAATTCTTCACTCATTCCGTGACAAACTAGAGCAGCTTTGTAAAATGCTCGACCCTAAAAAATTACATTCCTCTTACATAATAACACGAATTTAAATAAATATTACACCATAATTCTATAATAATTCTTTTACGTCCACTATTACTATATACTACTTTAAAATTACCATTTTTGTTTTTTTTCTTTAGGTATAAAATGTAATGTGTTCACTATTAACAATTGTAGGATTTTTACAATATAAAATGTATGTATATTTGTATCGTATCCACTGCCTTTAATTATAGGATTTAGTGCCTTGCAACTTTACCTACTGTCAATGTATCTTATATGGTATCAAGAGAGTTTTACGGTCAGTATCTGTTGCATCATCTAACATTTTGTAACAAATATCATCATTTTTTTATATTATTCTACTTGTACTCACTGTAGATTGTACTGTCACTTACCTCAGAACAGGTTCTTATGACCTAGTGAGGTAGGTAATGTAAAAAAATAATGTAAGAAACAAAAAGTTAATAAATATACAAAAAAATCCCTTCGACTTGTGACACTTTCAACTTAAACACCTAATGACTCATTTATATATACCGTCGATGCATTTGACGGCCTGCGTAGTCGAGTGGTAAGACGCTCGACTGCGAATCCAAAGGTCGCGGGTTCAAGACCGGCGTGCGCAAGTAAATTGTATTTAATTAATATGCGTCAATACCTAATAACACATTTATTGATATATATTATATTTAAGACCACCATTCAGAATTGAAACGTTGCTTGTCATGGCTTTAGCCGTGTTTGGTGACCAGATCTGAATAGCCAGGTTCTTGATTTTTTATTTTATTTTATGGATTCTTTCGTAATCCTCTGCTAACTAGCTGGGGCCTATTCAAATACCCCTTATAATGGCTCATTAGGCCTTATTACTATCACTATCTGATGGTTGTATTTAATTTGACTGAATTTAAGTTTACATTAGTGAGTTCATAGGGAAAAGGTCTTAACTGGATAAAAAACATGTGGCAGGTACTTTACAACCTTCCTCTTCCCCATCTCCTTCCCCTCCCCGCCACCTTCAACCTCACAACATACCCCAATCGGGGATGACATAGTCTCACTGGCTCCAGACGGTTGGGAGCAGTTGGAGCTCTTGTGCGGTATTCACTTAAAAAAAATTGAAAACTCCTATCTAAAAATTCAGTGCCAAATAAAATAAAGTATTATTTGTTTAAATAAATCAAAGCCACAATGTTACTGCTTTTTACAAAACATCAATAAAAGTGAATTAAATAAAAATACACTTTGTTTGAATCCACATTATTTGGTTTAAATATGTCGACTGGTTTCGATTCAACTGTATCTTCTTCGGGACTTAAAAATATACATATTTTTTAAGTCCGTCGTATCAGTATATTTTTAAGTCGACATATTTTTACCAAATAAAGTGGATTCGAACAAAATGTATTTTTATTTAATTCATCATGCCAATGCCAATCCACAAAGTGTTTGCTTATTGTGAAAATTTAAATAAGAAAAAGTCTTAAAATAAAATATAAAAGGCATTCAATCTGACATGATTATTCTTTGCGAGAAAAAAACAATGTGAGAAAGACTTTTTGCATCATTCGCTTAATTCTTATGCATGCCATTTTCAGAATAAGTGGTGCATAGCGTGGCTGCAATCGTCAATCTTCAACGCCAACATTTTATTAAGAACACTACTTATGTGATTAGTGATTTTTCACTTCCTGCTGCGATTCTCTTCAATCTTCGTCCGTTTCTCGTGGACAAGAAAGCGAAACAAGATATACGAAACATGCACCAAATCGAAGATAAGAAATGGTTAATTATATTTATCGCCCGGAAAACAAAAATGCCGTAGCAGCCTAAAATCAAAAAGGGAAAAAAACATTCAGCAAATTGATCTCACCCTTTTAAATGTCAATACATTTTTGTGGTCACGGTCATTAGGCTAAGCGAAACCGGTCGGTCATAAAAATTAAAATAATACCCGTGGTCTTATACAAAGTTATTTTTTAATTTCTTTAAATATGTCAAACCACAAAGTAATTGCTTTCTAAGAAAAAAAAAATATATAAATATATTTATATTTATATATTACTTCCATATAAATTAAATGTGTAATGACACATATTAATTATTAAAAAAATATTTGTGCATGCCGGTTTTGAACCCGCGACTTCATAAATAGTTATAAATAAAGTCTTGCTATATAAGGAGGAACATTTTCATAAAAATAATTTAAGCAAACAAATAATATTTAAAAAGTCCTCAACGAACACTAAAATCAAAAGTCCCATTACGTTCACACAATGTGGCTTATATTAGCTAATTGGTGATTAGTGATTCCCAGTACCTAGCCAGCAATCCGTGATAAAGGAGAATACAATGATTGAGTACTAACTATGCACTCGCAATGTTGTATCATTCTCGTTTCCCTAATTAGCTCCTTATAAGCACCAGTGTTCGACCATTATTATGAGGCAGATAAATAAATTATTATAGTTTGTCTGTATGTGAGCTGTCATTATAATTATTGATTGTCAGTGAAGCTCTCGTCATGCATCATTAAGCGGAGGTCTTTGTATGGTAAACTAAAGAACTTTTTGGTTTTTATACACGGATCAAATAAATGATTTCTAAAAGGGGTACACGACATTCCCATTCCCCATGATTGCTGTCAAGTGGGGTTTGACACGTGTTTAAAAATAATGGCCGCCGGGATATTTTTGATTGACAGCTTTGAAGCACCGCATTTTGATTAAATCAAAAGAATTTATCGTAAGTACATCGTCGCTGGAAAGGTAAAAGGGCACAAACGACACTTTGGTCAAAAATGAGTTGAATATGCAGTTTTGATCAGTTTTTTTTCTGCGTCGAATGCTCTGACCCTCGTTTGATTTTTAAGATTTTTGTGGACATTCGGCTATCTAAAGTTTGTTTAACATTTGGGAGAAGGCTTGACTTGAGCGACACAAATTTGGGACTTTTTTAGATTTTTGCCGCTTTGGGTAACTCAGTGAGAGCATTCAGTTAACTTTTTTTTTCAAAAACAACCAGGTACTGAAGACTTAAAGCAACGTTTGTATCTTACTGTGTACTAAATACAGTTTTTTTTAAATAAAGATTTATCATTACACATTCCAAATGACAACTTATTTTGAGTCGTTCATGCGGAAAGCAAATTAATAATGATTAGTTTCTGGTCTAAGCACTATGTTAGTTGCAAGTGTGTTATTTATTTAACACTCGCCTGATAATCGCATAGACCAAGAGTTCCCAGATGATAAAATTCAGTATTTATTTTATTATATTTCTTTGAAAAGAAAGGCAAACATTCCTGGGTTACGGAAAACCTGACAATGTTTTAAAAACACCTACTGCCACCGTAATAAGCGAAAGATGTTGCTTGTGCGATCATAGAGGACTTATCTAGAAGAGGAATAGAACCCACGACGCCCGGGTGGGAATCCTACGCGTTTGTCCACTTAGCTACCAACCAGTTTATTATTTCAAGAGATTTTTTTTATATCAACCGCTGATCAAAACTGAAGAATGAAAAAAAAAGATTTAAGTTAGCTGAATATTTTTCTTATTTTTTATAAGTTTGGTAGGCTGTTTCCAGAAAAGAATCCAAGAAGTTTTTCTATTAAAATAATTATTTCCATAGAATTCTATTACAGGACTTCGGCCTTAAGACAGTGAATGGAACCCTACCATATAAATTCACACACTAACGTGCAAATTAATTGGATTTTACGTGGTTAAATGAAACAATTATACGGAAAACATTCAATTATTATAATGACGAAATCGTGATTGTAAATAAATTAAATTTATCTTCGATTGAAAATAAAATACATGTGTTATTGACAAACCTAGAAATTGAATCGGCAGATTGTTGATCAAATAAAGTAATCATTTACCAATAATTATAATATTACAAAGATCGTTATTTTAATTAGAAATTAGCTGGAAAATCTGGCATTTCTTCGGTAATATATGGACTTACTAAAAAAAAGGAAGAGTTACTCCGGTGTGTACATCTAAAATGCTTATATTTAAATGATAAATGGGTATTTAAACTAATGATTTATAAGCATTTTTCAAGTTCACTTTTTGATGGTATAATGACAGAAAATTACCAGATAATATTCGTTTATATTACATAGAGCAAAAAATACTAAAGTATAGAATCTAAACTAACTCAGACGGCCTGCATGGTCGAGTGGTAAGACGCTCGACTACAAATCCAGAGGTCGCGGGTTCGAACCCGGCGTGTGCAATTTTTATTTATTTAATTAATAATAATAAATATTAATAATAATAAATAATAATAAATGGATAACTTTTATAGCGCCGTCTTTGTGAGTAAATCACCTCAAGGGCGTGTAAATATGTGTCATAACATACATATATATACTTATGTATAATGTGTGTATATATATATATATATATATATATATATATATATATATATACTATGTATGTATAATGTATATATATATATATATATATTTATTTATATATATATTATTTACATTTATTATTTTTATTACACATTGTTTCTTCTAATTTTTTTGTTTCTTTTCTTTATCCTTTATAATGTGTTTTTTTTTAAATATTTTTACTTAATGTTTATAAAAAAGCTTATTTTTGTAATCTTTTCTTTTTTTACAAAAACAAAAAAAAAAAAAATTGAAATAACACATAAATTAAATTAAATTTATATGCGTACGCCGGAGCTTAAGCCCGTGACCGCTGGTCTCATAGTCGAGCGTCTTAACCCCTCGACCACGGAGGCCGTGGATTCGAAAATAACTGTCGGAAAAAAAGGACGGGAGCCAAAAATGAATAAAAGTTATTTATTAATTAAAGGTTTTTTTTAATCTCTAGCAACAAGGTAAAAGATAAAATAGATAATAACATTAATGATTCCATTAGCTAGCCCTCAGCAAGAAGAAGTCCGCACAGGTACCCAGGCGGTACCTACCTACCCATCAACCCCCCCTCTATTGCCAACCGGGTTACCAGCTACCATAATAATGCAATTAAGTATTGCAACATGGCGTGGCTGCGTGCCTTATATTAAAGTTATCGATGATTGCATTCTACTTTAATTACTATGTAGCATAGTTACAGCTATTTATTATAGACTGCATTTTACACTGCATTATTGGCTCCGAATTCAGGGCTGGCACTAATAACTTAAATCGTACATAATAAATACTTTGAAAAAATCTGACTTTAGGAATGCAATTCCGATGCATCTCACCGGCCGGTTAACATATTTAGAGGTTGAAGGCAATAATAATAACAGTAGTGAATTTATATAGCGTAGTTTTGTGATAGTTTGCCTCAAGTGTGCTTCACCCTCAATTACCTTACCTAATACAACAACAAGAAAATAATATATAACAGAGATGTGCAAATTGAATGATAATTATATTTTCATAGAAAGCAATCACTTTGTGGCTTGACATATTTAAAGAAATGAAAGAAATAACTTTGTATAAGACCACGGATATTATATTATTTTTTATGACGATGATGATGATGCTTAGGCTAAGCGAAACCGGTCGGTAATAAAAATTGAAATAATATCCGTAGTCGTATACAAAGTTATTTTTCCATTATTTTAAATGATATTAGTAGATTAGTGGTCGAGTGGTAAGACGCTCGACTACGAATCCAAAGGTCGCGGGTTCAAACCCGACGTGCGCACATAATTGTTATTTGATTAATATGTGTCATTACACATTTAATTAATATAAAATAATACCTGTATTTAGTATATTTGCGCCACGTTCCAGAGTGGTAGATACTCTAAGTATCGCCCTGGTGAAAGACCACTATTCAGAATCGAAACGTTGCTTAAATTGGCTTAAACCGTGTTTGGTGACCAAATCAGAATACCCAGGTACTTCCCGACCTTTCTCTTCCCCATCTCCTTCCCTTACCCACTACCTTCAGCCTCACAGCATACCCCAATTTAGGGATGTCATAGTCCCACTAGCTCTAGACAGTTGGGAGCAGTTGGGACTCTGGTGCGATATTAACTATAAAAAGGTGACTTTTCGCCCCAGGGTGACGATATACCTAATTGAGATCTTATGGGATTGAAAATGGTTGATTTTGTCTTGAGTAAAAAGGTATGCGAAATGATAAAAGGGTACAATTCTTTCAAGCTGAGGCTGTATATTTAAATAAAATAATTACCTTAATCATTTACGTTTGTATTGTAGCTTGTCCAATTAAAATACGTAACCCGTTTCGAGTAGTAAGTAAATAGTTGACTATCCAATTATAATTGTAGCGATGATTATTTAAATACAATGTTTAAAATGATTGTACTCAAAAGAACACTTACGATTGATTTCATACCTTGGAGTAAGAATACACATAGAGAGATAGCTATATACATATATATATATATATATATATATATATATATATATATATATATATATATATATATATATACATATATATATATGCCCCAACCAATACAAATTTGCGGTGAATCATTTTCTCCTGTTTTTACGTCGTATACCACGAGAGAGAAAGAGCCAAGAAAAGTCTTTTTAGAATATTGCAGCACTTCTAAGTATGTAAGGATGTTCTCCGTCCGCGCTAACTTCCCATCATCGAGTCGTATAACTTACGTCAACGATTTTTGAGGTTATTTCCTATAGTTGTGTTGATTAAAAAACTTGCAGTGTCTATACAAATAAATCTAAAATGATGGTCATATGTGCTATGCGCGAATGTTCTAATTAGACCAAACAAAGATTATAAAACATCACTTTTCAGAGGTATTTCAATAGTTTTAAATATTTTTGACCGAACTTTGGAATTTTCACGTTTTTAATGATATAAAGACATAAAATCAACAAAAAATCTTCCATCTTTATTAAAGGTAAACCTTTTGTTATCAATGTTTATGTGATAATTTGACTTTTTAAATCATTTTAATGGTGTATTGATTTTATTTTGTTTAATGTGTTCAAATATGTTTATTAAAAATGTCCGAATTCCATGCGGGCGGCAACTTATAGGCTATCCAACTTCCTTTAACCTCTCTTTCTATCAGTCAGTATAAAGTCAACAACACTGACTACACTGTTTAGCAAAGGCACCTCTCCATGTATATTCTTACTCCAAGTTTCATACCAACACTGGGAACGGAGCAGTACCAACAGCACGTACCAACACACCAACTTTGCACCGGGGAATGTAATTAAAAACATGTAAAGCCACTTACGTGCTTAATGAGGTCTTGTGCAATTAAGTTTAATTAGAAGAAACACCATGCAATGAATATGCAATATTTTCAAAAATTGCTTATCAATTAAAAATACTTGTTTTGTGCAAGTTAATAAAGAATCGGCGGGTGAGTAGAAGCATGTGGGTAACTAGTAACTATGCTTTATTTGCATTCAATGAGCTAAAAGACGAGTTTCTTTATAGTTTTTATGGCGAAGCAATGATTTCTTAGACACGAAACTTACTCTAATATAGGTAAGTATTACGATTTTTACTTTTATCAAATCGAACAGCTAGAAGGCGGAATTTTATTTGGTAGATTACCGTGGTTGACCGTGTTGATGTGACCAAGCGCGCTTGAGGTGATTCCTTACTGAAATGGCGCTATAGAAATAATTCTTATATTATTATTATTGTATATAGACGGTCTCTTTTGTCCAGTGGTTAGTTTACTACGTAACTACGTTTTGTTATGCGACATAACTCAACGGTTTTTGAGGTTATATTTCATATTTGTGTTGACAATATTGTAAAAAAGTGGTTTTACAAATTAACAAAACATTATGTTGACACGTGCTATGAATGGGTGTAAAGAGGTGTGTCCATGAAAACCCTAGCCACCCCCGAGTCAGGAAGAAATCAACATTCCTGACTAGACTGTTTCGAAAAGTTATCCTTCCTGGTATATTATTGCTCTGAGATTGTATACATATAATTTATTCACGAACCCAAGTGGAGGAATAACAAACAGATGGCAAAGATGACTGAAAAGCGCCTAAAAAGGCAGACTTAATTAAAAACCAACTAACTTTAGTTTATGTTCCTTTTTTTTCCGCCGTTTCTGTCTCAGATATACCAATTAGCGTCAATATTGTGATGTGTTTCCATGTGTTGGGTTCCGAGAACACGAAATAAGGGGCTGTGTTAAGCTAAATATCAAATGTATTTTTAAACACATGTTGCGTCAATTAAAAATAATAATTGTAAAATCAGTAGCGTGACGCAAAATGTCTTAACCCTGGTAATTAATTTCGCTCAGATGTCAATTAATTCAACACAAGATAAATGTAGTTTTGAAGTGATGTCATAAAAAAACAAGTTTAACTAATTTATTACATTCTTGATTCAATTAAAAAAATGTAATTGCTCATTTTTAAGTAACATTTTCACTGAAATGTACACGAACGGGCGTTCATATTATAACACTAGAAAATCACAAGATTTTGTTATTTGTTTAATAATATTTAAAATAAAATTGAATTTTTAAATAAAAGTAAAAAAAAAAAAAAAAATGTCAGTCGAGAATCTAACCCCGATCAACTGCTTGGAAAGCAACTATGATGATCATTACACCATCATTTTTTTAAGAACGGTAGCATAAATTTATTGTATGGTCGCCGGAAAGGCAAAAGGCTGAAGCGCCATTTTGGGAAGTTAACACCAGAACACTTTAAATTATTTTATTGTTTTACAATCAAATTCATAAGCCTTCGGTGCCGGTTGGATTTTGAAAAAAAAAGTTACCTGAAGCGAAGTCTCAAACTTGTGTCGCTCGAGTCAAGCCTTCTCCCGAATGGTAAATATATTGAGGTTGGTTGAAGGGCCACAAAAGTTTGCAGAATCAAACGAACTAAGTATTCGACGCAGAAAAATACACTGCATATCTAACTTATTTTTGACCGAAGTATCGCTGAAGCCCTTTTGCCTTTCCAGCAACGATATGCACTCAAAATAAGAATTATTTATTACAGAATTTTGGAAAGTTACGTACTCAAATCACATCACATACGAAATTATATTGTTGAATTGTATATAATAATATCTACCTATGTACCATCACGTTATTTTCTACCAGAGAAGGAAGATAGACGGTTCGAGCTGCATATTAAAGGTCTCAGAGTAGATATGATGTTTGCCTGACTCGGGCGTGGTTAGGACAAAGGCTAGGGTATTTATACATCCATTCATAGCAGATGTTGACATAATGTTTTTGTTTATTTGTATAACAGCTTTTTGGTAGTATTGTTATTAACAAAAATATAGGATATTACCTCAAAAACCGTTAAGTTATGTCCTGTTATGTCACATAACAAAACGTAGCGGGATTAGTCGACGGAGACGCGGGAGACGGAGAACATGCTTCCATATCGAATGTTGGTGCTATATTATTTGAAGACTTGTCTTGTCTCTTTCTCTCTCGTGGTATACGACGTGAAAACCCGAAGAAAGTGACGTTATCGTAAATTGGTATAGGTTGGTTAAAAATATGTAGCTCTCTATCCTTATATAATCTTGATCTGAGTTAAAGATTGACTTGATAATAATAATAATATTTGGATGATTTGTATAGCGCCGTTTTTGTGAAAAATCACCTGAAGGGCGCTGTACAAATCTTAATTTCTACTTAATATTAATTCTTAGTTTTTATAAATATACAGCAACATACTTACCTGATGACAGATAAACCCCAATAGCACGAAGATTAAAAACAAAAACTTTTTTCTAAATGCGCCGCTGATAGCTAACTTCTGATACGATAGGGCAGAATACGAAAAATAATTCTCCATTTTTTTAAATCGTCAAATGAGTAGATCTTTACGTACCAAAAAATACCCGCCTAGAGCCGATGTTAAAATAAAATGACGTAGAAACCGTGACCGCTTGTGACTAATTTTGAGAATCGTATGTCGTGTTACGCAGTCAACTTGACAAAATAACAAGTTTTGTTCCCAGGTCGCATAAGCAACCAGAGAGACAACTTGACGATCCAAACCAATTATTTTAAGAGCCGACACTCAATTACCTATATTAATTTATCATTTCAAAAAGCGTTTTAAATATGTAAATTGCTTTTAAATATAATTATTGTTGCCGCCATATAATTTATTTGATTAACGTTGGCTAGTTTACAATGTACAGTGTGCGAAGCGGAAACAGTGATTTATAATTCAACAGATGAGCCCACTTCCAGTGAGCAAACCAACCTAATTGGGCCCAAACATGCTAATGGTGCTGAATTGTTAACAGTCTCTCGCTGGCAGCGACGGTGACAGCACGCATTTACGGGTCGTTGAGTGCGTGCGAGTATTGTTGTATCCTTGAAGTAACGTTATAAGGAGGTATAGCTAATTATAACCCAACGTATACAAACTTGCGATAGATTTTCACGTCGCGTACCATGAGAGAGAAAGAGACAAGAAAAGTCGTCCCATAATATATGTAAGAATTTTCTTGGTCCGTGCTAACTTCACATAATCGAGTCGAATAACTTACGTCAACGGATTTTGAGGTCATTTCCTATATTTGTTTTCATTAAAAAACTTGAAGTGGTTATGCAAATAAATCAAACATGATGGTGATATGTGTTATGCGTGAATATTCAAATAAGACCAAAGAAAGATTAAAAAACATCACTTTTCAGAGGTATTTCAACAGTTTTAAATATTTTTGACCCACCTTTAGAATTTTCACATTTTCAATGATATAAAAACATAAAATCAACAAAATCATTTTATATTCATTATTATTTGCACTCAAATTAGAACCCGTGACGTGTGGAGTCGTAGCCAAGCGCAGTTAACCACTCGACCACGGAGGCCATTGAAATGGTTTACAAATATATTTCATCTATGTACACAGGTATACATTTAGCTGCCGATTCAATTAAGCGATAAAAAAAATCTATGCGCAAACTTTTGTATGTTTATAACATAACGCTTGTCGTGATAAGAGACTAATTAATTGTTAATTTGCGGAATAGTTAATTACACGAGATAAAGAATGGATATTTCATTGGCGATAACGAAAAAAAGTAGCTGACAGCGCGCATAGTAGCTTTCAAACACTCAATCGTAATGAATAGTCAATTGGAAAAAAAGGAAAACAAAAAGGGAAAAAAGGCTGACTCTCCATTAATAAATACATCATAGTTAAGCTTTATTTTTAAGTATATATTTATATTCTAGGCATTGATGTAAATAGAAAATAAACATAAAAAATACCAAAGTGAAATGTAATCTGGTATTTTTGTCGCAGACAATTAAGGGGAAATCTACAAAGATAATACCCCGATGTGTACCTATTATTGCAATTTTATAATATTTTACCAAACCACCCATGTTAATATACCTTCTACAGAATACATTAACCAAACAGAGACTAGAAAATTTAATAATAAATTCAAAAATAGCCAACTGCTACAAATAAAGCTGACAACTATAGATATTACATAATTTAAAAAAAAACACAAACGCATCTTACGCACCCCGTGTAAACCGTCTCCCAGAAGGTAATAAAACTACCCGAATGTATTTTTGAAGGTATGGTAAAGCCACCTCTGTCAGCCATAAAACTAAAATCCTTAAATTTTAAATAAAAGTTACTTAGTTTTGACACCACTTTATTGGATACATATACCAACCGGTTTCGGTTCTACCTGAACCTTCTTCAGGGCTGAACAAATACATATTTGTTCAGCCCTGAAGAAGGTTCAGGTAGAGCCGAAACCGGTTGGTTTATGTATATATGTATCCAACAAAGTGGTGTCAAAACTAACTTACTTTTATTTAAAATTTAATTATGTCTTTCCACAAAGTGAGTGCTTCATGTCAAAGTTTAAAATCCTTAAGTCACAGATGATTCACTATGAATATCAATACCCATCCCTTCCGGACTTAATAGTATATATTCCATAGACTTACTTAAAATTGTACCAGTCTGAAGATGCCCGTCATAAGATGAAACCAGTCAGGTCTTAAATAAAAAAAATGGTGGAATAAAGTTAAAAAATTGGTATTATTAAAATCACTCAATGAGTGATTTTTTAAATGTTTTTCAATGGTGTTTGCATTTTTTACCTTAAAATTCAATAACCTCGCCATAAATGCAATCCCAATGAGACTTTACTTGGAAATATGAATGAGTACTGCGTAGTTTTGTTTTAGTTTATATTTATTTTTAATGCATGCCTAATGTAATATTCGTGTTCTTTTTAATTTTGTAAGGTTTTTTTTACATTAACCCCACAAAAGAGGCCCTGAGGGAAATAATTTTCCTCAGAGCCTATGTTATTTTTGGGAATGCTGTGTGTATGGGCTTTTTGAGAAAATGAAGAAGCAAACCTGGGTCTTGGAGAGATCTATGTTGTAGGAGGGAGGAAACAAAGAGGCCGGAAAATCATTTCACAGCCGAGCTGTTGAACACAAGAACGAGTTGTAGAAGCGGCTAGTTCTCATGTATCGAATATCAATCGTATACAAACGTTGGGAGCGCGTTTGACGAGAGAATCAATGACGCAAGCCCCTCAGAGCATGTTCCATTGAAATAGCGGTAGAACAAGGACACAGCATTATGATATCACATGATAGTACTCCTTCTCTAGGCACGAGAATTTTCGCCATTAGAAAGGTGATTATCGCAAACTAGAAATTACAAGAATGTCATTTTATTTATTATATATATTACCTACTGTTAGTATGAAGTAATGTTTATTGTGTACAATTAATTGAAAAAACAGTAAAAAAAAACATTCCCACCGACAGACGTCAGTCTGCGCTTCAAATATTGAAATATTTTTGTGAAGATAAGAGAATCCATCAAACGGACCGTCCGTTTCTGCACAGAGTCTAGGGTTATTTTGGGTCAGGGTAGGAAGCACTTGCGATTTTCAAAAGGTCAGGAGTTGTGTATTTTTTCGATCGATTAAACGCAATTTCCGATGCCGAAAGGTCAATCTAGTGTATTTGCTTTCACTGTTGGGCCGGTTTACACTCTACAATGTGTTAGGCGGAATACATCAGTATTCAATCAGCGACTGATGGCCGTAATGAAATCGATCTGTTGAATCAGTTTTAGTTTGTTATTATTATTGTAAATCAAAGTTATCAAGACATGAGAGGCGATTTTTCTCACGAAGTCCGTGCGTGGGCCGACCCATTGAAACAATAAAAGTAAATAACATCAACATTACTATCTGTATTAATTCTTGCGACAGCCATTCATGAAACACTGTAGAATTCCTCATTGAAATTATACAATAGATTTAAAGGAAACATGACGCAAGGAACAATTAACTATAAATAATTTCTTCTGTGAGTACGTACCGCCGTACGAATGTAAACTTTTCAAGTTTTTAACTGATGTTAATTGAAATGATCAAATCAAAAAAATAATCTTTTCAAATCTATACCTACCTATAGTGCATTTTACTCGACATTATTCTTTATTTGAAATGGGTGTATTAAAACAACTAATGTTTTTTTCTTGACAAGTCAAGTTGTTTTATGATTGACAGTAACACATAAAAATACTGGGACGCCCGAGGAAGACACGGCACGATCAAGTGAATCAAATACTTCATTCGGGTTATGTCAACGGTCAGAATAACAGAAGAGTATGTATGAGACGATGTATGAATGTGTAGAACCAAGGAGTGTGTGCCAAGACAGAATTGTATGGCGGTCCGACTTCTCTGCCTACCCTTGTGAGGAAACGTCGTGATGGTTGGTTAGTTAGTTAGTCATAAAAATAAGGATTGGGAGAAAGCAAACACAATGAGAAAGCTCAAAGTAATATTATACGATCCAAACCCAAAGCCAGCCGGACAACTAATCAACTAACTAACTAACTAACCATCATGCCGTTTCCCCGCAGGGGTAGAGAAAACGAACTGCCATACAGCACTATTTTGGCACACACTCCCTGCTTCATTTACATGTGTACATCTTCTCATAGGTGTTTCGATAGTTTTATGGTAAATTTAGCTTAGGCGATATTTCACAACAATGGCGCTACATAAATTAGCCAAGTATTATTATTATTATCGGTTCATCCTAGATAAGATAAGATATTCCATACTGTTAGAAATCAGCACCGCATCATCAGCATACAATTGGCAACATACTTTCAGATTGTTAATTTTCGTACCCAAGCCCACACCTTTCAATTATCGCATACAATTATCCATGTACAGATTGAATAACCACAGTGACATAGTCAATATAGATAGAAAATAACTGAGGGAGCCTGTGGAATTGTTAAAAAGAAACCATATCAGGAGATAAAGCTGTTGGGAGTGGAAGAACTGTAAAAAATGTAAAACGGAGGAAAAAAGCCCATCCACCTATGGTGCCGCCTTGATGGGGAAAAGCCTCAAACGCCAAAGGAGACATACTGTGGTAACAAGAAACATCTCAAAGCGTCTGATGAAAACACGACTTTTTTTTAAATGGACTTGGCTACTGTCAAATGAATAAGGTGAAACATGGAAAATAGCGCAAGGGAATTCGGCCTGAATGCTTACGGGAGCAACACAAACACTTTCCGATTCAATTTTGAAGACGGAGACATTTAAATTAAAATCTTAGCCGATCATTATGCATTATTACTTAGCAAAATCAAACCTACAACCCATGAAAATAACTAAACTATTATACTCAATTGCATTTCATGTTCCTGGCAGGACTGTTACAAGGCAGTACCTGCCATACTATTGTGACAATGCTGTTTCAACCTCACAATTTAATGCGCCCATGCGACGAATTCAACATCTGGGAAACGAACACTCCGAGGTCGTTGATATATTTAACACGTTAGTATCACACTATAAGTATACCTTAGTACAGCGTTTTTAATCTAGTAGAGCTAAACTAATTGACACTATTTCCTCTGGACTTGTTATTCAATTTTATTTTATCTTTTCTTGCACACTATTTTTGTACCTGTTATTCGATATTTTTTTTAAATTTTCTTTTGCAGTATTTTTTGCACTGCTTATTGTTTAAAAAAAATGTTAACATGTGTAAAAAGCGGGCGTAAATAAAAATGCGCAGACCATTACACCACTGAGATTAGATCCTGGTAGCTTTACTAGCAATATTTTTATATTGTTGAATATCTTGTTAAGCTAATCTCTGTACAAAAGGAGTTCGTTAGTATTCAAAGAATGGCCAGATAAGTGTGGGATGCTGAGGTATGTGATCTTAAAGAAATAACTATGAAATTGATGTGGGCTCTAATAGCCTCTAATGAAGATATTTAGGCACGCTACTAATGAAAAACAACATTAGATTAGATATATGCATGTTTAAAAATATATAATTTAGGTATTATACTATCCCTCAGGGCTAGAATATATGTGGAGAGAGCTAAATATTTTTACCCAACCTATACAAATTTACGATAAATAGCTTTCTCCGGGTTTTTACGTCGTAAGCCGTGAGCGAGAAAGAGATAAGACAAGTTCTCACATAATATAGCACTTGTCGGTATGTAAGCATGTTTTCCGTCTGGCAACTCGGCCCACTACGTTTTGTTATGCGACATAACAAGACATAATTCAACGATTTTTTTAGGTTATATCCTCAGAGCAATAATATACAAGAGATCGCGCTGCTGTAGTCAGTTATGATTTTTTCCGGACTCGGCTAGACCCGGGCGTGGCTAGGACTAAGGCTAGGGTATTTATACATCCATTCATAGCACATGTCGACATAATGTTTTTGTTTTTTCGTATAACCACTTTTTCACAGCATTGATCTTAACAAAAATATAGCATCTAACCTAAAAAACTGTTTAGTTGTGTCAAGTTTAGTGGCATAATAAAAAATGTGAGCGGTGTCCCGCGGTGACCCAGGAACCCAAGATTATTGTGACAGAACATAGAAGCGGAGTATTATATTTGCTGTCTCTTTCTCTCTCATGGTGTCTTACGTAAAAACCCGGAGAAAGTGATTAATCCCAAATTTGTAAAGGTTGGGTAAAAATAATTCGCTATATTTCCATATATTGTTACTCCAAGGTTATATCCTATATTTCTGTTGATGACAATACTGTGAAAAAGTGGTTCCACAAATAAACAAAACATTATGTCGACATGTGCTTTGAATGGATGTACGAGTATAATTACCCTATCCCGGAAAAAATCAACAATCCTTATTACACAAGCGCTACCTCCTGGTATATTATTGCTCATAGTTTTATCCCCTTGACATGACCCGACTCAAATATTCGATTCACTCGATCGTGGTATGTCTTCCTTCGACTGGCGCTCCTTTCTCGGCTTACAATTTATATTACAAACTGTAACATGAATACAATACACATTTCTAAATATGGGTGAGTCGATTCGGAATACAAACATGATCATTCAGGATGACAAAACACGATCTTTGAATGTTGAACAGGGCTATTGAAGATCAGATTATATATCCGTCAATATTCTTCTAACCAATCAAGGGCGGGCCGGATGACGATTTTTTTAATTATCGAACATACCTTGGAGTAACAATCTATGGAGAGAGAGCTAATTCTTTATACCCAACCTATAGAAACTTGCGATAAATTACTTTCTCCGGGTTTTTACGTCATACACCATGAGAGAGAAAGAGACAACAAATATAATACACCGCTTCTATGTACTGTCACAATGATCTTGGGCTCCTGGGTCACCGTGGGACTCCGTCTACATTTTTTTATTATGCCACTAAACTTGACACAACTAAACGGTTTTTTAGGTTATATGCTATATTTTCGTTGGTGACAATACTGTGAAAAAATGGTTCTACGAATAAACAAAAACATTATGTCGATATGTGCTATGAATGGATGTATAAATACCCTAACCTTAGTCTTAGCCATTGTTATTGATGATTTTTGCCGGACTCGGCCGACCTGGTCGTGGTTAGGACTAGGGCTAGGCATATATACATCCCACACATGCACATGTCGACATAAAGTTTTTGTTTATTCGTAAAACCACTTTTTCGCAGTATTTTTATCAACAAAAATACAGCATATTACCTAAAAAACCGTTTAGTTGTGTCCAGTTTAGTCGCATTTCAATACATGTAGGCGAAGTCCCCGGAGAGGCGGGAGACTAGGATCATCCTCACAGTACATAAAAGCGGTGTGTTATTTTTGTTGTCTCTTTCTCTCTCATGGTGTATGACGTAAAAACCCGGAGAAAGTGATTTATCGCATACACTGTTACTCCAAGATCGCAACATTATATTGGGTATGCCTTCCCGCATTGGCTCCAAGCATTTTAAGCCATTGCGTCATGATTCATAAAAAAAATTCCAATGGTATTTTATTTCAATGTTCAACGATTTACCCTTCTCTTAAATCTCACGAAGATGTGATTCGAGAGCATCCGCGAAACGTCCGGCAATTATCTTACACATTATCAACATTACTTAATAGTGATTAATGATAATCGTTTATCATTATAAATGCATTTCAGCCAACTCTCTCCTTGATTTCCTGCGTGAGAATATATTGCACTTAGGCCGTTAGTGCAATTCTGCAGAATCACATACTTCGGTATCGGTTGGGTTGTAAAACGGTGCATATCCATTTTTACAAAAATAAATACATGATTTAACAATTTGCATCATTTTTCATTCGACGACTCACCAATACAAAGCAGTTAATTGAAAAACTTTTTTAATTTTTATCAATCCAACTCAATATTTTTAATAGTAATTAATTAGTAAATTTTTTTTTTTTTTTATTTTTTTTACGGACTTAAAATTAAATGATTTCTAATCAGGTTTATCTCAATTATTAAACCAAGCAGGCGGTTTTGATTTTTTCCTATGAAAATATTTTTTGTTTTTTTTTATATCGAATACCGCACAAGAGTGCCAACTGCTTCCAATTCCGATCGGGGTATGTTGTGAGGTTGAAGATAGTGGGAAGGGGAAAGAGATGTGGAAGAGAAAGACTGGGAAGTACCTGGCTTTTCGGATCTGGTCACCAAACACGGCTAAAGTCATTTCAAGCAACGTTTCTATTCTGAATGGTGGTCTTTTCTGAGTATCTACCACTCTGGAACGTGCCGCAAATATACCATATATTATTTTATTTGAACTAAAGTGTAAAATAACACATATTAATTAAATAAAAATTAAATATGCACGTCGGGGCTTAAACCCGTGACTGCTGGTTTCATAGTCGAGCGTCTTAACCACTCGACCACGGAGGCCGTCATATGGTTTATTAGAAAGCCTATTTACTATTTTAAATGTCGTATGGTGAATCGAACGGTATGTTACTTTACTTTATCTTTCATACTTCACTCACATGTAAAAATAGTTCATTATTTAATGCTTTATAGTTGGGGATTTTAAGAAAATGTTATATTCGATAGAACACAATTAATGAGGAAGTGTTACTTGCATACGGAATCAAAGGTAACTGATTCTCACTACAAAGAACAAGCCATGACACCACAAGAAGATGAAAAGATGCTCATACGTTTGACAAAAATAACAAATTTTCAATTTCAACAGTTTTGGTAAAACTTGACTTACGCTGCTTTACTAGCCAGGTGCGGGGCAGCGGCGAGGTTCCAGACTTGTATTAAGCAATACACGATCCGTTTAATTAAATCTCTTCTGCAAGTCCTGTAAATCATTTTAATACACCGCCCGAATTAACGGCGCATGACAGTTCGAGAAGAAACCTTCTGGCTCGATTCAGACCAAAAATAAAGGCAGAAAGGGCACCTCACAACACCGCCGTTACCAAACGCTCAGTAAATAAAACATATTAGCTTAAACAAAAATTAACTTTGGAGTATATTAGACGAACATTTTTTATGGACGACTGCAAATTGCATCTCGAACATAATGATATTACAAGTGTTTTCAGGATGCGAAATAACTCGTAAATCTCGCATGTTTGCAACAAGGTGTATATTGTACTTAAGTGCTTGTATTAATTTAATGCTTTACGTTTTAACTTTATTGCGTGTGGGATTGTACTGGTCGTGGAAATACTACTTTGAAGTAAAAGCTGTTTATGTTTCGAAAAGTTGTTTTCAGCCACTTTAAATAATGCATATGGAGTCTACAAGAAATTGTATAATAAATTACAAACGTGTGAGTGGATGTCTAGAGTCTGGAGATGGATTTCGCATAACAGGTTAAATTGTATTTGCCATTTTAAAGCGATTTCTGCAACAATTAATTAATTATTTTAATTATAGAACCGTCGATGTAAGGTTGTTTAATGTGACAAGTTTATTTACTGACACTTAAATTACCGATTGAAAGAGAGATTAACGTGTTAAGATGGGTGTGTTGTTGGGAAACCAGGAAATTGTTCAAGTATCTATCTTGTTGCAGGTAAATGAAAATTACTCTCCGTACAAGGTTACCTACATGTTTGTATATTTAATACTTACGCATCTTGCATACAGGATTGAAACAATAATGGATAAAGCAATGAAAGTGGTAGAATGTGACTGAAAGATAGAAGACTCTTGGATAGTAATAATAATAATATTTGGATAATTTAACCATCAATTCTTAGGCTCTCTCTTTCTTACTACTAACTGCATACAATCTATGGCATATTAATATATATGTATAATATGTACAGAGATAATATACAAAGGCATACTTTTACCTAGGAGGTTACTTCAGATAAACACAATTATTTTATTTATATCAAGTTTGGAAAGAGATACATTTTTTCACTCAGAGGACATGATATATGGTTATTTATAGCGTTGGGAAAAACTTCAATGTTTTATGAATGCTTCACGAACTGCTAGTTCTTTAAAATGAACCCTTCGCAGTGAACACTTCAATTGAAGTCGAACTTTTCAAAGAGAGATTTGAAATTAGAGATGGTCGATATCAGAATTGGGTGTGTTGCGGTTCCAGTTACCGGTGACCAGCGAGGAACCGGTTATTTATCCAGTTATTTTGGGACCGGTTCCTGGTGTTTTTTCGAAAAGTACTAGCAAATCGACAAAAGTTCCTCGCCAAAAAAAAAGTACTGGTCGGTAGGGATTTGACAACGAAAAGAACTGGAACTGGTTCCTCGCCAAAATAAAAAGTACTTTTGTCGGTAGAGATTTGAAAGTGAATCGCACTGACACCGGTTCCTCGTCCAAAAAAACACGAAAAGAACGGATTCAATTGAAGTATTTGTTTAATGAATAATGAAGGAAGTGGGGACTGCCGCCAAAAGAAGTAGTTCTTTGAAGTAGTTCTTACGGAGTGGTCGCAACGCTATTTTTTATAGTTCATTTGTAGAGCGTGAGGGCAAATTTAATAACGGGTTTTCTGAATGTGTGGTACAGTACAGGGATTTGATTAAAATGTATATCTCTGGAGGAGATTCGTCGCTCATTGAGAAACAGATTATGGTGAAAAGCTTCCACCGACATTACTCATGGTCGGACTGCTCCCACTTTACATTTCACCAGGTCAGCTTAGTGTTAATAAATATTGTTCGATACTGTAATTTACATATTGATCAATTGGTCGATGAATAAATAAGTTCTTAGCGTTTTCATGTGTAATTTTCGAATGTGTTAAATAAACAATTTGCATAAATTAATCCGTAAAATATTCTAATGAAGAAATCTGTTGGTTTGAAGGTGAAAAAGTCGTCAGACCGAATTTGAAGAGCGGCGTTGCATCATTATCAAAGGAGATTCCGCGGAGATTATCGGATTGTTCAGAATGGGAAATACTAAAAAAAGCAATAAAGCAATACTCAAACTAATTGGAATTTCAAATTATCTTTTTAGTAAATGTTTTATTTCCTCTCTTAAATATATATGCATACAGGTTACGCATACAACGAACACATTTGGGATTAAATCCCTTCAAAATAATCACTAACCCACCGATTCAAATATATTTCCATTTTCACCGTAAATCTCTAACTAACTAACCATCACGCTGTTTCTCCGCAGGGGTAGGCAGAGAGGGCGTACCATACAACTCTGTCTTGGCACAGACTCCTTGCTTCATTCACACTCATACATCGTATCATACACACTCTTCTGTTATTCTGACTCTTCACATGACCCGATTCAAGTATTTGATTTACATGATCGTGCCATGTCTTTCTCGGGCGTCCTAGCCTTATTCGCCTTCGTTCATTCGCTCTACATGCCCAAACCATCTAAACGTCCCTTTCTTGACCCTACTTATTACGCTTACATCAACCTTGCATTCTTTAAGTACCGTAAATCTCAACTTATATAAAATATTTTAAGAGTTTTTTTAAACATGAAAACCATAAACACCGTCGTATTTTTCAATTATAATTCGCAACATAACTGCCTCTTAAAATGTCTTTTCACACGCTAATGGGAGCTTTGATATATCGAATCCATTAGACATTGGAGATATTCATTAGTCAAGTAAAAGCTAGTGACTTCCTCAATTAAGGTTTATAGTAAATGCTTCACGGTGCGGTATTCTATTGGTTGCGTCGGTATGCATGCCAGATACCAGATACCTGCACACCGCTTCTATATGGCTTTTTACAGAGCAGGTGAGTTAATGGGACGTGAGCTTTATTATTAATGAGAATATCACACTTTGGTGCAAAAAACATCAGTGATTGTGGAGTAATAAAGTGAGATTATGCGTGATAAATCCATCGTAAATGTCACCTGAGAAATATTTTCTTAATGAACTTTTATAAAATGTTTATTAATGACGGTTTTAATGCATTTCACAACATGACGATTTAAGATATGGATAAGTGCAATAATTTATTTTTTTAATTATTTATTTAAAGAGAAAACACAGGTATTGGCGGTATTTTGTAAACAAATATACATTTACTAGAGATTTCGCCTGCATCCCAACTATTTCTCATGGATTAGTAGCAGATAAAAAAAATATATTCGTAAAAAGCATTAACTTTGTGGCTTGCCATATTTATAAATAGATAAAAAAGTGGTTAAAAACAAAGTATATATGTTCTATTTATAGATAAAAAAAATCTTTACAGATAATTTTTAGACAAATTTAAAGGTTAAAAAAATATTCAATATTGGGTTACACAGAAAAATTTTAAAAATGCACAGTGTTTAAACGAATAAGCAGGGGATAAATACCTCTTACAAATATTTTTAGAAGAATTTAAAGGGAAAAGTTTTATGAAAACTATTACACAGAGAAATGATAAAAAGTACACAATGTATTGACAAAGTACGACTAAGTTGTTTGCTTCTTTCAATTAAATTACACGTACCTAGGTGTAAGTAATTCTAACGAGAAATGCGATCGTTACCGCACCCGGAATTATATATATTTTTGCATTTTTACTTTATTTCTTTAGTATTTATAAAAAGTGTGTCTAATTTGTAAAACTCCACTTTAATTTTCATAATTGAATTCTATCAAATTAAATATTATTATTTTTAATTTCTACTTCCTTAGGTTTTTATTTTTAGTGACAGCTGTTTCGGCGTTCAGGGGCATTATGAAACTGTGGTAAGGCCACATGAAAATTACTTATTTATATGATTTCAGTTCACTGTTTGATAACTTATTTCGGTAAGAAACTATTTTTTTTTCAAATTCTATTTTATGATGTACTCAATTTTAAGATGTGTTTTCCCCCATTTAACGATTACAAACTTTATTACTCTACAAAAGGCAGGTTTTTCTTTATTGCTTTATAATGCGGAAGTAGTGTAATATAGAGACATTCAGGTAATCGGGAGATTGCTCTAAATCACTGAGCTATTCAAGTTAATCTTTATATAACTCGGAAATAACCGATACCCTTTTTTTATAAATATCAAATTATACTATTTCTAGTTATTATAATTACAAACGCTGGATTTACAAGAAAATTCCCTGCAGCCAAAAGCAAGGATTCAAGAAAAGAGGCGGCATCTTGGGCAATAACACAGACGATGAAACAACATTTACTTTAGTCTAAAAGCAGATATCTATTAAACAAATTAGAATCGTTTAACATTTTCCCCAGTAGTCCCAACTTAGGTACACAATGGGAATACCAAAAAAGCCCAATGCACTAGGTACAAATACAAAGATCTGTCCACAGTCACCCGTCTGCAAACTTAACCTCGTTCCACCAACCAAGAACCTCCTACAGCTCAGGTGCAACACCATTACGCTAACAAGTTCGTAACAAGTAACGAGGAATCGCCACCTCCCTCTACCCCCCCCCCACCCACCCAATGACAAGAGACAGTCATAAAAATTGACAAGGAAAATAATAGGAATCTTACCGAACTTTAAGTACCTGACATTCAACTGTTCCTGTTCAAACTTTTCAAGTTATAATAATAATACTTGGCTAATTCATATAGCGCCGTTTTCGTGAAATACACCTCAGGGGTGATATAGATAAAACAATGCCCAAAGCTACCATGAAATTATTAAAATACCTAAAACTGTAGATAGAGCTACCATTTACTTATATTTTCGTAGAAAGAAATCGCTTTGTGGTTTGACATATTTAATGAGAATGAAATAATAACTTTGTATGACCACAAATACAGAGTTTAATTTTGTACCCTAACTAAGCATCATGCCGTTTTCCCGCAGGGGTAGGCAGAGAGGACGGATCACCATACAACTCTGTCTTGGCACACACTCTTTGCTTCATTCACATTCATACATCGTCTCATACATAATCTTCTGTCATTCTGACTCTTCACATGACCTGATTCAAGTGTTTGATTTACTTGATCGTACCATGTCTTTCTCGGGCATCCTCGACTTCTTCTTTCATTCACTTTCGCATCAAACATTATTTTGACAAACTGTTCTTCGTTAGACTTTACGCAAAACATAGCAAACTTAACTATAAAAAAAAAGATTTGGGTTCATAATAAATTTATTTATAGTGGGTTTTAACAGATGTTTTCATATACATGAGAACAGTCTCCTCGTAAAAAACTCAGTGTACAGTAAAAAAAATTACAAAAACTCAATCAATGATAATTAATGTAAATAAAAGCAAGATACATAAAGAGAGACAAAAGTGATACATAATATAACAAGCCCGATCGTTGTTATATATTATTAAGCAGTAGCAGGACGTAAGAACGTCTGATGTATTGCATAATAAAAATAAGTTAGAAAATAGAGATCATCAAAAGCTTACACCTAAAATGGGCCTCGTTAAATCTTTTCTGTCTACAAAAAGTTGTCGCCATGTTGAAAGCCGGATCATTACATCAATGGCGAAGAAATGAAACCGACTCAAAATGGCGAGAATCAGAGCGGATTTCCATAATAATTTGTCCAAAGGACACTTGGGTCAAACGATTACACTTTAGTTCTTCTGTCGGGACCCGTGCGTCACTTTACGCTAAAACAAATTAAACAACTAGGGTTGCTATTTTTCAAATTCATTCAGCATTCTTAAAAAAGCAGTACCTACCAAAAATACGGCAGGTGTGTTTTTAACTAACTAGCCAACTAACCATCACGTCGTTTCCCCGCAGGGGTAGGCAGAAAGGACGGACCGCCATACAACTCTCTCTTGGCACACACTCCGTGCTTCATTCACATTCATATATCGCCTCAAACACACTCTTCTGTTATTCTAACTCTTCACATGGCCCGACTCCAGTATTTGATTCACTTGATCGTGCCATTCTTCCTCAGGTGTTCTCGACTTCTTCTTCCATTCACGTTTGTGTCATATTTTCTTTTTACACCCCTTTCTTCGTTCATTTGCTTTACAGTGGTAGATACTCTAAGTATCGCCCTGGTGAAAGACCATCATTCAGAATTGAAACGTTGCTTGAAATAGCTTTAGCCGTGTTTGGTGACTAGATCTGAATAGCCAGGTACTTCCCAACCTTCCCCTTCCTCATCTTCTTACTCTCCCCACTACCTTCAGCCTCACAGCATATCCCTATTTGGGATGACATAGTCTCACTGGCTCTAGATGGTTGGGAGCAGTTGAGACTCTTGTGCGGTATTCAATTAAAAAAAAAAAAAAAAACTTGCTCAAAACATCTGAGCGGCCCTTTCTTGATCCTCTTTATTACGCTTTCATCAGCCTTGCATTCTTTCCGGATATCAACATTTTTAACACGGTCATAAGCATAAGCACTCTATTGTGGACTGCTAGCTTCGCTGCTTTGGACATTTATTTATTTAGTGAAACATCATAAACACATCAAGAAAGATATTCACGTAAGTAAATGTTTTACGGAAAGGAAAATTTAAAATCTGTGATATTATCACTAATGTATAAACCTTTAAGTGCTTTTGCCAATATCGTTTTGTTATCAACTGTGAGTTTAAATTAATTGGGTAACGCGTTGTATTGTATACATGCGATGTATTGTAAGGAGTTAATTCCAAATGTTGTTGTGAGTAGACGATAAGTGGGTTTGATTTTGTGATCGTGTTCTGTGCTGTTGTATGTTAGAATTAAAGATGGTTTAATGTTGGTGTGTGACGAGCCTTGAATTATTTGTAATATGGCAAATTTTATATTGGGTGACATCTGAAGCCCCAAGAATCGGTTTATCATATCAACAGTAGGTACGTACTAGGAATTAAAAAATAAAGGCGTATATGTAGCAAAATCCCCTTGCAAGCACCCTTGAGGTGATATTTCATAAAAAACGCTAAGATTTTATTGATTTATCTATAAATTAACGGACTAAAGTCCAATTACAAAAAATACATATAAAACACAAAATGGAAAAAGAGCAACAGAGAAGGAATAGCACATACATAATAATAAATGAAGCGATGACAAAAATAGGACAAAATAAACATAAGAGAGAACATTCAAGCGATGGTCTAGACAAAGTTTTGGTAGAGTCGTAAAGAATGACAAAAATCATTTAGACTGCTACCAGATATCGCACAAAATTCTCGTTCGGGTTTAAATTTAAAAGGTCGGAACGAGACTGTTAAGCAAATAATAAGAAATAGGCAGTGACCACAAAAAACTAAATATATTTTTTTTTTGCCTCAGGAATACACAAAAAAGCGTTAAAAGATCATGTTAACAATTTTTAATCGCTATTAAAATTAAAACCGAAAGTGAGTTTGTTTGATAGGATCGGCGCAGAGGTCAGCCTAGCGTGGGTGTCTTTACTGCCGTGAATAAGTCCTAACGAAGCGGCTGATTCCGCATGTGATGCGGGCCTCGGCCAGGGGTGGTTAACTCACTGGAGGTATAGCACGCAGTGCTCTCTCTTTATTGAAATTAAAACTTTTTCAATAACTTCGAGCCCCCTGCAAGTCCCTCGGTACGAGCGCAATGTAATGGAAGATAAAAAGTCAATATTATATATAGATTTGGTCTCATACAAAGTTATTTTTTTTAATTTCACTAAATATTTCAAGCCCCAAAGTAATTGCTTTCTACACAAATACAATTTTTATGTGTTATTTCACATTTAATTATCGTCCTGGTAAGAGACCACCATTCAGTATCAAAACATTGCTTGAAATAGGTTAAGCCGTGTTTGGTGACTACATCTGAATAGCTAGGTACTTTCCGACCTTCCTCTTTCCTATCTCATTCCGTTTTTCATAATCACACTGGCTCCTAACGGTACGGTTGGGAACAGTTAGAACTCTTGTGCGGTATTCACTACAATTTTTTTTTTTAAACCCAATTTTACTAGTATTTTCTTGAAATTTAAGCGTTAACCTTTAGTGGAATGGTAGAGGTTAAGTTGAGGGGGTTTGGTGGAGGTATTAATCGTTTTTTTTTTCAGGAGTTTTTATCCTTTAAAACATGTTATTCGCATATTTAAATGAACCGTAATCGCTTGCCAACAAAATAATCAATCCATAGAGATAGTTTGCATAGCGTTAACATTAGGTTTGATACAAGTCGAAAATAAATATTAGAAGTTTACTTACGTCAGTGCGGCAGAAAAAAGGCGATCTTCAAAGTGACATTACTATTTGTAATTAAAGAAAAACTTCACGCAATTTTATTTTTTATTTTCTAGTAACTTTATCCAGCTACACGAAAATATAATAAAATGACACAAAAATGTTCACATTTCTTAATCAAACATTTGTAAGTTACATGAGGGAGAAAAACACCAAACCTCCGAATATAAGTAGCTATTGCAGAAAAACCGCTTATAACATTAAAGTATAATTTAAAAATACGTAAACACATTATCTGAGAAGATATCGTAATCATCAAAAAGATCATTTTATAAAACATAAGTGAGCTATTACAAAATTACAGTCGGCAAGGTACAAAATAAATCGTACCTTGCGGGAGTCCGCCATTCCACAGGTTGATGGGCACAGATCGGCTGTTATTCTTTTTGAATAGCGCCGAATCCACCATACGTTTAAACCTGAAGGGGCGTCATGAAAATAAAGATCTTATTTAAATTTCCCTAAATCATTAAAAAATACCCATGTCATGGCATAATTATGTTTTCAATTGCGCTGGCAACATCACTGTGCATTCAACGACTATCGAAACTTTAAGGAAAAAAGTTGTCACGGAAATTTTTTTACGAATTGCATAATAGTTATTTGGACGTAGAGTCTGTTTTTATATGGTGAGTCGTAGGTGAAAATCGACGCGGTACAAGGGGGCGCAATCAGTACTTAATGCACAGGGCGCGAGATGTCGCGGAACCGGCCTTGTTACGGAATAACGTTTTACGAATTAACCTCAGAGCAATTACATACGGGAGGGAGCGCTTCTGCTGTCAGTATTAATGATTTTTACCTGCCTCGGTCGTGACTAGGACTAGGGCTAGGGTATTTATACACCCATTCATGGCACATGTCGACATATTTTTTTGTTTATTTGTATAACCACTTTTTCACAGTATTGTTATAAACAAAAATATAGGATATAACCTAAGAACCGTTGAGATATGTCCTTTTATGTCGCATAACAAAACGTGGTGGGCGGAGTCACCGGAGACGCGGGAGACCGAAACATACTTACATACCGAATGGTGGTGCCTTGGAGTAACAATGTATGGAGAGAGAGCTAATTATTTTTACCCAACCTTTACAAACTTGCGATAAATCACTTTCTCCGGTTTTTACGTCGTACGCCATGAGAAACAAAAATAACACACCGCTTTTATGTACTGTAAGGATGATCTTGGTCTCCTGCGTCTCCGGGGATTCCGCCCACATGTTTTAATTTGCGACTAAACTGGACACAACTAAACGGTTTTTAGGTTATGTTCTATATTTTCGTCGTCAAAAACATTATGTCGACATGTGCTATGAATGGCTGTATAAATACCCAAGCCCTATTCATTGCCACGCCTAGGTCTCCCGAGTACGGCAAAAATCATCGAAAACTGACTACACTATCTTGGATAGGTACCACTCTATAAAATCTAAGGGTGGTGCTATATTATGGAAGAACTTGTCTCTTTCTCTCTCACGGTTCACGACGTAAAAACGCGGAGAAAGCGATTCGTAATTTTGTATAGGTTGGCTATAAATATATTGCTCTCTTTCCATATGTATTCTTTCTTTGAGGAATTGACGATCAATATGTATAAGTGACGTGATGATTTTCATCCTGGAAAATGTTAGGCATCCCTGGCAAGCATTCACAAATCACGCTCGCTTTTAGCGTTCGCAAATCATCTTGCTTTTAGCATTGACAAATCAGGCCCAGGCGGAGCATTGACAAATCAGGCGATATTCCCAAGACCTGTGCCCTCGTTATCTCGCATAGAGGGTATTGTGGGGGGCAGGGGGCGGGGGGGGAGGGCTGATGAGCGTCGTTAGCGGGATCCAAAATACGTTATTAACGAGACGCGAACCACGAACAGCTCGGCTTCCGCGGCCTCTGCAATTTTCGTGAGATACGTGAAGGCAAACTGACTCAGTGTACGCCACACAACATGGGTACGCTGTACGCTTGTACGGCGTTGGTGCGGAAGAATTACGGAGGCTCACTCGTTTGTAAGAATCTGGATTTCTTCGGTGAGAAAGCATTGGAATATCGTCATGAAAGGGCAATTTTCCACTTGAGATTTGTAAAGACACGGCCTCCGTGGTCGCGGTTTCACATCCCGGCGTGTGCAAATAAATTATATTTAATTAATATATTTTTTTTTTTATATATTAATACCGCACAAGAGTCTCAACTGCTCTCAACCGTCTAGAGCCAGTGAGACTATGGCATCCCCAAATAGGGTATGTTGTGAGGCTGAAGGTACTGGGGAGGGGAAGGAGATTGGGAAGAAATAATTTGTCTTATATCGCTTTTAATCAACATTGAATAGTTAATAGTATAACCATATTTGCGGCACGTACCAAAGTGGTAGATTCTCTCAGTATTACCTCGATGAAAGACCACCATTCAGAATCAAAGTGTTGCTTGAAATTGCTTTAGCCGTGTTTGATGAGCAGATCTGAAGAGCCAGGTACTCGCCAACCTTCATCTTTCTCATCTCCTTTCCCTCCCCACTGTCTTCAACATTACATCATACCCCGATGGGGGGTGCCATATTTCCACTGCCTTCAGACGGTTGGGAGCAGTTGGGACTCTTGCGCTTAATCAAAATCTCAGTCAAACGCTAGCTTGAGCCGTTTTGTATCTGAAGTCAGAAGAAGAATTCAAAATGAATAATTTCCTTTATGAGTACGTAAGAACAAGCGAGAACTTTTCAAATTTGAAACTGATGTTAAATAAAATCTTAGAGTACATAGAGAAGTACCTACCTAAGGCAGTGTAGTCAGTTGTTGATGATTTTTGTCGGACTCGGCAGACCTGGGGGTGTCTAGGACTAGGGTTAGGGTATTTATACATCCATTTATAGCACATGTCGACATAATGTTTTTGTTTATTCGTATAACCACTTTTTCACAGTATTGTCATCAACAAAAATATAGCGTATAACCTAAAAACCCGTTTAGTTGTGTCGAGTTTAGTCGCATATGAAAACATGTGGGCGGAGTCCCCGGAGACGCAGGAGACCAAGATCATCCTTACAGTACATAAAAGCGGTGTGTTTTAACGTAA
Source organism: Drusus annulatus (assembly GCA_022651775.1). Lineage (NCBI taxonomy): Eukaryota > Metazoa > Arthropoda > Insecta > Trichoptera > Limnephilidae > Drusus > Drusus annulatus. The sequence continues at coordinate 1,373,622 of JAGWCC010000160.1, read as the reverse complement.
AAACCCGGAAAAGGTAATTTATCGCAAGTTTGTATAGGTTGGGTAAAAAGAAGTAGCTCTCTCTCCATACATTGTTACTCAGAGAATAAAATCATTAAATTTGAATAAAGAATCTTTTCAAATCCCAACCTACAAAATAAAGTACCTGCCTTTAATACATTTTTGCAGACATTATTCTATATTTGAGGTGGGTGGATTAAAGCAACTATTTTTTCCTTGGCAAATGAAGTAACGTCCTGTGATTTTTCACGGGTAACTAGTTATTATTAAAATTATGATAAAAATCCGGACGTTCGGGCGAAGGAAATGATATGTCGTGATAATTGGCGTCCGAGGACACTGCGCCGGAGCGATGTCGTGATGATTTATTTCGGTGATTTCCCGGGGGTCTGCCGGTCCGAAAAATCAAATCCAATCTCTTCTTCCAGCGGACCCGCTCGCTCTGATCGGCTCACTCTATGATTGATGAATTGCGAGATCAATTTGAACATCACACGTGGGAAATAATGTGAAACGCTCTCCGTCAATACTGCTCGGGGTAATTCGATCTGATAAGACGGGAATTTGCAAAAGAGCTACAGGTGAATAAGTTCATAGGAACAGGTTGTTGACCCGGGATTCTGTATCCAGAACAGCGCGACTCTACAAATCTTCCAACCCTTATGTGAATGAAGAAAATTACACCCTTTTAAAAGAAACACATTTGCTGAAGTTTGCTGGACCACTTTTATGACGTAATATATTTCGACTCAGTTCAATACTCGGGGAAGTGGATAAGAATTTCACCCAGTACCATCTTTACTTGGGGTTTTTAATTAAATAAACATATAAAACACATGAGGGTAACCCGGGAACTCTTTCAGTCATCAGAAGTTGTAAATTTTACTTATAACACCCTCCACGTGTCCAACGGTTATGTTCAATTGTTCATTTTCTCTATTGTGGAGAAGTTGGGAAGTTTCAGTCGGTTAGACTTACTGGAACATAAAAAAAATCTATGTTGAAAACCGGAAAGGGTACCCTTTCAGTCACATAAAGTTTAAGCGTAAGATCGTCAAATCTTCGGTATTTTAATACATGGTATAATTGTAATAGGCCAACCAGTTTAGCACATGTGCTAAACTTACTTATGCCACTCTAAGCATTCTTACTATTTTTCTATTGTATTTTTAATTGCATCCTTTAATGTCTTTCTGTCTCATAAATTATATTCTAACATCGCTTTCTAAAATTTGATAAATCATATGTTTGGACTCTGGTACTTTAAGTTGACCATTCAGGTATAAAAGCAAAGCATTTCTGTAAAAACACTCTCTACTACCATATTACCATTCCTATTCTCATTGCACTCCCGTGCAGTCGTAAACCATGTTCAGTTAAAGGTTTAATTGCTAATATTATATAAATTCTTCTTATAAAAAGTATTCAAGAGAAAGTGATTATATTTTATTCAACTTCCCCGAACAAAAGCGCGCCCTATCCAAGCAGCATTCTGTCGGTCGCACAGCAATCATTACATGATATAGATTCATCAAAGATGATAATATATTTAGAACAAGTGCGATATACAACCTTATATTCAAATGGAAAAATGCTATATTTACATTCTATAAATAACCGAATATTCCACTGATTTCACCTAATTTCGCAGGCCATACAAAATACCATTCCTTCCAAAATACCCACTCCACATTCCGCACTGATTCCGTATGACTTTATGAATGAAACAAACGAAGGCCGGGGGTAGGGCGGTTTATATCCCAGAGGGTGGCAGCGGGACTATCCGGGGGAGGATTATTCGGCGGGAGATTTCGGGGGAGGCCTCGTTAGTCCACCCCCCGCCTTAATGACCACCATCTATCGCCTCGTTACCGAACTAAACTAACGATATACAACGACGGGCATTCGTTAAATAACAAGACAGTATTTTTTTTTTAATTTTGTATCTAGATCCGAACAGAGCCGAGGAGGAACTTGAAGCGGGAGGCGGTCGGTTCGTTAAAAGTTGTGAATCGAAGGTTTATTGTATGACGTCATTAGAGAAGAAAGGCGACACTCACAAGTGATCTCAGTAGGTACCTGCGTGGAAAAATTAAGAATTGATATTATGTACCCACAGAAAAATACAGTTTTTTTAATTCTTTTGTGAAAATTAGAATGTCAAATAGCCAAATCTCTTTGTGGTGAATAATTTTATCTAATAAATTTTTATTTCATTTCATATTTTTTTTTATTAATTTTCAATGTTACTTGCTACTGCCTAAAATGTGGATAACCGGAAACAATGCAAGGCTGATGTAGGCGTACTGCATAGGATTAAGAAAGGAACTCTTAGATGGGTTGGGCATGTAGTGCGAATGAACGATAAAAGGAATATGAAAAGAATATATGACGCGAAAGTGAATGAAAGAAGGAGTCGGGACGCCCAAGTAAGACACGGCACGAGCTAGTGAATCAAACACTTAAATCGGGCCATGTCGAGAGTGAGAATAACATGTGTATGAGACGATGTATGAATGTGAATGAAGCAAGGAGTATGTGCCAAGACAGAGTTGTATAGGGGTCCGTCCTATCTGCCTATCCTTGCCTAGAAACGGCGTGATGGTTAGTTAGTTAGTTAGTTACTTCACTGCCGTGAAGTGAAGACAAAATGCTATCAATTTTTTTTTAATTTTATTTTATTTTATGTTGTTATTATAAATTCTGATAGTTTTTTTTGTGGGACATCTGTTTCGGCGTTCAAGGCCACTATCAAGACAGTTTATAATGGCTTTGAACTCCGAAACAACTGTCAATAAAAATAAATTAATAATCCATTTCTTAATTTCGCTCCCATGCCCTAAATCGAAAAAATAAAATAAAATAAAAATAAATAGATAAAAAAATAAAAATCATCATTTTCATTTTAAGTTAATGAGTGTGTCTATCTGATGGGACCTGCCAGGTAAGTATGTTCCTGTATATTTTCTTATTTAAACTAGGAATTAATATATAATAATAGAAAATAAGATCTGTAGAGTGCCCTTGAGGTGATTTTTCACAAAAACGGCGCTATACAAATCATCCAAATTTTATTTTTATTATTAAATAATAATAATAACAATATTTAATTTAATTGAATTAAATTTTGCAAAAGAAATTTTAAAAGTTCTACTAAATTAACACAAAATAAATCAATGGCTAGTAAAATTCAATGAAAATATTGAATTAAATTCAAAAATTTACCTTCATTTGAATAAAAAAATAATTATATTAATTCTGAAACAATAAAGTCGTTTCCTCAGTTTGAATTTATTAATTACTTGGCAATTCTTTCAATGCCTTATTTTGATAAAAGACAAACATACTAAAACCTACATTCGTCAACCATGAATTCAAATTACACCAAACAAATTACTTTGTTAGTACAGTGGTACTATTATTTTTCTAACAACTTTTACGATTTTTTTATTAACAGTCAACATGACAGAAAATAACGATTTTCTAACTATATATTTATTTTTAATTTGCAAAAACAGTTTTACACCAATACATTGCAAAAGCGATAAAAACACACACAAAATAATGGTACTCATAATCATACAAAGTTAAAATTCTGGTAAAAATAGCCAAAATGTAGTCAATAATGCATATATAGGTCGCAAAATTAAATTTGAGGGGTACAACACGTACCTTATTAGAATTGGTACATATGTATACACTTCCAACAGAGATGTTCTTGCAAAAAGTCACTGAGAAACAGCCGTTTGTCTTAGCGAAAAGAAGACAAGTGTATACTCTTTATTTATTTTTATATTTTGATGTTTTTCTTTTCAAAAAGTGAACTTTTTTTTTAAATTTCACTGTTTTTTCTTCTTCTTGAAGTTTGAAACATACTGTATGCAAACAATGCATCTTTGTGAGTACTGTGTTCGACTCAAAATTCACTGCGCTACCTATAAAAATCTACCTTCCGTCAATTTTCATAATTAATTTAATACCGTTCCAATTTTTTCAAGGATGATGTATGCAAGAAATGCATCAGTGCGAGTTCTGTGTTCGACTCTCAGAGCAATAATATACCAAGAGGGAGCGCTAGTGTACTCACAATTGATGATTTTTGCCTGACTGGGGCGTGGATAGGGCTAGGGTATTTATACATCCATCCATAGCACATGTCGCCATGTTTTTTATTTATTTGTATAACGACTTTTTAGAATAATATTATAAACAAAAATGTAGGATATAACCTAAAAAACCGTTGAGTTATGTCCTTTCATGTCGCACAACAAAACGTAGTGGGCGGAGTCGTCGAAGACGCGGGAGACGGAAAACATGCTAACATACCTAAAAGCGGTGCTGTATTGTGTGAGAACTTGTCTTATCGCTTTCTCTCACGGTTTTACGACGTGAAAACCCGGAGTGATCTATCGTAAATTTGTATAGGCTGGGTAAAAATATTTAACTCTCTCCATAAATATTCTTGCTCTGAGGTTCGACTCAACATTCACTGCGATACCTATTTAAACCTACTTCTGTCTATTTTCATAATTTATATAATACCTTTAAAAAAAATGACATTTATTTATTCATTTCGTCATGTAAATCTAAGCAGACATGCTCTCATTAAAGTAAGTATTTAATGAAGCAAGATAATGTGAGCAAATGAATAGACGAAAAGGCCCTGTTATCTAGCTGAGATGAATGGATTAGCATCGGTACAATTTGTAAAAATAATTGGTCCGCTGGGCGGCCCTGCGCATTCCTCATTAGACATGGAATTTACATTCGTTTAATGGATTTGTTTTCGTTAAACCAAGAGAGGTTACAATTACGGGGCCAATAATTGGAGGCACAGAGTCTAGTTGAACGATTTACCAGACTGCTTTAACCTTTATGTGACTGAAAGGGTACCCTCTTCGGTTTTCAACATAGATTTTTTTAATGTTCCAGTAAGTCTAACCGGCTGAAACTTCCTGACTTCTCCACAATACTAAAAATTAACAATTGAATATAACTGTTGGATATTTGGAGGGTGGTATGTTAGCGGAAAACGAATAAGTATAATTTTACAACTTCTGATGACTAAAACAGTACCTGAGTACTCTCATGTGTGTTTATATGATTTTTTTACTAATCTTGACCGTATTTATTAATCATTTCAGTTTAAATGATAAATATGATGTGCTGTTGTGTTCAAAGTACATCATCTGTATCCTTAATACTATTTTTAATCACCTATTTAATTAAAAACCCCAAGAAAAGATGGTACTGGGTGAAATTCCTATCCGCTTCCCAAGTATTGGACTAAGTCGAAATATATTACGTAAAAAATGGGGCAGCAAACTTTAGCAAATGATAAACTGTAAAAGAAACCTTAATATCAATTTTTAAAAGGTGTAATTTTCTTCAGTCACATAAGGGTTAATTAATACAGTAACATTTTAATCTTATAGACACGCTGTAGAGCTCTCAAAGCGGCCAGCAAAATATAAGGTAATTGCCGTAGTTTTGATTTAGCAGATTTAGTATTAAGCTTTCACGCATCGCTTGGGGTTGTATACTATGTCTAAACAAATTGCATAAATAAGTGCCAAAATGCCCTCGTGTGTGACGAGAAAGTGCTTCCATTACACTGCAAACACTAGTAAAAGCCAATAAATAACATTGCATTCGTAAGTTGTGCAAATAACTCATTCTTTTAAATAAAACGATAATTTCCACTGTTTCCCGAAGATTTAAAGCACCATTAGAGAGAGTGAGATGGTGAACGTAGCAACACATAAGTTTGAGAAGGACAACCTACTGACAGTAGGTCGTCTTATGGGGCGTTCTCTATTCGTTGATGCAGCACCGCCCGGTCTTATTTATACTTCGTTCATATACACATATATTCTTTGAATGTATACTTTGGTCACACACGACCAATGTTTGAATTGACTGGGAACGTAAGTGTGTTTGTTGCCACATATTGTGTAAATATTCTAAGACAATAACGTGTCTATATTTTTGTAATGCCGTTGAAATAATATGTATCTCTCAACCCTAAAATGTATTTATGCACACTATTGTGAATAATACTAATAATGACAGTTAATTTATATAGCGCGGTTTTGTGATAGTTCGCGTTAAGTGCGCTTCAAATCTAATAATAGTTACGTTAAGAGTGGTAGATGCTCGTATCCCCTGGTAAAAGGCCAACTTGAAATGGCTTTAGCCGTGTTTAGTGACCAGATCTGAATAGTCCGGTACTTCCCGACCTTCTTCTTCTTCATCTTCTTCCCTCCCCACTACATTCAGCCCTACAACATAAAGTAAGCAGTAGTTAGGACTCTTATGTGGTATTCACATAATATAAGTATATAAATATATATACTTTATGTGTATATATATATATATATATATATATACTTTATGTATATATATATATATATATATATATGTATATATATATATATATATATATATATATATATATATATATATATATATATATATATATATATATATTTATATATATATATATATATATATATATATATATACTGTAATATACCGGTTAGTGCCCATACGGTCCATATAGTCAAGTTCCCAACGACGAGTTGCGTGTTCGATCCTCTATATACCTATGGCCTCTAAATAAATATTAATATCTAACTAACTAACTAACTAACCATCAAGCCGTTTCCCTGCAGGGGTAGGCAGAGAGGACTGACTGCCATACAACTCTGTCTTGGCACACACTCCTTGCCTAATTTACATTCATACACCGTCTCATACATACTATTCTGTTATTCTAACTCTTCACATGACCCGATTCAAGTATTTGATTAACTTGATCGTGCCATGTCTTTCTCGGGCGTCCTCGACTTCTTCTTCCATTCACTTTCGCATCATATATTCTTTTCACACTCTTTTCTTCGTTCATTCGCTCTACATGCCCAAACCATCTAAGCGTCCCTTTCTTGATCCTATTCATTACGCTCACATCAGTCTTGCATTCTTTCCGGATATCCACATTTTTAATACGGTCATATTAATATCAACTAGAAAATAAGATTTGTTCAGCGCCCTGGAGGTGATTTTACACAAAAACGGCGCTATTCAAATCATTCAAATATTATTATTATTATTGTGTTATGAAACCTTTCAGCTTGTTCTCTCATTAAATTTCATAGCTATTTACAATTATTATCAGCTCGCAATGCAATTTCCACCATTAAATGTTCAGTATGATGTAGAGCCAATGGCGTCCATTCCGGACATTAGTAGTATAATATAAACATAGATTCACTTCAACTTGTACTAGTCTGAAGATGCCCGTTACAAGGTGAAACCGGCCCGGTTTTAATAAATAATAAAAAACAGTGGAATAAAGTTCAATATTTCGAATTGTTAAATCATTTGAATTACCCATTATCTGTCAAAAAATAAGACGCCATATTGTTTGTTACAAAATTATCGATTTTTTAATAAGACAAAAAAGGGTTTGTTTGTTGGGTTATAGTGTTTAAGTCTCTGCCGAAATCGGGTGAAACAAATTCAAATTTTATAAATGATTTCTAGTTGAAGATTGTAAATGAAAATTATTACTTTCTACATATTCAGTTTTTTTTTCAATTTTATATTAGTTATTTTGTACATTCAAGTTTAAAAGTTGCTAATTATTTAATTTTCTTTTTGACTACACAATATTTTAACTTATATACTACTTATTATTTTGTTATTTGCATTTTAATTAGTTTTTACAGGCTATTTTGAATTTTTTGAATGATATACTTTGATGGTTTCCGGCAGCGCATTATAAGATTTCATCCCTTTATAAAGTAAACTATTTGTGTGTTGGCTTTATTCTTTTGTGGTAGTCTAATTTCTTTGTATGCCCTTGTATTATATTTGTAAATATCAACATTGTGGATAATTTTGTCAGAAAAATATTTTGGTAACAAGTTGTTCTTCATTTTATGTACAAACATCAATGTGTTTAATGCTAGCCAATTTAGTTTCTCTGACATTTTAGTTACTTTTGAGTATCTATTTCGCAGTATAATTCTCATTGCTCTATTTCGGAGAATTTGAAACCTGTTTTGTTATCTGTCATCTCACACAAGAAAAACATCGTTGAACAGAGATAGGTTAGGTAGAGACAATATTATTTTGAACAGTTTTGCTTTTAGATGTGTCTAGTAGTTCGGGCCCGCACCTCTAGTAGGACAAAGCGAGAAGGGGGGAAGCGGAACGGAATGGGAACGCGTTCCTTAATGAGGACATTTCAAACAAACAAATTGAACGAATTGTCCCGGAGTCAAAGGGGGGGAGGGGAGGGTTGGCACAAATTCGCCGAACCTTTTGACGTGCCGCCCCTAATTGTCGAGGGGGAGGAGGTCATTAAATCTGACAAAAAAATATTTAACTTCGTCTTACTACCGTTCCTGCAATCAGAATCATTAAAATATAAAAAAATATATTCTAACGAGATATGGAAATGGTGACACGAGATTGCTTTGTGAGGAAGTTGCAAGATATGAACGTATATATTATTTAAAACATTTACGTGAAAGTTCGGTAACACCTTTGGTTCTTAGCCCGGAGATCACGGATTCAAAACCCGACGTATCTAATACAAGATTTTTCACAAAATGTTATTCAACTCAATAATACTTTTTTCCGGATCGGAAGATCAGCTAATTACCTCGTGAGTTAGTTGGAAGCTAATAGCAATAATATACCAGGATGGATACTTTGTGTAGTCAGGATTGTTGATTTTTTCCTGACTCGGGCGTATGCATCCATTCATAGAACATCTCGACATAATGTTTTGTTTATTTGTATAACCACATTTTCACAGTATTGTTATCAACAAAAATATAAAACCTAAAAAACCGTTGAGTTATGTTTTGTTATGTCGTAAACTAAAACGTAGTTGGTAGAGTCGCCGGAGACGCGGGAGATGGATAACGTGCTTACATACCGAAAAATGGTGCAAGAGAATATATACTTTCTTGAAGAAGGTTAAGTTTAACCGAAACCGGTCGAATGTTATATGTGTATAAATAAATTGGCTTAAAACTAAAATATTTTTTATTTAAAATATATTTTAGTTAGCTGAAGCGCCATAAAAATCTTCAGAATCAAACGAAAGTAAAAAAAAAAACTTATAAAAACTGCATATTTAACTTATACGTGTAAAACACTTATTTGAAGTATTGGACGCCGCAAAGGCAAAATGAACAAAACGCAATATTTCAGAATCAAAGGAGAGTCGGAGCATTCAATGCAGGTAAAAAAACTGAACAAAACTGCATTTTTAACTCATTTTCGACCAAAGTGATGCTTAACACGTTCATTGCAGACACCGCGCGCAGCGCGTTGACAGACTTGTTACTGGTATGCGCACAACGCGCCACGCGCGTTTTTCAACCTCTTCGCTTTGAACCGATCTAAAACAGACGCAGTCATGTGGTTTTGAGTCGTTTCCAGGGCATAGAGAAACCTGTCACTGTTCGTCAGTTTGAATTGATCCGTCATTAATGCCATTAATATGTACGAATTTTAGTTAGCAATGAGCGTGTTAAGCCCTTTTGCCTTTCCAGCGATTATATTTTCTCCGTATTTAGCTAAACAACGAAGGGAGTCGTTTTTTATTTCGAGTTAGTCCTGAAAGAGTCGTGATTTTTTTTTTTATTTCATTCGTGCTACAACCTTAGATGAATTAAATAATGTAGATACGTTACTGAGACAACGCGCCTGGTTGCACTAAGCCAAGTCAACGAGACATGCCTTCTAAACACGCTTCATATAGCTATCTCTTCCGCACACGAATATTCTTTGAATGGCTATCCTTTTCATACGCGGGTGAAACATTTAGTGGTGCAACATCAGTGGTGCTACATTTTTCGTAAGATTTGTATGAATATGAAGTGTCTTGTGTTTAGTGTCTATGGCTACAACGTAACAAACGTAACTCAATAAAGCATAGACAATAACTGGCTGTTGTTACTGGCAACATTTCCGACAAAACCGGCAACTGGCAATACTGACTGATAAGATAGTCCACACAACGCGAGGCTGGTGGCGCTAATTGGCGAGTTTTGAAGACACGTGAATCTCCACTAATTGGTTCGGCTCGAAGACATGCGAATGCTCTCTAATTGGGTGCTCGGAAGAATTGCATGCTGGTATTCCGCTTCTCCTTCTCCTTCTCCTGCTTTGTCTACTACGTGCTTCAATCCTAATTGGTCCCCGTTTCAAACCGTTCGGGGAATCTGCGTTCAGACGATTCATTAGTGGAATCCTAAACCGACCATTCAAATTGCGTGAATGTTATAAGAAATACATTATTAAAGCACAATGGAGGGCTGAACGCTGTTGGCGCAAATAAAAAAAAATGTCCAAAGAAGCGAAGCAGTCCACAGTAGAGTGCTTACACCTCAGAGAATTAATATAAAGGAGGGAGCGTTTCTATAGTCAGTATTGATTATGATATTGACTCGGGCGTGGTAGGACTAGGGCTAGGGTATTTATGCATCCATTCATAGCACATGTCAACATGATGTTTTGGTTTATTTTTATATTATTTTGTTATAAACGAAAATATAGGATAAAACCTAAAAAACCGTTGAGTTATGTCCTGTTATGTCGCATAGCAAAACGTAGTGGGCGGAGTCACCGAAGACGAGTGAGACGGAAAATATGCTCACATACCGAATGGTGGTGCTATATTATGTGAGAACGTGTCTTGTCTCTTTCTCTCTCAGGGTTTCCGACAGGAAAACCCGGAGAAAGTGTTTTATCGTAAATTTGTATAGGTTGGGTAAAAATATGTAGCTCTCTTTCCATATATGTTCTTGCTCCGAGGCTTATACCAACCCTGATATATGGCAGTGAGGCAAGAAACTAAAAAAGATGAAGGATACAAGTAGACTAAATGCTGTCGAAATAAGATGAGGCGTAGGTACGGTAAAACCATGTATGACCGTGTTAAAAATGTGGATATCCGGAATAAATACAAAGATGATGTAAGCGTAATGAATATGATCAAGAAAAGGACGCTGTAAAAATAATATATGACGCGGAAGCGAATGGATGAAGAAGTCGGGGACGCCCGAGGAAGACATGTTACGATCAAGTGAATCAAATACTTGAATCGGGACGTGTCAGGAGTCAGAAAAACAGAAGAGTATAGCTCGTATATGAGACGATGTACGAATGTGAATGCAGCAAGGATTGTGTGCCAAGCAAAGATGTATGACGGCTTGTCCTCTCTGCCTACCTCTGCGGAGAAACGGCGTGATGGTTAGTTAGTCAGTTAGTTAAAGCACAGTGGAAATAATAGTTTCCCCGAAACGTGCGATTCCACCGACGCTTTTAAGCGTGAAATTACTTGAGACTGATGTTCGAAACTTTATAACATTGTTCAATATGCTAGAAACGTCATTTTGTGTGTCACAGGTAGGAAAATTTAAATTGTCTATTCCTACTACCTCGGTGGGTATACATGTCAAATTTAAAACAAATTTATCTTCGATATTAATTATTGAAATAATGTCAATAATTTTCAACGAAAATATGAAACTGAGAAAGCAGATACGCCAAAAACCGTCAAAAAGATGATGCAACCATACAATACTAGTTTAGTCTTGATACATACGTCAAAAGGGACGTGGTGAGTAAATCGCAAAGTTGCGTAGTCGGTATAAAACTTCAAACTTTTTTACGTGTGAGCGATAATTACCAGTATTGTTATTGCAGACATTAGCGCTAACGAATCGTGTGCAGAAGATGGCTTGGCGTAATAATACTATCAGATAATAATTGCATTATATACTCGTTTATATATTTTTAAATAATTTATATCTATTTTTTTTTAGTGATTACTGCACTAGTCTCCAACTGTTCTCAACCATCTAGAGCCTGTGGGACTATGGCATCAGGGGTATGTTGTGAGGCTGAAGGTAGTGGGGAGGGAAGGAGATGAGGAAGGGAAAGGTTGGGAAGTGCCTGGCTATTCAGATCTGGTCACCAAACACGGCTAAGCCATTTCAAGCAACGTTTCAATTCTGAATGGTGGTCTTTCACCAGGGTGATACTTAAGAGTATCTACCACTTTGCAACGTGCCGCAAATATACTATATATTATTGTATATCAATTAAATGTGTTACGACACATATTAATTAAATAAATATTATTTGCGCACGCCGGGTTCGAACCCGCGACCTCTGGATTCGTAGTCGAGCGTCTTACCACTCGACCATGCAGGCCGTTAGAGTCTCTAGTTTTGCACTTGTAAAGAAAACTTCTATAATGTCGTTTTAATATTTTTTATTTACGGTTCATGTTGATTTTTACCCTGTACTGTACCTTACTTTTTTAATATCACAATGAATATTGCTTTTGTGTATTTTATATGCATTATTTATTTAAAAAATTCTTTTTAGATTAATTTTCCTTTGTATTATGTTTGTTAAATGTTTCGTTTTATTTTTTCTGCTGTATTTATACAATGCCAATATTGAATACATTACATTGCCCGACCCCTACATGCAGTGGCGTGCACAGAGTTTTTAATCAGAGTAGGCAGTAAGAAAAACAGCGGATTTTTTTATTTAAAGACGGGTACCAACAAATGTCACTGATTCTTATTGTATTTGTTCTGTAAAAGCACTGCCTAGACACTAACAAAGATTCTAACACAAACGAGCCACTTGAAAAGCTCAATGCATACATATTTAGTTTAGTCTAGTAAACATACTCGTAGAATAATCTACTCTGATGTTGGTAACGTTTGGGCATATTTGGTTACTGCTTTTTACACGTTATAGCATGGCGGTCCGTGGGGCGCTCGCGGCGGTGCGATTGACTGAACTTCGCGCGTGTTTTTTGAAAGTGTATATTTATTTTTGGAAATAATTTCATATTTAATCCACCATAATTTCATAACTTCACATCGTCGAGTTGTATAACTCACGTCAACGGAATTTGAGGTTATTTCCTATATTTGTGTTGATTAAAAAACTTGCAGTGGTTATGCAAATAAATCAAACATTATGGTGATATTTGCTATGCGTGAATGTTCAAATAAGACCAAACAAAGATTATAAAACATTAGTTTTCAGAGGTATTTCAACAGTTTTAAATATTTTTGCCCAAACTTTATAATTTTCACATTTTTTATGACATATAAAGACATAGAATCAACAAAAAAACTTCCATTAGTATTTAAGCAAACCTTCTGTTATTGGTATTTGTGTAATATTTTGATTTTATAACTCATTTTAATGGTGTATTGATATTGTTTTGTTTAATGTGTTCAAATATGTTTATTAAAATGTTCCATGTGGGCGGTAACTAATAGGCTATCCAATTTCCTTTAACATATCTTTGTCTCTTTCTATAGTCAGTATAAAGTCAACAATACTGACTACACTGTTTCGCAAAGGTACCTCTCCATGTATATTCTTACTTCATATTTAAACCATTTTATAACGGTTTTTCGCGTATACACTTTTTTAGATAAAAGATTACCGATTTCGACTCAATGACGGATTTTGCGAGCTGTGAAAAGGTCCAGATTTCTCTTGACCACAAACTAGAAACAAGAACCCGCATATTTTAATAGACTTTTTGGGAATTGACAAATTTCGCACTTGTTTTTTCAACTGCGGGTCTCGCCGTTTAGTGAAATTTCTACGGTGATTCTACCATGCATAACAATGCATAACGAAGCGGACTCCATCCCAACCTTTTGCAACACGTTATATTTATTTTCGGGAGGGTGACAATACTAACAGCAAGGAAAAATGTCGAAAGCAAAAACAGTTAATGTTTTTTTTATCTGTTGTGTGTCTTTTTTTCATCATCTTTTCGTAAAACTTACGCTTAAAAAACTGGACCAGTATTTCCAACTAATTCACTGAAAATTCATTGAATACTTCGAACTCCGTATCTCATGATGGAAATGAGGTTATCACACTGAAAAATAAACGTTGATTTCAGTACGCCCGAGCTTACCGTTCGAGAGTTTTTAGTAATGTTACGCACAAACAAAACATTTAATTCATACAAAATAATAAAAAGTATATTTGCGGCTCGTTCCAGAGTGGTAGATACTCACAGTATCGCCTTAGTGAAAGACTACCATTCAGAATTGAAACGTTGCTTGAAATTTCTGTAGCCGCATTTAGTGACCTGATCTGACTAGCCAGGTACTTTCCAACCTTCCTCTTTCCCATTCCCTTCCCCTCCCCACTACCTTCAGCCTCTCAATATACCCCAACTGGGGATGCCATAGCCTCACTGGCTCTAGACGGTTGGGAGCAGTTGGGACTCTAGCGCTGTATTCACTATAAAAATAAATAAAAACAGATATTTTGCTTTATAGTAAAGATAACATTTTCTGTCATTTGAATTATTATTTACAGAAAGCTTGCCTTCAAATGATGAAATTTCTTTTTTTATTTCGCTTTCCCATTATTTTTTGGGCTTTTCCATTAAGAAAGCAATTATCAAGTATGAAAAACAATTTATTTTCAATGGCGAAATTCGATGTAAACATCTAAACTGGATAATTGGGAGGATGCAATGATAATATTATTCCGAATCTACTCACTGTCACAGATGTCGACTGGGATTACGGCATGCCACTTGACAGGCTGTGTTGACAGGTGGCGCGCTGATTACGCGCGCAAAACCGAACCACGTGGTCTGGTCGGTGTAGCCAGCCACCCCCTCGACGGTATGCCACCCCGGTCGGTGATTCGCTAAGGGCGGCATACCGACGGAGTCAAGTTGGCCGCACGGGTTGTTAAACAGTCGGTGAATAGCGATTTTTTATCCAGGTTGATTACTCACTCGTGAATAATGAGGTGATTTCTTTTGATATTGAGAGCGGTGGGAACTTTACTTCGGCCATGCAAAGCTTCACGCAATGGGCAAGGGGGCAAACACGCTTGTTAAAAATAGAAGCATTCACGTGTTTCGTTAGGTTTTAAAACTATATACTGTGTAGATACAAGAACGAGATTATTTTTTATATGAAGTGGACCAATGTGCCAGGTGTTGGGGGTTCAATTACTCTGCTACCTAAGTCCTCATTGCGCAAGCAACATTTCCACTTATATTATGGTAAAACCCAACAAGTTAAAGAATGCCGACGGTCTTTCGTTTACTGCGCAGCTATGCCGAAGCTATTCGGGAAGTAGACAACTCGAGATTTTTTTCTGGCTGACTCTTTTAAAATGATTAAAATGATTCTGCGCATCAGCCGTCAGCCGCATTCTTTCGTTTAACACTCTGGTAAGAATTTTTCAAATATTGTCATGTTATTCGTAACTCGGGAGTGTTTGTATTTCTTTTAAAAAAATAGAAATACTAAAAACATTTTTTCATTAAAAATTCTAACGCTTTTCAAAATATAGCATCAACATCAATAATAACAATAAAAATGATTTATCTGTTTTATATTTTTGACGACCTCTATAGCCGAGTGGTAAGAAGCTCGACTACGAATCCAAAGGTCGCGGGTTCAAACCCGGCGTGCGCCAATAACTATTATTTAATTAATATGTGTCATTACACATTTAATTCATACAAAATTATATAAAGTTTGTTTGCGGCACGTTCCAGAGTGGTAGATACTCTAAGGATCGCCTTAGTGAAAGACCACCATTCAGAATTGAAACGTTGCTTGAAATGGTTTCAGCCGTGTTTGGTGACCAGATCTGAATAGCCGGGTACTTTCCAACCTTCAGCTCCCTTATCTAGTTTCCCTACCCACTACTATACAAAACTATACTCACTATAAAAAAATAAAAAAAACAATAAATTAACGTTAGTTTTTTTCCTTACAACCATTTCTCACCCAATATTTATTTCCCTTCATCATATAATAGGGGAGAGTGATATCCGACAGAACAGGTTTCTGGCTGCGAGATAAAGTTACATGTGGAAAGGCAGTACTCACACTAACTACAAGTTGGCCTGGCACCCCCCAGCCGACAGCCTCCCCTTTCGTTTTCTTGATTGCATCCCCCTCGGGTGACTCTGAACAAATCCAAGTTTGCTAATGAATCCAGGGGCGGTTGTTCAGCTTTAAAGCTCGCAGTTGTTTCATTTATGATCATAAAATATTTTATAAAAACACCTTTACAACATCATTATAAATCACAGTGACGTGGCGAGAAATTAGCTTAAATTATAATAAAAAACCATTTAAAAATATACATAAATAAATAAATATAACTGTACATATCGACGCTGGAAAGGCATAAGGGCGGAAGCGCTATTCTAGGAAATTCACGCCAGAGTACTTTAAAGTTTTCTTTGTTTTACAATAAAATTCATGAGTCTTAAGTACCTGGTTGGATTTTGAAACAAAAGATAAGTAAGGCTCATCTGTAAAGATTTTATTTAATTTTTTTATATCATACCAAACATAAATACCTACCTACTTGGTGTTTGAGAAAAAAATAAACCGTTGGAATATATAAACCCTTTGATTAACAGTACAAACTACTTAAAAAGGTTTAAGTAAGTATTTAAAAATGCTTCTAGGTTTTTAATTTCGCTCAAATATAATTCGATGTTGGAAAGGCTAAGGGCCTCAAGCGACATTTTGGTAAAAAAATAATTAGAGTTTTAATCGGTTTTTATCTGCATCAAATACACTCACTCTTGTTTGATTCTGAAGACTTTTGTGTTTTTTTCATTTTGCCTTTCCGGCGTCTAATACTTGTATTATTTCATGTATTTAAAAATGATACTATTTTTCTCTTTGCGACGAGAATTCGGGTCCTAGTTATAAGAACGTTAAAGTAAGAAACTTTAAAAACCGTTTTTCCGACTCAATGTACAATAAATATTATTTATGTTAAAATCATGAAACGTTATTGAAGATAATGGAAAAAATGAACATTTCTGAGATTATCTTTGAACTAAGGTGTTTAATTAACACATGATAAAAACTTTTTGTGTGAGGCTTTAGTTGACCGGTTTTTTAACTAATATATCAATATACAAACTAAGAAAAGTTTTCGAAAATATTTATTCATATAAGAAATTTGTGCCACACGTCAATCGATATATCGCATAGTGTAAATTATTTACTACAAGTAACTAATTATTTAATTGTATTATTATTATTATTTACTAACTTATTTAACTCGGGAACATGAATGAGTTGCTTTTATCCACCCATTTCAAATATTGAAAACTGTGTGCTAAAATTGATTATATGTAGGTACTTTATTAATAACAATAATATTTGGATAATTGGTATAGCGCCGTTCTTGTGAAATATCACCTCAAGAGCGCTGAATTATTAGGTCGGTAATTTATTGGGTAGGTCCTTGGAGTTACGATATAAGGAGGTATAGCTAATACTTTTACCCAACCTATACAAACTTGCGATAAATCACTTTCTCCGGGTTTTTACGTCGTATACCATTAAAGAGAAAAAGACAAAAAAGTTGTCACATAATATTGCAAAACTTCTAAGTATGTAAGAATGTTCTCCGTTCGCGCTAACTTCACATCACCGAGTCGCTTAACTTACATCGACGGATTTTGAGGTTATTTCCTTTATTTGTGTTGATTAAAAAACTTGCAGCGGTAATATAAATAAATCAAACATGATGGTGATGTGTGCTATGACCAAATAGGTGAATATTCAAATAAGACTAAACAAAGATTATAAAACGTCACTTTACAGAGGTATTTCAACACTTTTAAATATTTTTGACCGAACCTTAGAATTCCCACATTTTTTATGATATAAAGACATAAAATCAACAAAAAGCTTCCATCATTAGTTAGGCAAACTTTCTGTTTTTACGTAATTAGTGTGTGTGTGTGTGTGTGTGTGTGTGTGTGTGTGTGTGTGTGTGTGTGTGTGTGTGTGTGTGTGTGTGTGATATTTTGACTTTATAAATCATTTTAATGTATTGATATTTTTTTGTTTGATGTGTTCAAATATGTTCGTTACAAATGTTTGAATTCCACGTGGGCGGTAACTAACTGCCTTTAACATATCTTTATCTTTTTCCATCGAGTCAGTATAAGTCAACAATACGGACTACACTGGTTTCGTAAAGGTCCTTCTCCAAGGGTAGTTCCTTTATTAGGTAGGTAGGGATTTGAAAAGTTTATTTTTGAAATTTGATAATTTCAATTGACAACTTTACAAATTTGAAAACTTCTCATTCGTACGTTAGTACGTGGTCACGAAGGAAATTATTAATAATTAGTAATATTGTAAATAAAAATTATTTACTATTATAACGAGGTAGTTTTAATTCCAACTCGATTATAATTATTTCCTGTCTACGCTCAAACCATTGAAATAGATTGTAAATTGGCTTGATTCTAAATTGCCATGTCTTCCTCACTCGTTAGTTAGTCTTACACTAATGATGAGCTGTTGCTAACCAACTCTTAGTTCCTGCCCACTTATTAAAAACGTACAACTTTAAACGTACTGATGATCTTTAAAAAAAAACTTATCTGCCGCCGTGGAAACAAATAGAAATATCTTTAAAATAATAAAACCTTCATTTCAAACTTTACTCAATCAATCTGTGATCATAATTTGGATAAGTTCCTTGAGATGTAAAGTTGGTAAAATAAGGTATGACCTTGAAGTAACAACATATGGAGAGAGAGCTAATTCTTTTCACCCAACCTATACAAATTTGGGATAAAACACTTTTTCCGGGTTTTTACGTCGAACACCATGAGAAAGAACGAGACAACAAAATTTCCCAAATTATCATATTGTGAAAATATTAAACGAAAACATTATGTCGACGTGTGCTATGAATGGATGCATGAATATCGTAGCCCTAGTTTTGGCCACGCCCAGGTCTAGCCGAGTCCGGCAAAACTCATAAAAAAACTGACTACAGCAGCGCTCCCTCTTGTATATTATAGCTCTGAGTATGACAGTATGGTATGACAGTATGGTATGACGGTACTACGAATGAGGAGAAATATGAAAATATCGCTAAGATAAATTGATCACGGAGGGTGGCAGATTCTTTGAGTATCGCCCTGGTAAAATGCCACCATTCAGAATCGAAACGTTGTTGCTTGAAATGGTTTGGCCGTGTTTGGTGACCCGATTTGAATATCCAGGTACTTCCCAAACTTCCTCTTCCCCATCCCCTTCCCCTCCCCGCTACCTTCAACCTCTTCAGTCTTGACTGACAGCCTGCGTGGTCGAGTGGTAAGACGCTCGACTACGAATCCAAAGGTCGCGGGTTCAACCCCGGTGTGCGCTTATATTTGCAATTTAATGAATATGTGTCATAACACATTTAATAATAATATGTAGTATATTTGCAGCACGTTTCAGAGTAGTAGATACTCTTAAGTAGCGCCCTGGTGAAAGACCACCATTCAAAATCGAAACGTTGCTAGAAATAGCTTTAGCCGTGTTTGGTGATCAGATCTGAATAGCCAGGTACTCGTCTTAACCTTTTTCTTCCCCTTTCTACTACCTTCAGCCTCACATCATACCTTAATTGGGAATGCCATCTTAAATGAATTAAATAATATAGACACGTTACTGAGACAACGCGCGTGAATGTACTAAACCGAGTCCGAGAGACATACCTGAGATTTACTGCGTTTAGTATCACACAAACATTCGTTCGACAGACTAACTGTCACGGGAAAACGGGAGCTCTTCAACCGAAATAATGTGAGATAGCGAATGCAGATATACATAGGTATGTGGAAGACAACCGTTTCCGTACGTCGTACTCTACTTAACTAATCGCTCAGTACGTTCGTCGGGGAAGAGAGATTTTAACAGTAACGCGGGGCGTTCATATGGCTATCTCATCCGTACACACACATTCTGTTTAGTATCGCTATCCTTTTCATAAGCGTTATGAGCTTAGATACTTAAATCGAGACCGTGCCACATTTATCGTTCGATTTGTATGAATATGACGTGTCTTGTATTTTATGTCTATGGATGCCATAGTTTTACTGGCTCCAGGCGGTTGGAATCAACTGGGACTCTGGTGCAGAATTTACTATATGTATTTTTTAAATACACGAATTCAGGAATGACAGGAGAATAAATAGTACGCAAGTGGATGAAGATGATGTCACGAAGTTAATAAAAAAAAATGTGAAAAAGCAAGTAGTTTGTATACTAAGATCTAGTAACGTTCCTATCTGCCTGCCACTGCGGCGAGATGTTTTCCTCCGCATTTTAATTGGTTCATAGCTGGGTAATCCTTAATCATTTTCTCTGTTTCAATTTGATTACCATTAATCCGCAAACCCATTCCCAATTGAACACGGAGCCACATTCACATGTTGATTGCTTCGTGATTAAGCAATAAGGTTGCCGGCAGTTTTCGGTTGATTATTTTCTCGTTAGAAAAACAATAATTCGCCTTAGGACTGATTATTGTGTGAACGTAAATATTGAACCTCTATAGAAAACCTTAGATTAATTAAATAATGTAGATACGTTACTGAGACAACGCGCGTAAATGCACTGAACCGAGTCCGCGAGACATACCTCAGATTTACTACGTTTAGTTTCACTCAAACATTCGTTCGACAGACAAGCTGTCACCAGCTGCCACAAACGCGTCGCTGTAGGCTATTTTCTGAGAAAAAAATTCCTTGAGAGGTGTAAAAATCATTCGGGAATAAAAAACATATCTCATTGTGTTTTTTTTCATACATAATTACCCCACGCATCACTTATTAATTCAATAAATACAATTATTCACAAGGTTTAAAGGTTCATGAAAACGGTGTTAGATAGCGAGTGCAGAAATACATAAGTGTGTGAAAGACAACTAGAGGTAGTAGCGCAATACCCGATTATAACAGTAGCGTGGGACGTTTATATAGCTATCTCATCCGTACACACATATTCTTTGATTGGGTATCCTTTTCATACACGGGTGAAACGGAATATAAGACGTTAATAGTGCTACTACGTTTTTTGTAAGATTTGTATGAATATGACGTGTCTTGTATTTTATGTCTATGTAGAAAACTGAAAACTTTTAGTATATAACTTTGTAACAATAAATGTTGTAACAAAAAAACTTTAAATTTTATCATTGTTGATTACCCGAAAATCGTAAATAACTGAAATCACTCCAAAGATTTTCAAAATTTACCTACCGTTTACAAAACTACATCGGTTGTTGACAACAACAAAAAACATTAATACAACAATAATAATTGGAGTGTATAAAGTGTTATTTTTAATTTCTTCAAATAGAATATACATCAAGAGACAACGTAGTAAAAAATATTTTTTTAAAACAGATAATTTTAAGAAAAACAAATATTTCATGTTTTTTATTTCAAATTTTATAGTGAATACCGCACAAGAGTCCCAACTGCTCCCAACCGTCTAGAGCCAGTGAGACTATGGCATCCCCAATTGGGGTATGTTGTGAAGTTAAAAGTAGTGGGGAGGAGAAGAAGATTGGGAACAGGAGGATTGAGAAGTACCTGGTTATTCAGATCTGGTTACAAAACACAAGCAACCTTTTACCAGGGCGATATTTAAGGAGTATCTACCACTTTGGAACGTGCCACAAATATACCATATATTTTCTGATACGAATTAAATGTGTTATGTCCTTGGAGTAACAATATA
The DNA here is from genome assembly GCA_022651775.1 of Drusus annulatus. Lineage (NCBI taxonomy): Eukaryota > Metazoa > Arthropoda > Insecta > Trichoptera > Limnephilidae > Drusus > Drusus annulatus. The sequence goes on along the minus strand of JAGWCC010000160.1, from coordinate 1,352,005 downwards.
TGGAGAGTTAATTATTTTTACCTAACCTATACAAATTTGGGATAAATCACTTTGTCCGGGTTTTTACGTCGTACACCATGAGAAAGAAAGAGACAACAAAATCTCCCAAATTATCACACCGCTTTAAAGTATTCTAAGAATGTTATTCGTATCCCGCATCTCCGTTGACTCCTGCCCACACGTTTTGTTATGCGACATAAATTGACATAACTCAACAGTTTTTTAGGTTATATGCTATATTTTTACCTATAACAATACTGTGAAAAAGTGGTTTTCCGAATAAACAAAAACATTTTGTCGACATGTGCTATGAATGGATGTATAAATACTCTAGCCCTAGTCCTAGCCACGCCCAGGTCTATTCGAGTCCGGCAAAACTCATAAAAACGGACTACAACAGCGCTCCCTCTTGTATAATATTGCTCTGAGGATATGTCACATATTAATTTAATAAAACTTATTTACGACCTGCGACCTATGTAATCGTAGTCGAGCGTCTTACCACTGAGGCCGTCATACTATCATGTAAGCTTCCAAATATTTATTTATTTAATTATATACGCCCTTATGGACTTTTACGTAAATGTTTAAAACATAATATAAAATAATAGTGACACAGAAAAAACATAGAGTAAATGATTCGAACCCAAAAACATAAATAAGTTGACAGAAATACTACAATGCAATAAATTAACATTAATATTTTTGAATAGGTTTGTTGTTTTAGCCTTCTTGTAACTAGATTCAGTGCAATCGAATATAATATCTACTATTTCTGCGAAAGAATTACCCACTGTATGCAATCTAGGTACAAGCGAGTATCTAGATGACTCAGTCCTGATATTATTGTTACATTTAAAAATAAATTTTGGATCGAGCGGTTCTGTTAGGTACATGGAAGGTAATTAAACTAAGTAAATCGGGGCTGTCTATTAATACCTTTAACAATTTTGGAAATAAAACACATATCGTAAACAAGCCTCCTGTATGAGTGTTAATAATTTTAATTCTATATAAATAGTTATTTATTTTATTGACGCCTTAAAGGCTTTTACATAAAATACATTTTAGTTATATAAGAATTGTTAAATATTTTTGTTTTATCGTCTCCTGTAAAAGGTTCATGTTGTAGTTCAATGAATAACTCATTTATTCAGTAGATATTAACACAACATTCCAATAGTCTTAACACAAGGAAATTAATAACTGAGAGATGTGTTATGTACCTACGCATACAGCGATTGATAATACTTTGAGCCTATTTGGTTGACAATGTGTGCATATTGTAAGATCAATGTTATTATTCCACGTAATTATTCGTGTAATTAATTAATAATGTAAACTATATATGTAATTAATTATTTGGGTATTAATCTATTAGAAATTATATGTTAAACTTTACCCCTAATGATATTGACATACCTTGTAAACATTGATTACTCTATTATATAAACTCCAAGTATCCTATATGAGAGGATCATTATCATTGAAGATTCAATTAGTCTCGGACAAAGTTAACATGAGTTGGAGAAACACTACGATTCTGGTGTAGACGTTACTCTTTAAAACTCTAGTTCTTACCCATTACAAATTTAAAGGAACTTTGTAATATAAATAAATACAAATAAAGTGCAAAAGTGTTTTAGTACCAAAAAATCCATAACAGATTGTGTAAAGTATTATTTTTTGAGTAAATATGTACTGAATTTAATATATTTTCAAAGTAAAGTCATAATCGAGAACTATTTGATTTTTTCTTTACGTAGTGCATAATGACACTAAAAACAAACACGAAATGTGCATTTTAAATAATTTGAGAGTAGATTGATCCATTAAATTTAGTTCCGTTTCTAACATTCCGGCGATGACTTTATTGTATTTTTTCACGGTTTTTTTTATAAAACTAATGTCATGTTTTGCTGGCGACAGATTTTCAACACTGCATGCTTATTGCCCGCTGGTCTAATGAGCTTTTTTATGCTTTGCTCGTGACATTTTTTTGTTATTTCGTTGATGACAGATTTTTTAAACCCGCCGACAGTTTTGCCAAATTTTAATGAATTTTTGATGACGATATTTAAAAAACTTTTTAATGTTGACAACTCCAGCTTGAATTGTTGTTTTTTGTCATCGCGTGTTACGTTCAATGGAAATTAGTAAAAATAAGACACAGGGTCTTTATACTTAGAAAACAAGTAGATAATTTGAGTTGTATGGTATCAAAGACAGAACTATTCAGAATACCAATTTAGAGCTCTCGATTATTTAAATAATCATATTTAATTAAACGCAAAGATTGCATTCACGCTATTTAAAAAAATCGTATTGTGATTCAGATATTCAAAAAACCTTAAAAAATCTTAACATTAAATAACTCCTAAAAACACATAAAACTATTTTCATTAATATTTCAATATGATCAATACTTCTGGATAGTTCTTCCGTTGATACTTCGAGTATACGACTCATTTCAAGTGTTGTGAAATATTTCTTAAATTTGGCACCGATTTGATTCTTAAACCATTTAATGGGGATTAGGTAAAAGTTTAACAATAATAAAAATAAATAATTTTTTACTGTATTGGATTGAATGTGTTTTTGCTTCATAAAATAATCATTAAAAAACGTTATCATTGTGAATCTCTCAACGGTGTGACAATTTTATTTCAATTGAAGGTAACAACACTAACTAACCATCACGCCGTTTCCCCGCAGGGGTAGGCAGAGGACGGGCCGCCATACAACTCTCTCTCGACACACAGTCCTTGCTCCATTCACATTCATACATACTCTTCTGCTATTCTAACTCTTGACATGGCCCGACTCAATTATTTGATTCACTGGATCGTGCAACGTCTTCGCCGGGCGTCCCCGACTTATTCTTCCATTCACTTTCGCGTAAAATATTATTTTCACACTCCTTTCTTCATTCATTCGCTCTACATGCCCAAACCATCTAAGCGTTCCTTTCTTCATCCGATTCATTACGCTTACATCAGCCTTGCATTCCTTCCGGATATCTACATTTTTAACACGGTCATACATGGTTTTATGCACATTCGCCTCAGACATCTCATTTCCACAGCATTCCGTCTAATTTCATCCTTCCTCTGCCAGTGGTGCAAGCACTCCACTGTGGACTGCTTGAAGGTAACGTAGTACATAGTTAAATATGTTTAAAATCTGTTTTATACCCACATTTACAGAGCATTATAATATGTCAACTTACCAAATTTGTTTTCCAATATTCAATAAGGGTTTCCTGAGCCACTATGAAATCACTTCACAAACTTGTTTACATGCGAATCAGTCCCAGTAAACAACAATGCACTGGTTACCGGTTGCCACCAGCCTCACACCACTGACTTTTGTTAGGTTAACTTGCTCAGCTGTTCTGTGCTCCTGTCAGTGTTGCTAACAATTTAGGTTAGAAAACAACACCCGGCTCGTTGCGAGTTACAACAAACTAATTGCCTTTACAGAAACTAAGTAATTACAATTAAACCGATCCAATTATATTTAATTAGAGTCAGTTCGAAGAATTGCTGAACGAATTGTCTGTTACTTAGCAATCATAGAAGTTGCTCTAGGGTCCGCGTGGTAGGTACCCTTGCAAGCGGGAATTACCTTCCAGCTAAGCGGATATCTCTGTCTGATCACAATGCTAACTCAATTAAAATTTAACGATTGTGTCACTGCACTGTTACCAATTAACTCGCGTGTGAGATTGATGGCGACGCGACGAATTTAATTCAAAGTCGACTTATCTGGACGGCGGCTTTTTAATTAAGCCGAGAACTTAGCCGCAGTGTCCGAGTGTCGTAAAATATAATTGCGACCACGCAAACCGACTTAATTGGGCAATAAAAATCACTGCCGGTCAATTTGCGGCGGCTCCGTTGAAACTGTGGGTGAATTTATTTCTCCGCGAGTCAATTACGCCCTTCGCGAGCGATACATCACTATTCCGTGAGATTTAGATCGAGAACACACAGGATGCGAGAGCGTAAACGAATTCGTAAGATACGCTGGTTGTTATTCTTTATCCGGGAGGACTGAGACACGTGTGCACTGCGCGGCAGACGTCCCGCAACTGAATGCAAAAGCTTAGCGATTGCTTTCCCCTCTTGTTTTGGTCTCCCTCTGGCCTCCGCGCGGGTTTATCTTCCATCTCTGTCTCGGCGTTCCCGCCAGAACAGAAGCCGCTGTCAGGCAATAATTACGCTTTTCCCGACACTCGGATTTTTAATTACGTTCCAACAAACTGTAATTAGACGATCGATGGATATTAACGAGATCGACTGCGGCGGTTGTTTTCGACCGTTTCATTCCGTTTTCGAATCGTTGTTTGAATTCGTTACTTGTGTGCCGCAACTAATGACTCTCTCCACTAATTAGTACCTAAACAGTATAATTAAATAATACTGCCAACAAATTACTCTTCCCGAAAAATAACGCACAGACAATAAAAAAACACACTGGTTTTTTTTTTTTACTATTTATTTGCGATGTACGTTTTTTTAATAGTTGAACTAAATAACCATCACGACGTTTCTCCCGCAGGGGTAGGCGGAGATAATAGAACGCCATACAACTCTGTCTCGGCACACACTCCTTGCTTCATTCACATTCATACATCATCTTGTACATACTCTTCTGTTATTCTGACTCTTGAAATGGCCCGACCCACGTATTCGATTCACTTGCTCGTACCGCGTTGTCTTCCTCGGGCGTCCCTGACTTTTTCTTTCATTTACTTTCGCGTCATATGTTATTTTCACACTCCTTTCTTCGTTCATCCGTTCTTCATGCCCAAACCATCTAAGCGTCTCTTCTTTAATCCTATTCATTATTTACGCTTAAATTTTTTCCATTATCCACATTTTTAATACAGTCATAGTTTTACCACACGTACGCCTCAGGGATCTCATAGTTTATTTTATATTAATTCCTCCACGATCGAGTGGTTAAGACGGTTGACTGCGGATCCAGCGGTCGTGGGTTCTAAATCCCAGCGCGTTTTATTCAATGTAAGTATATGTGTTAACAATATTGACTACACTGTTTCGCAAAGGTACCTCTCCATGTATGTTTTTACTCCAATGTAGTTATCAATTGATTTAATTTGTTCGAAACAAACTTTCAACTAGTGTTGGGAGTTTGTCGTAAAATGTTTGTGTATTAAATACTTGTTTTTAAAACTCGTTTATCCATTCTGGTATTTTTTACTATTAGTTTCCTGTCAGTCCGCAATTGATTAGTAACTCCGGCTAATGAGTTCATATAATATCCGAAGCCAATTACTTGTTTACGTTCAATTTAGAAATACCTGACCGCAACTTATGACTCCCGGTCTAAATCCATAACAAATTGTCTTTGAAGTTCTTGAAACACTTTTTGCGTATTTTATCTATCGTTATAACCTCAGAGCAAGAGTATATAATATATGGAGAGAGAGAGCCAAATATTTTTACCCAACCTATACAAATTTACGAAAAATCCTTTTCTTCGGGTTAAACCGTGAGAGACAAAGAGATAAGACAAGTTCTCACACAATATAGCACGGCTTTTAAGGTATGTAAGAATGTTTTCCGTCTCCCGCGTCTCCGGTGACTCCGCCTACTACGTGTTGTCATGCGACTTAACAGGACATAACTCAACGGTTTTTAAGGTTATATCCTATTTTTTTAATACACTACTGTGAAAAAGTGGTTGTACAAATAAACAAAAACATTTTGTCGACATGTGCTATGAATGGATGTATAAATACCCTAGCCACGCCTGAGTCAGGAAAAAATCATCAATGCTGACTAAATTTTGACGGCCTCTATGGTCGAGTGGTAAGACGCTCGACTACGAATCCAAAGGTCGCGGGTTCAAACCCGGCGTACGCCAATAACTTTTATTTAATTAATATGTGTCATAACACATTTAATTTATATAAAAATAATAACAAGTATATTTGCGGCACGTTCCAGAGTGGTAGATACTCTAAGTATCGCCCTGGTGAAAGACCACCATTCAGAATCGAAACGTTGCTTGAAATGGCTTAAGCCGTGTTTGGTGACCAGATCTGAATAGCCAGGTACTTCCCAACCTTCCTCTTCCCGATATCCTTCCCCTCCCCACTACCTTCAGCCTCACAACATACCCAATTTGGGGATGCCATAGTCTCACTGGCTCTAGACGGTTGGGAGCAGTTGAGACTCTAGTGCGGTATTCATGTAAAAAAAAAAATGTAAAAAAACTAGCGCTCCCTCCTGGTATATTATTGCATCGATGTTATAATATTGTGTAAAATAACTTTCTGCAGAATTAAACTGGTCAACACAAAACTCAATTTGAAAACTCAGCAGCGATGAGAAAAGTTGTCAAAAACACACAATAAACTTTTTTTTTTAAATAATTCAATTGAATCAAAATTTATGTAATTATGATTTAATTTTAGTTCTGCCGTTAAAAGCAATAGTTTGTGAACACTAAGTGGGAAAAGCAGATTTCAAAGTGAAGTGCCTCACAGAACAAGAAATTCAAGATAATTTGGTTTTTACCGTCATTACTAGTCAATCAAGGAACCAAAGAACCTGTAAATAACTCGTTTCCATATGGCCTAACGACAGTTTGATAAAAGCTTTAAACGCCGAAACAGCTGTCACAAAAAATAGCATAACCAAATAATAATCATGTTAAAATTAATTCAACTGAATTTAAAACAAAAATGGAATAAACATTTGTACAAGTTTGACATTCAACACGTGAAAACGGCTCGCTTCTACGACTAGTTTTAATGTTCAACAGCTCGACTGAGGGGTCGGCCTTTCACTCTTTCCTTTCCTCAAATAGACACTCCACACAGCATCCTCAAATATGACATAGGCATGGAACGAAATTATTTCCTTATTTTTATAGTGAATAGCGTACAAGAGTCCTAACTGCTCCTAACCGTCTAGAGCCAGTGAGACTATGGCATCCCCAATTGGGTATGTTGTGAGGCTGAAGGTAGTGGGGATGGAAGGAGATAGGAAGAGGAAGGTTGGAAAGTATCTAGCTATTCAGATCTGGTCACCAAACACGGCTACAGACATTTCAAGCAACGTTTCGATTGTGAATGGTGGTCTTTTACTAAGGCGATATTTTGAGTACCTACCACTCTGGAACGTGCCGCAACTACATACATGGCCTATTCAAAAGAAAGGGTGAATTTTGAATTTTCGCGGGCTGTGTACACATATGTTAATCATATGTTAGCATTATCAGCCATTTTGGATTAGTGGTTTGTTTTTGACAACTGGAAAGGTTAGTCACGTTTTTGTGTGTTCTTTGATTTTTTACTTTTGAAAACAATGAATAGCTAGTTTCATAATCGAGCGTCTTAACCTCTTGACCACGAAGACCATCTGTATATCCTATAGGGAATAACTATATATAAATATTATATTTTTTACCCAAACACGAGAATTGATTTCTCTTCTGGGCTGGGTGGTCTTGTTAAAAAAAATGTAATAGTTTAACAAACTTTATGTACTGTTTTTTAAATAAAAAATATATAAATGCGTGCAATATAGTTGTGAATGATGAATACTTGGAGCAAGTGGATGAGTTTGCGTATTTAGGAAGAATGTTCTAGGGAGATGGAAAGGCTGATTAGGATATTGAAAGAAGGGTGAATGCAGGAAACTCCATTAATGGAGGACTGAACGCTGTTGGCGCAAATAATAAATTGTCAAAATAAGCCAAGCTAGCAGTCCACGATGGAGTGTTTATACCAACCCTGATGTATGGCAGTGAGGCATGGGACTGGCAGATGAAGGATGAAAGTAGACTGAATGCAGTGGACATGAGATCCCTGAGGCGTATGTGCGGTAAAACCATGAATGACCGCCTTAAATATGTGGATATCCATAAAGAATGCAAGGCTGAAATAATAGGATCAAGAAAGGGACGCTTAGATGGTTTGGGCATGAAGAGCGAATGAACGAAGAAAGGAGTGTTAAAATAATATATGATGCGAAAGTGAATGGAAGAAGAAATCGGAGACCCCTGAGGAAGACATGGCACGATCAAGTGAATCAAATACTTGAATCGGGCGATGTAAAAAGTCAGAAAAACAGAAGAGTGTGTATGAGACGATGTATGAATATGAATGAAGCAAAGAGTGTGTGCCAATACAGAGTCGTATGGCAGTCCGTCCTCTTTGCCTACCGTTGCGGGGAAACGGCGTGATGGTTGGTTAGTTAGTTAGTTATTATAATATAAAATAATAAATCGGCAATTTTCTTGGATCTTTAACAGATAAAATAATATGATTCGCAGCATCCAGCAGCACCAGTGCCGCCCTGTAGCGAAGTTATCTCACATATTGGTCCATAAAGTCGGCACTTGCCTCTGATTGATTGTACACCCCTCCCATCGCAGCCTCCAGAGCGTACGGTGCTCCTAGCAACGGCCGGGAGGACTTTACGGCCGCGGCATAAAACCTCAATAATTCGTGATTGAATTCTGCATTATTTAAAATATTTTCAGGAGCCTAATACGCTCGCCGTGCGAAATGGATGCTGTAAAAACCTACAGCCAGGGCTGGCCAACTGGGCAAAGTATTCGCGTTGGCGCTATGTACGTATTTAACTCACAGCCTGGGCTGGTCAAGCGGGCGCGTTATTCATGCCGGAATTAATAAATATTTTGCGACCAGATTTTGGTCCAAATATTGTACCATCTAGGATATATATATATTTTATTTATATATAATTATCTCTCTGGGGGTGGTCAAATGGTTTAGACGCTCGACTATGAATCCAGATATAGCCGGTTCAAATCTCGCCGCGCGCAATAAATTTCATTTAATTAAAATGTGTTATTTCATATTTAATTCATATGGTAATAAAAATGACATATAAACTTTATATAACACCACAGATTTAAATATATTTATATAAATATACTACCGACCGGTTTTGCTTAGCCTAAGCATCATCAGCTACAAAATTAAACTAAATAAAAAAATACATAGTGTGCGGTTAAATATACTCATACATATAGAGGGAGAACACAATATAAAATAATTTCAAAAAAAGAACAGTAAGACGTCAAAAGAATAACATTTAAATGATAACAAAGTAACCGCTATGGTCCGCTGAAATAAACAATAGTACGATTAACAATATAAAGTATTATTATTTGTAAAAAAAGTTATAAAGCTTCAGCGTCTGTTTCACCTTAAATTGATTTCAATCAAGGTATTTCGTGAGGCTGACGGTAGTGGGGAGGAGAATGAGATGGGGAAGAGGAAGGTCGGAAGTACCTGGCCATTCATATCTTGTCACCAAACACGGCTAAAGCCATTTCATGCAACGTTTCGATTCTTACTGGTTGTCTTTCACCAGGGTGATACTCGGAGTATCTATCACTTTTAATATTTAAACGCTGTATAACATTTTCATCAAAACTTAAAAGCTTTCATTCTGATAAGAATATTAACGATATTCAAAGAAACATCAATGGGAAAACATATAGAAAACGATAAGAAAAATAAATGTTTGCGACCGAGATTCGAACTCAGAACCTTTTTGTTGATTTGAGGAAGGTTGTGAGTTCAAGTCTCGGCAACAACCCTAATAGATTTTGTAGTATTTTCTGTATTATTTTGTAATTCACATTTTTTTTGAATATGATTAACATTGTTTCATTAATGAATTTTCATAATATACGAGGATATTATAATATTATTACAGTATTCACGTCCACCTTATTTTCAAGTTGGATAGGAAATTCTATACAGTACCTACCATGTAGTGAAGATTTAATTTACTTAATCATTAAGTTAATAGTTTTGCCAATATCATGTCCTCTGAGTGCATAAACTGCATCTTTCTCCGAAGTACGATTTAAATAAAATATAAATTAAATGTGTTTATTTGAAGTGACCTGCCAGGTAAATATGTTTCTTTATATTATCTATGTACCTGATATAAATAAAAATTAATATGCCTTATATTATAAATATTATGTTGTTAGTAATAAGATGGAGGCTAAGAATTCAAGATCTGTACTTCTGAAGGTAGTGGGGAGGGAAGGAGATGTGGAAGAGGAAGGTTGGCAAGTACCTGGCTATTCAGATCTAGTAACCAAACACGGCTAAAAGCCATTTCAAGCAACGTTTCGATTCTGAATGGTGGTCTTTCACCAGGAGGCCGTCAAATATATTTTACGATGAATACTACACAAGAGTCCCAACTGCTCCCAACTGTCTAGAGCCAGTGAGACTATGGCATCCCTGATTGGGGTGTGTGTAGGGCTGAAAGGTAGTGGGGAGGAGAAGGAGATAAGTAAGAGAAAGTTTGGATTAGGTTAGGTTAGATTAGTACCTGGCTATTCAAATCTGGTCACCAAACACGACTAAAAGCCATCTTATGCAACATTTCGATTCTGAATGGTGGTCTTTCACCAGGGCGATACTTCGAGTATCTACCACTCTGGAACGTGCCACAAATATCCTTTTTATTATTTTATTTGAATTTATTGTGTGATGACACACATTAATTAAATAAAAGTTAATGGTGCACGCCGGGTTTGAACCCGCGACCTTTGGATTCGTAATCGAGCGTCTTACCACTCGAATATGGAGGCCGTCTTGTAGTGATTTTTCACTAAACACGGCGCTATACAAATCATCAAAATATCAATATTATTATTGATTTGCATCATTAAAGTTTTGAAAGTATTATTAAAATTTGATTGCCTTAAAACAACTTTGAAAAGTAGCAAACCCATGAATGCTGGAATCATATTTCGAAAAGTGGGTGATTTCAAAGTTTAGAGGGTGTTTATGAATTGAATATTTTATACCGACCCTATTTTGCATATTTCGTTATGTCTTTAATTTAAAGTGTCTTTTAAACTTTACACTTTCACGTGCAACAATAAATATTTTAAAAAAAGTTATTTTATTTTGTATATTTCTGGTCACCTCGACAAGACAATCCATTGCAACAATAATTGTAATTGTGTTCCATTAAATTAGTTCTTTACAGATAAACAAACATTGCCAGGTGACTAATAACCAGACGCTATTTGAATTATACTTCTGCCATAATTAAAAGCGGAAAGTATTGTTTGCGCATTGATGACCGACTTAGCTTGCAAAGGAGCCCACAACGCAGTTGACGCTTTGGACCACTCGGCTACAAATCAATCAACATTATCAATCAATCAATAAGTGGTGTATTGACAATGATATGCACTTAAATGTTGATAAATGTTACACTTTAAACTTCACTCGAAATAGAATTACAAAGAACTTTTCCTACGTTATTAATAATACTATCCTTAATAAAGTTTCTTCGATAAAAGATCTAGGAATCACTCTTGATTCTAAATTCATATTTGATGTTCACATTAACGACATTAAGTGTAAATCATTCAAAATGATGGGATTTATTCACAGAATATGTAAACCATTCAAGGACCCACAATCAATTCTAACCCTTTACAACAGCTTGGTTAGAAGTAAATTGGAATATGGTAGCACTATTTGGAATCCTCATTACCACAAGTATGTAAACACTGTTGAATCTGTTCAAAAAAAATGCTAAGAATGTTATCTTTCAAATGTGGTCTACATGACCATCTTAGATCATATGATGCACGCCTTAAATACTTTAACATGGATACACTGAAAACTAGAAGGCAATTAACTGAGTTGATATGTTTACATAAAATAATTCACGGTCATCTCGACACTGCAATATGTCTTAGCGCTATTGAAATAAATGTACCCAATGCTCATTGTTTAAGACGCCATAGTACATTCCACCTGAATACATTCAGAAACAATATTGCCTACTTTAGCCCTCTATCGCAAATGTGCCGACTATATAATCTAATAGAGTGTGCTGATGTAGACATTTTTGTTGATGGTCTGTACGGTTTCAGACGGAATGTCATGTTATTGCTTAAAAGGGTGTTAGAGTAATTCCCTAAGTATATTTTGTATGTACCTAGTAGTAATAAGTACAAAAACAACAATTTTTTAAAAATTTAATGTATCTTGTCTATTTGTATTGTATTTAACAATGATTGTACACTAACTGGTTTTTTTATAACTGGATTTTTTCACGTAAGTGATAACATCTGTTAAAACCCAGTATAAATAAATAAATAAATTTTGATTTCGCTTGTTTCCAATCAATTCCACATTTGCGGCTGTCGCTCTTATTGAAAGCAAGATGGAAAGGAAACTGATACATTGTAACCTCAGGGAGGAGGGAGCGCTTGTGTAGTCAGGATTGTTGTTTTTTCCTGACTCAGGCGTGGCTAGAGCTAGGATATTTATACATCCATTCATAGCACATTTCGACAAAATAACACTTTTTCACAGCATTGCTATAAACAAAAATGTAGGATTTAACTTAAAAAACAGGTAAGTTATTTCCTGTTATTTCGCATAACAAAACGTAGTGGGCGGAGTCGCCGTAGACGCGGGAGACGGAATACATGCCTAACTACCGAAAAGTGGTACTATATTATGTGTGAACTTGTCTAATCTCTTTTTCACACACGGTTCACGACGATAAAACCCGAGAAAGTTATTTATCGTAAATTTGTATAGGTTGGGTAAAAATATTTAACTCTCTCTCCGTGTACGAGTATATTCTTGTTCTAAGATTGCAACGTATTGAAGTGTCAAGTTCTCTGGAAATAATTTATTGCATATAAGAGATGCTATGGATGAAATTATTTAATTAATTCTTTTAACACTGTTAGTGCCAAATATTTCCATTAAATGTATAATAAAATGCTAAATAAAATTCAATTCAAGTCATTTACTACGGTTATAAGCATTTCTCTAAAAAATATCCGATTCTCAAAATTCTTTCAACGTTCTTCACCATCAAAAAATCAAAGAAAAAAAAACACATATATCTTCCAACACAAACTCCATGCAGTCCCTTTTACACTGTAGTCAAATAAAATTGAATCTGTTTACTGCGCTGCCATCCTTATTGCAGCATTCCACGCATCGTCGTAATACTTGCTTAGGGTTTTTTATCCAGTAAAGACCTTTTTCCCTAAGAACTCACTAGTGTAAACTTAAATTCAGTCAATTAAATACAACTATCAGATGGTGATAGTAATAAGGCCTAACGAGCCGCAGTACTAGTTAGATAAACATTATGAGGGGTATTTGAATAAGCCCCAGCTAGTTAGCAGAGGATTACGAAAGAATCCATAAAATCAAATCCTCCTTGCACCGTCGTAAATTATGCCATGGTAATTTGTCTGAATTCCAATATATTTAAATATTATGAAATGAGAAACAAAGAAAAAAATTAGTGTTCCACGCACACAACTGTCACTACCGCGAGTCGAACACACATTGAAGTGTAAAGTGCTGTCGCGTCGTTGGCACTTTTTACATGACCACGTGGCAGCGCTATGGCGCTTTTCGGCACCATAACAGTTAAATCAAAATGTTTTCGCTTTTTTTTTTTTTTTTTTTTTTTTTTGATTTTATGGATTCTTTCGTAATCCTCTACTAACTAGCTGGGGCTTATACAAATACCCCTCATAATGTCTATCTAACTAGTACTGCGGCTCATTAGGCCTTATTACTATCACCATCTGATGGTTTTATTTACTTGACTGAGTTTATTTTTACATTAGTGTTTTCTTAGGGAAAAGATCTTTACTGGATTAAAAACCCTAAGGAAAATGTTTTCGCTCATTTTCAAAGCACTGAACACTCTTAGTACAGCCCTGGTAAGAAATACTAGCATTCTGACTCAAAGCATTACTTGAAATGGCTTTATCCGCATTTGGTGACCAGATGTGAATAGCCGTGAAAGTTCCCAACCTTTCTCCTCCCCATATCCTTACCCTCCCACTACCTTCAGCCTCGCAACATACCCCAATCGGGAATGCCATATCCAAATGGCTCTAAATGGGTGGGAACAGTTGTGACTCTTGTGTGGTATTTACTTTAAATTTAAATTGAAGAAATTTAAACCCATGACCTCTGCATTGGCAGTCGAGTGTCTCACTACTCGACCACGGAGGCCGTCAATGTGAGTATGAAAGGGGAAAATGTATGTGGGAAGAAGAGAGAAGTAATAAGTGTAATGAATTTAAGAAGTAAAGATTATTACTACTGCATGCATTGTTCGAGAAATGTTTATGTCATATTGTGAGCGCACAACGCGACGCGATGAAATTAACGTCAAAACGACTCTAAAATGAAAAAAGTTCGTGAAAGCAATAATTAAGTTGGAATCAGGTATTCTTAACTACGCCTTTAATATCCGCGCCTCTGATGAACTTTAACAATAAAGCTGAGAAAATTTAATATATCCCAAACGGAGCAATGTCGGTTCCAGTATTTCATTACAGCGTTCGGCTTTCCCCTTAATAAATCACCTGAAAGCTGGCGGGGAGAGCCCCCCTGGCCCTGCACCCCCCCACCACCACCGATTGAACCCCCCCCGGCGGGGTGAGGGTGGGCCGCGGTATTTAATTACTGGGATGGACTGTGGAAGTGGGAAGGTCACTCGGACCCAAGACGGAGAGAGAGAGAGAATAGATTGAGTAGAAGATTTACCTAGAATCGACCGCCGGCTAGAGTTGAGCAATTGCAATTATTACTTCCAAAGGATTGTTAATAACATTCGGCCATACAAATATCATAATAGTTTTTGAACACCATAAGTTAACAAAAACAGTCATATTTACGTAGCCATTAAAAGTGACAGCTATAATAATAATAATAATATTTGGATAATTTGTATAGCGCCGTTTTTGTGAAAAATCACCTCAAGGGCATAAATAAGTGTGAAAGTTTTTGTTGAAATACTACTAATGGATCCGAAGCTGCAAAAAAATACCGAATGTGTTTCCAGCTTCAGATGAATTCTAAAAATAGTGGACTGCAGATGATAAATTGTAATACTAGATGGAAATTTCTAATTATGGATGTGTAAATAATTATGTAATTAAGGAACGAAAATGGGAAACAATTCACTCACCGATAAAGCTTAAGTTCTTGACTCTTTTTGCACAACTTCACTACCAAAACAATTCACGAAAACACCATACTTAATTTAGTTTTCTTATTCACGAAACACCACATATATTTTATGTTTTTTGAAGATCAAACAATCAACCGATCAACAAGCGAAACGAACGAGCCACCGTTTTTTCACACACAAAACTCTTCTGTTCGATTGTCAATTGTTTAGAACACGGTGTTGTTGAATGCGAAATGCGATACGGCTAAATGTTTGGGTATGTATGGGTTTGGGTAAAAAATATGAAGGTAAGAACTCAACAAATTATTATTTCGAAATATAAAAATCACCATTTTTTTGACCAATCAAAGTTTTAAATGTGATTTCACAACACGCCTAAAATTTATTAAACTAAGAGCAAGTACACACAAAGCGTTTTTGTGCACGTGTTTTGAGTCACCAGATATGCATAGAGCGTTTACTAGTAGCGTAACTTGCCAGACGTCTGTACTAGCTTCAATACCTCTGCTAGCCCTCGAGAGATTGACAAGCCAATGAATGTAGTACCGGCCAAACGAAGGAATCTGACATTTCTGTCACAAACTGAAAACTCAAACGGGGCTTTGCTCGGCGTTTGGCGTGATCAACGAACGACAGCTGGAATGCACTCAGCATAGAATGGCGTTCTTGGTTTAGGCAAGTCAAACAGAACTCGTCCACAAATGAGAAGGACCAATTCAAAATGCCTTCCAGCTTTGGATGAGCGAAAGCTGACAAGAATCAGCTAAACATCTTAGAGAGGCATGTGCAGAATTGAATTCCAGAAGATAAAGATGAATAATAACACATGGTATTGTGAAGGATTTCAAAACTACGTCTTTAATTTTAAGAGAGGGAGAAACAAGACCACTGATTTATTATCTTTTAAATATTTAAATCATCCACTTTTACAGTTTTTCACCAATATCTAAAAAGAGCAAAAGTAAAACATACATTTAAGGTAAATAAAAATACATTACGAACGATAAAATAGAATAGTATAACAAGGTAGAAAAAAGGAATGTATAAAGATTAAACACGATTAAAGGCGAGTGTAAAAATATGCGTAAAAAAAGTATATACGAGTAGGTCGTTATGCACCTTAAGGTTACCCTTGTACGTACATCAAGAGATAATAATAGAACTGTACATGATATGTGCATCACAATACATCTAAGGTAGATGCAGCTTCATTGAATAGTTCCTTCGCTTTATGTATAAAACGTCACATGGTGCCTCGCACGAATTTACTTACTTGGGGCAAACAAGTTGATCTCCTTTAGTATATATGGGTTATAAATACCTCCAGAAACAACTAATAAAAATGTTTACCCAAAAACATCTTCCGGTGGGCTTGCAGGGTGTGCAAATCGAGCATTCTTAAAAACAACGAAGGAAATAAAAATGGGTAATACGAATACTCCCTCATGTACAAGTAACGCATAAAGATTTACTCCAATATCCTTTTATCTCTACCACATTTGGTCAACGAAGTTTTAGGTACATTGCGACAAGAATCTTCAATATTCTTCCAGAAAATTTAAAACAAAGTCAAACATTAAATAATTTCAAAAATAACATAAAAATTTGGATTAATAGCAAAGGCAGAGCATTTACCGGTGCACTCACCCTAATTCGAAATCATTGAATAAACCAATCACAGAACAAATAATTACTTATTCATATATGTACAATTTTATGTTACTATTTCTATATTAATATTAAATTCACACTTTCAAATTACATTAACCATAGATTAATTTAATTTGAAGTAACCAAAACAATCGGCAAAAATGACTGCCTCAACACAGGCTTGCCTAGTGAGGCAGATTACGAGAAAACAAAAGTAATAACTGTATACAAATATACGAAAACTAAGTTTATATGTATTTAATCAAATACGAATAATGATCTATATTTCTATTTAACTAATGTTTATGTAATATATATATATATATATATTTACTGTTTACAATGTATGGATCTCTTGTTAAAATATATAAATGTACATACACCTTTATACACCCTATGTATTTTATATGATTATTCTGCTTTTATTTTTATTATTTTGCTGTTATTACTGTAAACTGTATTTAAATAAAGATTTATTATTATTATTAT
Source organism: Drusus annulatus (assembly GCA_022651775.1). NCBI lineage: Eukaryota > Metazoa > Arthropoda > Insecta > Trichoptera > Limnephilidae > Drusus > Drusus annulatus. Next base: position 1,334,846 of record JAGWCC010000160.1, on the reverse strand, counting down.
TAAACCTCTTTTACACTCTTTCTATTTCGAGAATATGGTGGCGTTCTAAAGGGGTCCATACAATGGAACCATATTCCAGGATGCTGCAAATAAGTGCTTCGTTTGTTCTACTGATTGTTATGATCTGAACTCACTGAAGAAGCCCGGAATAGTAACGCCTGTAGGCGCCTTATCGAGGCGATGGGTCCCCAACCCAATTAGGACAAGGGGAAGAAAATTGTATTACTTGCAAATTCATTTTTGTTCCATATCCAACTTTTTAGCCTGAACTCACGGGAGCTGATGGCATCCATCGTAAGACGTAAGATTGTCTTATTCCGAGACCTCGAAACGGCCATGTAACCAATATGGATGTCCCAGAGAAAAAAGTCTCTTTAAAAAAAGGCATCAGCAAGATATGAATGCATGTCACCAAAAATTACCCAGATTGTTGAACAGTCTAAATCATGCCGCAGAATAGGAAAAAAAATCAGATTGCTGGGGCTCCAACTGAAACTTGAAGATTAGCCTATGATATATTTGATTTCGTTGTAATCAGGAAATAAACATTAAATGGCTGGATTTTATCGCTTTTCGTATAATACGCCCGCCATAACAATATTTTTACTACTTTCATTAAAGTCAACTTTTTTTATTTGGTTTTAAGATAATATATACACCGCTAGATATATTTATAATTAAACTGAGGTGAAGCCACTGGCAAACGATGCGTCCATAGAAAACAGACGAGTAGATACATTTTAAGCGAAAGGAAGTTCAATTATATTCTTAATTTTTCAAATTTCTAAGGAATAACAGTTGCCTAAATATAACTTGCTAATACAGCATCTGTCGAACTTTTTAAATAAACTTGCATTGCAAAGCCTAAGGTTGGTGTATTCCAAACTGTTAGAATTCGATGTCTAGCGCCATTATGTCTGTCCCGCTAAACGCCATTCGTCGGTCCATTTTAGCTTTCGAACAAATTGTGATCAGCTGACAAGCATAACTACATGATTTTTGTGCTTGTCACTTTATCAGCAGATCACTATTTATTTAAAAGCTGAAACGGACCGACGAATGGCGTTTAACGATGACCGGCCAAATGTCAAAATGGCGCTAAACATTGAATCGTGCCGATGTTAAATGTGACGAATTTTATTGACACACACCACCAAACTTAATTTATAAATAATAATCATTTCATGATACAATGTGTCTGGTAGCTTTTGGGCGGAAATAAGGAGAGCTTTCTGTATTAAAACTTCAATTTCTTTCTCCTGGATCCTCCTTTGCTTTTAATTTCCTGTCATACACCTCTCTTTCCCACCCCTCCACCCACACACACACACCCTCCACCACACACGTCTAGAGGAGCACCCGTCTCACATGTAAGGGCAAGCTGGGACCAGCCAATATTTTAAGTAGGTACACAACATATTATAGTTAACTTATTATTCTTTTCTTTTATTCTCTTTTTTCCTTTTTTATTCTATTCAGGAGGTGTATTAACGGTATTATTTCAACAATGAACTAAATTTTGCACAACATATCACGGCAACGGCATGGTTAGTTTCTTAGAACAGACATCTGCCTAGTTAGAAACTAAAGTTAATGTGCCATAGCGTATTCACACTTGTATTGCAGCTTACATTCGTACAAGCGAAGAGGCTAAAGGAGCGAAACTTTTGTAAAAAAAATGAGTTAAATGTGCAGTTTTCTTTGTTTTTTTTTTCTGCATCGAATGCTTTGACTCTAGTTTGATTTTTTTTTTAAATGTGGCGCTTCAGCCATCTAAAATATATGTACCGTTTGGGAAAAGGCTTGAACACAACTTTGGAACTTGTTTAGCTCTTAGTCGCTTCAGGTAGTAACTCTGAGAGAGCATCCAACCAGGTAATGAAGACTTTTGAATTTTATTGTGAAAAAAAAACTTGCAAGGTGCTGTGGTGAAAAATTCTCAAAAATGTATGTTACGCGTTTAGATTTGGATAACTTTTGTAAAATTATATTATATTATTTTATCTTATGTATTGAATTAATAAAGCAGAATCTGTTCCCACTGAGAACGTTCAAACAGAGAGCTCTGACATAGTGAAATTTGCCCAACTTGTTCTGTCTGGAATTTATAGTTCTACTTGCAATGTCTTTGTTGTAAGAATTGCGTTAAACTTGAGCTTTAGAGCTTTGAGATATCCAATCAACTCTTCCCCCTTTATTTTTTAAACAGTGGCCCAGTCTCAGTGATTAAGTTCACCAGAATGTAAATTACATGTTAGGCAATTTTTTCTGATTCCAACACCAGATTCAACAGATTTTCACCTTGGTAATATTAAAGGCAAGACCCTCGCACGATAGAATAATTCCGTCAGTACAATCTAATTGAACAATGTTCTGAAAGGCAAATTGTGGTTGAAAACTACTTATGGACGCAAGGCATAACTAGTCCAAAGTCTACCTTTCAGAATTAAAATGTTACTTAAAATGGCTTTAGCCGTGTATGGTGACCAGATCTGAATAGTAAGGCTATTCCTAACCTTCATCTTCCTAATCCTCTTCCTCTCCTCACTACTTTTAACCTCACAACAAACCCCGATGGGGGATGCCATAGTCCGACTGGTTGCAATTGAGCAGTTGGGACTATTCTGCGGTTTTTTTTTTTTTTTGTTTTTTGCTATACTGAATACCGCAAAAGAATCCCAACTGCTCCCTACCGTCTAGAGCCAATTGGACTATGGCATACCCAATTAAGGTATGTCGTGAGGCTGAAGTTAGTGGGGAGGGGAAGGATATGGGGAAGAGGAAAACCGGGAAGTTCCAGGCTATTCAGATCTAGTCACAAACGGCTAAAACCATTTCCATCTAGCAACGTTTCGATTCTGAATGGTGGTCTTTCACCAGGGCAATACTTAGAGCATCTACCACTCTGTTCCCCTATTTATATAAACAAAAACACGTTGAATAAAGTACCCTTGAGGTGAAATATCACAAAAATGGCGCTATATAAATAAACCAATCAAAACTGCCTGTTCGACTTGTGCATTCGTTCAGTTGGTGAATATAACGGGTAACGCACCGCACCTTGGTTGCAGATTGCAGGGTGAAAATCACCCTGATTATAACCAGCCTTTGATAGGATGTAGCAACAAAAGGAGGAGAGTTGCATTTTAGCATATTTTGAAATTATCTACTAGTATAATTGATTAGCTATTAACAGATACAAAGAGGTGTCAGATTAGATCGCGTGATAATAAAAGAATAAATCACATGAATGCTCCGCCGTCGTTATTAGAAAATAATGTAATTGATCGAAAAAGCAATTTTCCCACCGGTAATAATTAAAGTTGGAAGTTTAACGCGGGCGGTCCGACGATCCGGCGTCAGACAATTAATTATTCATCACGAAATATGTCAAACGGGGGTTTAATTAAATCGGCATCAGTATCACTAATAATATTGGAAATTCCAATCTTATTTTAATCATTTTAGTTTTAGAATTATTTTATATGTGTATATTATAAGAGACGACTTAACCTTTCGAATGCCGGATTCCCGCAAGGTACAACTTCCGCCGTACCTTGCTGACTGTAACTTCGTAATGACTCACTTGTATATATTATAATTTATTTTGAAAATGTAAATTCGCTGTGGACCTCTATTTTAATGATTTAATAATACCAAATTTTTAACTTTATTCACTTTATTTACTATTTTTTTATTAAGACCTGACCAGTTTCACCTTATTACGGGCATCTGCATAATGGTACTGGAGATGCCCGTCATAAGAAGAAACCGGTCAGGTCTTAATAAAAGATAGTGGAATAAAGTTTAATATTTTATCATTAACTCACTGTCTTAATTGTGTTTTACAAAATTATATTTTTGTCAATAAGGCTATTTTCTCAAATAATATGTCTAGGTTTTTTTTGTATGTCAATGGTATATGTGTTTTTTTTTCGGGAAGAGCTACTTATATTTGGAGAATTGATTTTTTTCTCCCTAGTGTCACTTAAAAGACAAGCTGACAAGCATTTATGGTTCTTTTAAATATGCGGAAAAAAGGTTTTAAAGGATAAAAACTCCCGAAAAGATAATGATTAATGCCTGGGTCCTATGGGACCTTACGGCACACTAGAGGTTAAAAAAACAAATTTTCAATGCCGGCAAAAAAACAATTTGAGAAAAAAAAGTATTAATTTCTTCTATTGTTAACAACGTAATAAAATTAATTTTAATATTTTTATTAAATTTAGTTTTTGAAGTTTAAGTTTTCATTTTTAGTGACAGCTGTTTAGGCATTCAAGCCCATCATCAAACTGCAGTTAGGCTACATGGACGCGAATTATTTATATGATTTTAGTTTAGTATTTAACTTAAGACCTAACCATCACGACGTTTTACCACAGGGGTAGGCAGAGAGGATGGAATGCCTCACAAATCTGTCTTGCCGCACACTCATTACTTCATTGACATGTAAACATATATACTCTTCTGACATTCTGACTTTTGACATGGCCCGTCTCAAGTATTTGATTCACTTGATCGTCTTCAACATGTCTTCCTCGTACGTCCCCTACCTAATTTTTCTACCATTCAATTTCACGTCATATTTTTTTTATTACACTCCTTTCTTCGTTTATACGCAATGTTAAATGACATGCCCATCTAAACGTCCTTTTCTTAATCCTGTTTATTACGCTTACATCATCCTTGCGTTCTTTCCGGATATTCACACTTTTAACACGGTCATACATGATTTTTACCGCACTTACACCTCAGGGATCTCATCTCTACCGCATTTAGTCTACTTTCATTCTTCCTTCGCCATTTCCATGTCTCACTGCCATACATCAGGGTTGGTATAAGCATTCCATTGTGGACTGCTAGCTTCGCTTATTTGGTCAATTTTTGATTTGCGCCAACAGCGTTTAGTCCTCTATTGATGGAGTTTCCTGCATTTCCTCTCCTTTCAATATCCTTATCAGCCTTTCCATCTCTCGTTAACATACTTCCTAAATACACAAACCCACCTAATTTCTCCAAGTATTTATTATTCACAACTATATTGCACGCTGTTCTCGTACTCTCTCTTTCAAACATTATGAATTGGGACTCACTTACATTCATCATTAACTCATTCTGCTTACAAAATTGGTTCCATACTGTCAGAAATCAGCACCGCATCATCAGCATACAACAGGCAACATACTCCTTGCGACCCACATAATATTTTTCAGACTGAAATCTAACACTGCCTCCGTAAAATTTCCACTCAAAATCAGCGAGTGGCCCAATAAAAAGATTTAGTACTTGCTTGAAAAACTCTTTTTAATTAATTTTATATCAATAATAATAATGACGAACCCCTTTCTTCATTATAAGAATTCACAAAAGGCATGGAGTTTAATTAAACTAGTAGAATTTAATACGCCAGAAGAAACTATAAAACTGCGATCTTTTTTCGCTTTTAATTAAAATTTTCCTTCCTTAATGAGTCTTCCGGCTGGGTGGGGGGTCGGCTTGATGGGGAGAAGGGAAGGGGTTAAGGAATTACTGTTATTACGTTCAAATAAATACCTGCTTTATTATATTCCCGGAATTTGTTTTCCTAAATTAATTTTCCAAATGGGGGTGTAACGTAATTACATTTTTATGTATACTCAATTCGGAGAGGTATGACGTGATGGAGGGCACCTGTTTTAAGCGCAGCCTACCTTCTACTACCTATCTTCGTTATTAAGATCCTCGACTACCAATACAGAGGTCACCGATTGAAATCCCGGCGGGCACAAATTAATTTTACTTATTTAAAATAAAATTATATCTTTATATTATTTCTAATTTTGAAACTGTTAAGGATCAGCACCCAAAAATACAAATTTATTGGCTTTCTAGTACAAGCAAAACTACAAATTATTTTTTTATTAATTTTATACGGATATTTAAAAATATATCTAAGGTTTCTAGTGAATACAATTCTTGAACAGTAAACTTTTAAATTCTTTATGAAATGCACACTAGATTTTTTGGTAAATCGTTAAAAAATATCTTTTAATGGTTTTAAAACTGCACGTTTTACTGAAAATTTAGTATGTGTTTCATAGAATTTAAAGGGTTATGGTTAAAATCATTGTATACACTGGAAACCTCAGACATTTTTCTAACTACCAATGGAAAAATTGCAAATAAATCATTAGTGGTATTACTTGTATCGGAATGCTAAAAAGTAAATTTTAGCGTCATTCTTGAGTGCTGACCCTTAATTCGTGGTGGAAACTCCATTTTAATGATTTTCAAAATACCATTTTTTAAACTTTTATTCCACTATTTTTTATTATTTAAGACCTGAACGGCTTCACTTTATGACTGGCATCTTCAGACTGGCAGACGGGCATCGCCAGTCTGAAGATGCCCGTCATAAGGTGAAACCGGTAGGTTTTAAATAAAAATTGTGGAATAAAGTTTAAATTTGTATTATGAAAATCATGAGAATGGAGTTCCACCATGAATTAACAGTTTCGAAATCAGAAATAATACAAACGATTCGTAGTCGAGTGTCTTACTACTCGACCACGGAGGTTGTCGAAGAGCTAGTGAGACTATGGCATCCCTAATTGGGGTATGTCGTGACGTTGAAGGTATCGAGGAGGGGAAGGAGACGGGGACGAGGAAAGTTGGAAGTACCTGGCCATTCAGATCTGGTCACCAAATACGGCTTAAGTCATTTCAAGCAACGTTTTGATTCTGAATGGTGGTCTTTCACCAGGGCGATACTTAGAGTATCTACCACTCTGGAATGTGACGCTATTATACTATGTGTTATTTCGTGTGAATTAAATGTGTTATGGCACAATATATTAATGAAATATTTTTTTAAATAATAATATTTGCGCAAGCTGGGCTTGAACCCACGACCTCTGGATTCGTGGTCGAGCGTCTTACCACCCAACCACGGAGGCCGTCAAATCAAAGCGAACAGACAGGGAACAGATTTTTGTACATAGCCTACTGTCTCAAATTTCTAGGTTAACGCAATTATTTTCAGTTATTTTCTTATAAAGTGCTGGGACGACTAAGGGCATCCGCCCACTTTCTTAATCTCCGGCCCCAAATGGACTCAAACACAGCAACATCGTGAAATTAAATTTGAAGGATACGCCCTTTTCAATTTATTTTATTAAAAGCTCATTTCAGACATCTGACGTTACAATGAAATAATTGCTAATAACTCTTTTTGACGCTTTTCTTTGAAATAAACTCTCATTAATTTTTTCCACGTACACGCGCCAAGATATTCCATCTGAAAAATCTTTTTTTTCTTCTTATCTCTCGTTTAATCAAGATTTTACAAAAATCTGTGATTGACACTAATTCCTCGCTTATACAGCAGGTTACTTTACAGATGTATGGCAGTGAGGCATGGAACTGGCAGAGGAAGGATGAAAGTAGACTGAATGCTGTGGAAATGAGATCCTTGAGACGAATGCGCGGTAAAAACCATGTATGACCGTATTAAAAATGTGATATCCGGAAAGAATGCAAAGCTGATATGAGCGTAATGAACAGGATCAAAAAAGGGACGCTTAGATAGTTTGGGCATGTAGAGCGAATGAACGAAGAAAGGAGTGTGAAAAGAATATATGATGCGAAAGTGAATGGAAGAAGAAGTCGCGGGCGCCCGAGAAAGACATGGCACGATCAAGTTGATCAAGTACTTGAATCGGGTCATGTGGAGAGTCAGAATAACAGAAGATTATGCATGAGACGATGTATGAATGTGAATGAAGCAGGGAGTGTGTGCCAAGACAGAGTTATATGGCGGTCAGTTTTCTCTGCCTACCCTACGGGGAAACGGCGTGATGGTTAGTTAGTTAGTTTACTTTACAGATATACGCTATAAAGCAGGGGCGGAAAACCTAACGCCCGCGGGCCGTACGCGGTCCGCGATACCTTTGGACAGGCCCGCGCTTGGAGGAACAATATAACGAGAGAGAGCTAATGTTTTTACCTAATCTATACAAATTGGTGATAGATCACTTTCTCTGGATTCTTAAGTCGAATAACATAATATAGAGAGAGACAACAAGATGTCAAATAATATAGCACCGCGTAGATTTGTGGAACCGTGTCCGGCATTCGCGCAAACTTCACATCATTCGCCGGAATCACCAATATCAAACAGTGTTTGAGGTTATTTCCTATATTTTTGTTTCTGGAAAAATATAAGCAGTGGTTTCGAACCAGAAAAACATTATGGCTATATTTTATTAGCATGAATGTACCAATAGGACCCAAAAAACATAAAAAATGTGACGAAAAATGGTTTTTAATAAAAAAAAAATCTGCGATGTAAGTATTTTTACACATTAAAATAATTATTTTACCAACTAAGTAGTTGAATATCACAAGGGTGGGCAGAAGGATATACTGCCACACAACTTTGTCTCGGCACATACTCCTTGATTGATATTCATACCATATCAATAAGCTCTCATGAGGAACAGTATTGACAGTGAGCGGATCCGGACGTTGGTGTGAATCCAGCTTTACTCAGACTTTGGATTTTCACTTCCGTCAAATCAAAATACCATTCAAATTATCCAATTATTAATATCGACTACCTCTAGTGCGACCCTCGCAAGATGTTACTAATATCCTAGTGGCCATCAGCAGCAAAAAGGTTTCCCGCCTCTGCCATAAGGTGACAATCGCCTTAAATCGAATATTGCCGTAAAGTACCCATGGCTGAAACCCGAATACTGCCTTAAAACGGATATCGCCCCTGGAGCAAACCGACAGGAGTGTTGTTTGCGTGCACACGTGCCCGAAGTACGGTCAATTTTATCTCAAAGAGTGAAATTGATAAAATATTTTCATTTCAAACCCGGCGTGCGCCTTTAACTTTTATTTAATTAATATGTGTCATAACACATTTAATTCATATAAAAATAATAACAAGTATATTTGCGGCACGTTCCAGAGTGGTAGATACTCTAAGTATCGCCCTGGTGAATGACCACCATTCAGAATCGAAACGTTGCTTGAAATGGCTTAAGCCGTGTTTGGTGACCAGATCTGAATAGCCAGGTACTTCCCAACCTTCCTCTTTCCGATCTCCTTCGCCTCCCCACTACCTTCAGCCTCACAACATACCCAATTTGGGGATGCCATAGTCTCACTGGCTCTAGACGGTTGGGAGCAGTTGAGACTCTTGTGCGGTATTCATGTAAAAAAAAAAAAATTATCGAAAATCGTTTATTTTTTTAAATTTTTGCTATAGTGAATACCGCGCTCCCAACCGTCTAGAGCCAGTGAGACTATGGCATCGCCAATTGGGGTATAATGTGAGGTTGAAGGTAGTTGGGAGGGGAAGGAGATGGAAAAACAAGAAGGTTGGGAAATTCCTGCCTATTTAGATCTGGTCACCAAACACGGCCAAAGCCATTTCAACCAACGTTTCGATTCTGGATGGTGGTCTTTCACCAGGGCGATAGTTAAGAGTATTTACCACTCTGGAACGTGCCGCAAATATACTATTTATTATTTTATATTAATTAAATGCGTTATGACACATATTAATTGAATAAAAGTTATTGGCGCACGCCGGGTTTACGTGAGAGAGAAAGACATGTTCCGGCACAATGTAGCTCCGCTTTTCAGTATGTAAGCATGTTCTACGTCTCCCGCGTCTCCGGCGACTCCGCCCACAATGTTTTGTTATGCGACATAACTCTACGGTTTTTTAGTTTATATCATTTTTGTTTATAACAATACTGTGAAAAAGTGGTAACACAAATAAACAAAAACATTATGTTGACATGTGCTATGAATGGATGTATAAACTATTTTAGCCCTAGTCCTACCCACGCCAAGGTCTAGCCGAGTCCGGGAAAAGTCATCAATACTGACTACAGATAGTGCATAATGTATGTTCAGTAAAAACGAGAATCATAATAAAAGAAATTAATTAAATATCAAAAATACATTAAGAAAGATGTTATCTTGCATTGAGGTTCTACAGAGAGGATATATCACTGATTTGTTGATAAAATATCCTTTAAGTGTTTTTGCCAATATTTTTTTGCTCACAATTAGGAGTCTTAATTTATTAGGTAATGCGTTGTATTGTGTATATTCAATGTATTGTAAGGAGTTGATTCCGAGTTTAGTCGTGTGAGTAGATGACGATGGGTGTATGTTATTTGATTTTGTGATCGTGTTTTGTGCCGGTGTTTGTCAAAATTAGAGGCCGGCTTAATGTTGGTGTGTGACGAGTTTGTTTGTCATATATATTATATGGCGATAATTATTTGTAATATGGAAGTTGTATTGTTTATTTAGGCAGCATCGTAAAGGGGAGAATTTGTGTCTATATGTGTATATCTTTGACATGAGTATCCCTAGTTTTTTTTTTTTTTTTAATTATTGTGAATACCGCACAAGAGTGTTGACTGCTCCCAACCGTCTGGAGCCAGTGAGACTATGCCATCCCCAATTGGACGTTTTTATGCAGAAAGCAGCCAACATCAAAAATATGAAAGTGAGAAAAAGGCGTTTGAAAATGTGACGATGAAAAAAGCATTACTATTCGTAATCGGCATTTTAAGGCAAACATCATTGTTTTTTTTTTTTTGTGAGCATTATTATAAATAGTTAATTTATAATATATCAATGTGTTTATAAAAAAACAAGTATTTCTTATGTTATCCTACGTTATATGGTGTTTTCAAAATTCAATTTAAGACACATCTACAATGTGCGTTAGTAAAGGAAATAATTACCAAAAGCCTATTTCATGTAGGGTTGGATATTTTCAGCAGATAGAAATCTCGTATTTATCTATAGGGAAACACGTAATTCTCGATTTTTTCAAAATGTGGGTTGGACGCTGTCTGCATAACTACGTTCAATTGGGGTATGTTGTGAGGCTGAAGGTAGTAGGGAGGGAAATTAGATGGGGAAGGGGAAGGTTGGGAAGTACCCGACTATTCAGATCTTGAATAAATAAATCTAAAGCAATATTTCTATTCTGAATTGTGGTATTTCACCAGGGCGATACTTAGAGTAGGTATCTACCATCTGCTGAATATCTGCTGAAAACATCCATGCTCCAAATGCAAGGGAGTTTATTATTTAGATAATTGTCTTAAATTGATGTTTGAAAACACTATAAAATGTAGGATAACATAGGAAATAGATTTTTTTTTAATAAACACATTGATAGAGCTAAGTATCGCCCTAGTGAAAGACCACCATTCAGAATTGAAACGTTGCTTGAAATGGATTTAGCCGTGATTGGTGCCAGATCTGAATACCCAGATACTTCCCAACCTCCTCCTTCCTCATCTCCTTTCCCTCCCCACTACCTTTAATAATAATATTTGAATTATTCGTATAGCGCCGTCTTTGTGAAAAATGGCCTCAAGGGCGCTGTATAGATCTTATTTTCTATAGATATATTTAGCCACACAACATACCCCAATTGGGATTGCCATAGTTTCACTGGCCCTATACGGTTGGCAGCCGTTGGTTGTGCGGTATTCACTATAAAACAAAAACAAAACAATTGGAATACTCGTTTACCATTTTTTTCTAAAAAAGGGGTTTTGAATTTAGGCAAAAAAAAATAGCCTTATTTGATAAATGAAAAGGTTACCTGAGTAATGAATTGATCATTTCATGAAAGTTCCTCGCACAGACCAAGCTTTTATCTTGACAGCCTCGAGGATATTATCAGGTGGTACAACGTATGTAGCTTATCGTAAATTAAGTAATACTTATTTGCTTATTCGAAATGACTTCTCTCTATGACATTTACAAGTTATGTGTTTGACATAATCCACCGAACACGCTATGGATTTATTGTTACCATTAACACTGTGGTTTTATTGCTATTTTTTCTACGTCAAGGCTTATTAGAAATGTATTAATTTATTGTGTTTTAACGATGCGTCTGTTAAATATGAACGTAGCTTTGCGACCATTTAGGAGTTTTGGTAAATCCTTGGATGAATCAAATAATGTAGATACGTTAGTGAGACAACGCGCGTGAATGTACTAAACCGAGTCAGAGAGACGTACCTGAGATTTACTGCGTTTAGTTTCACACAAACATTCGTTCGACAGACAAGCTGTCACGGGAGCTCTTCAACCGAAATAGTGTGAGATAGCGAATGCAGATATACATAGGTGTGTGGAAGACAACCGTTCCCTTACGTCGTACTCTACTTGGCTAGTCGCTCAGTAAGTTCGTCGGGGAAGAGAGATTTTAACAGTAACGCGGGGCGTTCATATAGCTATCTCATCCGTACACACACATTCTGTTCAGCATTGCTATCCTTTTCATAAGCTTTATGAGCTTCGAAACTTAAACCAAGACCGTGCCACATTTATCGTTCGATTTGTATGAATTTGATGTGTTTTGTATTTTATGTAAATCGCGGTTCTTTCGTAACGTGTGCTTGGAAATAAGTTTAAACACTATACACTTCATCTGTCTCTTTACTTTGTTTATATTCATACATCGTCTCTTACATACTCATCTCTTTATTCTGACTCTTGACATGGCCCGACTCAAGTATTTGATTTTTGAAGTCACTGACTTCTTCTACTAATCACTTTCGCGTCATATGTTCTTCCCAAACTCTTTTCTTCCTTTATACACTTCTATGCGCAAACCATTTACGCGTATTTTTCTTTATCCTATTTATTGCGCTTAAATCAGCCTTGCATCCTTTCCGAGTAGATATCTATTTTAAATGTGTTTTTTTTAAGAAAAGCAAACATTCCCGTGTTACGAATAACCTGCAAATATTTTAAAAGCTCCTACTACCAGCACAATAAGCGTAAAATGTTACTTGTGCAATGGTGGAGGACTTAGCTAGCAGAGGAATTGAACCCACGACGCCCGGATGGGAATCCGACGCGTTAGCCAACATCCATAATTAAATTTAATACCAATTCCCACATTTAAGAAACCCCGAAACTTTTTACATTCCTTTAAAAAAACCTAATATAACCTTCTTCCAACCTCTTATGCGAATGTGTCGACTGTATAACATCCACTGTAGTGGCAAGATTAACGAACATGGTATGATCAATGAAATTGATATATTCTCCAACTCACCTTTTAGGTTTAATCAAATCATCAAATACCATTTTTACTTAAAATATAAAACAGAAAAAGGTACACAATAATACAACTTTTTAACCCTTATCACTCGAGAAAAAAATCCTAAAGGTTTCCAGCAACTCGAGGATTTTTTAAGCAAAAATATGAGAAAAAACTAAGATATTCTTAGAAAATTAGAAAAAAATATTATTTGGAAAGGTAGCAAATAAAAATGCTTATTTATGTTTGCAAATATATATTTATTATAGAAAGTAAGTATTTATAAAAATAAAAAAACGGCAAATTTTAGTTTTTATAATTCCTTAAAGTATGGTATTTTTTCAAAACAATCACCCAAATGCATCCTCGGTTTTCCAGGACAAGTGTCACAATACTCGCTGGTCTCCTGTCTCCCGCCTTTTACTGCCTTTTTGAGCAGACCACACAGTCCCTCTTAGGACCTTTCCTTAAAATGTGCAGTTTTCCATTGAGCCTGGTCTCTGATGGAGTGGAAGTAGATGGCCTACTTCGAGGCTCTTTGTACTCACCCACTAACTGATCAACCAAAACTTTTATTTACTTTAAATGGCTTAGTGGTTTTTCGTTATTTTTCTTTTTTATGGATTTATACAAGATATACGAATTTATGGAACATATCTCCATCCCCCAAAAAAAAGTTTGCGCCACCATTTACATCTTCCTCTTGTATATCTACGTCGGAAGCACTTGAACTGTTACTTGTGTCCAAAACACGCATTTTTTCTTCTATTCACTATCTGAACTGTCATGTTGCATTGAAATATCGCCGGTACAGTCACTTTCACACTCAAAAACAAAGTCATCATCACTAATTTCGTCTTCATACATATTTACTATGGAGTAAAAAAATATTTGAATAAATAACTGCGTATTAATTGTTAAAAACAAAAAAATGTAGCACAATACACAAGCATTCAGTAGCAGGTACTAGACGCAACTAACTGTAAACATGAAGAAACCTGTCCGTGCACCCTTGGATTTTGTAAACAATAAAATGTATGACTATTGTTCATGGCGCCGCTGCGGCGCCTAACGAGTGGAATTAAAATTTTATATGGCGCCGTAGCGGCGCCTCTCGAGTGATAAGGGTTAAAGTAATTTTATGTTTTATAATGTTTTTTTTTCCTAAATTTGAACTTGTGTTTATATATTTTTTTATGTTTATGGTTGTTTTCCTTATTTTCATATTGTTTTTATTAGTGTAATACAGTGTATTTCTAATTGCATGATGTGAACATTTTGGAAATGGATTGATGACCTACCTTTTATTTTGTATCTGTCAGTATATGTGTAATGTTGTCAATCTGTCAAATGTACCAAATAAATAAATAAATCCCATGGCCTACCGGTCTAGAGCCAAGGCTCTTAACCGCTCTGAACGTGAGTAGTCTCCTCATCACTGAATAAATTAAGACGATTAAAGTCAAGCCGTACTAGAGCGTCGCTGCCCTGCACTGCACGGCGCGTCGCATCACCACGAAACATGTTTTCTCAGTTTTGTATGAAACAAACCGCACCAGAGTTGCCCCCGGGAGAATATTTTGACGCGCAGCGACGCGACGCGCAGTGCCGCTGACACCAATGTGGTGTTACGCTGCACGTCACTGCGCGTCAGTCGCCAGTCCGCTTAATTTTCCTAAATTTAGTGTCCTTTTTTATGTTATCCTCTACCATTCGTAATAATTCATGGATTTTTTTTTCGACATCCTGAGGTAAGTATGAAATCTCTCTTGATCCTTTTAAAGATATGGTAGTGGTGTGTAATATTCTCATTCTTTGCTGCGTGATTAGTATCTGCGTATAACCTAACCTAACTTAACCTAAACTAACCGAACTCAAAGTAAAGTATCTAATTGATAATCTCCAATGAATAAGCCAGAGTCTGAAAACTCATGTTTAGGAACTCTGTATACGAGTATAAAGAATATCCAAGTCCAAGGGAATATCATCCTACCCACAATCTTTTCTTGTATTTTCTTTCTGCCTCCTTACATAGCAAAGACACTAAAATAATATCTCTTTGAGAGTCAGAGTCGTCCATATTATTCAACACTAAGAATGACATGCAAATGATCGATATAATGACGCGCGCTGTCGCGCTACTGCAGCTGTAGTGCGGTTAGTAGGAGAAGTGAAGCGCACCAACGCTCTAGTACAGTTTGACCTTTAAGATTCTTAAATAATAAAATATTAGGATTCACAGTTTACAAGTCAATACAATGATTTAGAGGGGTGAAGTTCTAACCGCGGCAGAACCTGACTTTATATCATCAGTCAATCCACCAGGAGAAGGTTCACCAATCTGCAGACAATGATGCTCGGCGCTCGTAGTGAATCCTTACCATATCAATGGCCCGTCACTCCGGATAGATTTCTGTACCAACACGAACGGGTTAGTAATGCACTTCACCCCTTGCCGTCGACAGGGCCGCACTGGGCACTCTGGGCAGGGCAATAGGCCTAAATCAAAACGACAACTTTTAATTCAAAGTGATGTCTACATTCGTTCATATTGCTTACTGTTGCTTAGAAAAAAAATCAACACGAAAACTAATTATATTACATCCTTTTTCTTGTATATTTTTTTATAGTAAATCCGCACAAGAGTCCCAACTGCTCCCAACCGTCTAGAGCCAGTGAGACTATGGCATCCCCAATGGAGGTATGTTGTGAGGAAGAAGGTAGTGGGGAGGGGAAAGAGATGGGAAAGAATAAGGTTGGGAAGTACCTGGATATTCAGATCTGGTCACCAAACACAGCTAACGCCATTTCAACCAACGTTTCGATTCTTAATGGTGGTCTTTCACCAGGGCGATACAAGTATCTACGACTCTGGAACGTGCCGCAAATACACTTTTTTATTATTTTATATCGAATTAAATGTGTTATGACATATATTAAATGAATAAAAGTTATTGGCGCACGCCGGGTTTGAACCCACATCCTTTGGATTCGTAGTCGAGCGCCTTACCACTCGACTACGAAGGTCGTCAAAATCGTAACCTAAACTAACCTTACCTAATCCAACCTAACCTAACCACAGAATAAAATAAATCCTAACGCGTCGCACATCATATGCTGTTGGAGCAATGAATATAGATTAGTGTATTTAAAAACATATATTTAAAAAGCAGTGTCAGCCACTGCCGCAGTTATTTTCGTGAAAGACACACATTCACATCCACAGCAGAGTATTGGCAGATTTGTTCAGAGTTGTGAGAGCGCGCTTACGTTGCTTATATTCGCGTCAGTACTTACTGCGCGTTGGTTTTGGGGTGGGGGGCTGGCAATTTTAGTTTCTTTCTTTTTTTAAATGTTGTGCTCTACGCATTCGTGGTCGATTTTTGTAATTCTGTTTGCACTTTGCTCTCATATATTATGAAAAAATGGTAAAATTTTAAACTTTTTATATTCAGTCTCAACATCTTTTTGAGTTTTTAAAATACGCACTCTCCTTTTAAAAACATTTTTGTTGATGAGAAAGTGAATGGAAGAAGAAGTCGAGGACGCCCGAGGAAGACATGGCACGATCAAGTAAATCAAATACTTGAATCGGGTCATGGGAAGAGTCTGAATAACAGAAGAGTATGTATGAGACAATGTATGAATGTGAATGAAGCAAGAAGTGTGTGCCAAGACAAAGTTATATGGCGGTCCGTCTTCTCTGCCTACCCCTGCGGGGAAACGGTGTGATGGTTAGTTAGTTAGTTAGAGGGATGATCTCGTTTATGGACACGTGTCGAATCCAGAAAGTCGAATATCCTGGGTTTAATTTTTAGGTTTTTTATAAAAAAACAATAACTAGGGCGTATACAATAAAAATAAATAAACTATTATTATTTTTGTTAACAAAAAAATGATTTTTAGTCAAAAGTTCTGCTAGGTAATTTGACGTTTCGAGGTAGTTTGACTAAAAATCGTTTTTTAAATTTTAAATAATAATAATTATTGTTTTAAAAAAAACCCAAAAATTAAAATTGAGTTCTTCAAAATAAACTTTATAGCAGTTCGTAATGTCTGGTCGCCACAAATCTTGGATCAGAACTTTATGTTGTTTTGATTATTTTTCTCTAAAACGAAATTAAGACTGGTTGCGCTGTATCTATTTTTGGACAAGTTATTGAAATTTTAAATAACTTCGACAGCAGCTGTCGCTCGTTTGGGTGCGATTAGCTCCCGAACTCAGCACCGATTTTGACGACGTCAGAAAGAAATAAAATATGTACCACTGACTACTGCACGCATTATTATTATTATTTTATTCTTTGTATTTTTTCGGAATTACCTTTGTATAATTTTTTGTGGATAGTGGCGCTCTGTTCATAAACACTATTCTAAAAACCTTACTTACCGGAAAATTATTAATTTATTGATTAATTGAACCCTGTTAATGAAATATAATATTTTTTAAATTAGTGCTTTATTAATCAGATTTCATATCGCCATTGTTTTCGTAATAACAATTACGACGTTCCATTTTTAAAATAAATCATACTAAGCCCTGATATTCCCAGTTCAGTCCTGTTCACCACACAAAACTTGGGACGTACTAGTAATTGCATTCCCGTGTCTGCCAATGGAGATACGATACACGTTTGATAACTAATCTGGGAGCTCCGAGTCCTTTAGCTTTCCTAAGTCGTACCAATAAGTCAAAATTCCCAAATCATCCGTGCGGCCATCGATGTATTCTGCACATTAATCGAATGAACTTTTTTCGATAGTGCCAAACGGAAAAAGCTTCACTTGATTAGCTGAAGACGAAACTTAACTGAGGTTGAACAATACAAGACAAGCCAATATATTTTTGAGCTGGTGAACTTAAAGCTCAGGGCAAAAAGGTGAAAGTTAAATGTGTTATTGTTTTACAATCTTGTGTTGCGTGTTGTGACATTTTTATCTGTGGGCGTGTGGGTACTTTTCGTTCATGTTAGTGCAATTACATTATTATTATTGCACTAATGAATATGAAGGTTTGGAATTAGGCGTATAGATGGAGTATGTAGTATGGGTGGCGGGTACGAGAAGAGCAAACGAGAAGGTATTATTGCTTTGTGATTGACAGGCGAGCTTTTGCTTTGTGTGGTACATATTTAGAGCCTTCGTTGTCTTTTTAGACTTGCTCCTGACAGCTGGTGAGCCGATTTTAATCATTTAATGGGAATAACGACCAGCAAGTTTACTTTTACTGCTCACCGACAGAAATAGACAGTCTGAAAATCCGCATGACTGAGTGTCTAGAAGCGATCACTCTCTGGATGACCTCAAATAGACTGAAATTGAACCCTTAAAAGACAGAGTTTCTCTGGACCGCCACAAGCAGACGTCAGCAAAACATCGATAACTCCCCAATAGCTGTCTCAGGAAGTGACATTATTCCAAAGACATCCATCAAACTTCTGGGTGTTAATCTGGATGCTGATTTCTCCCTTAAATCCCAAATTAACAGGACTGTGAGCACAGGGTTCTTTCAACCAAGACAAATAAAATCAGTGCGAAGAAACCTGCCAACAGAGGCAACCAAACTACTTGTAAACTCGTACGTCGTTTCGCGTTTAGATTACTGCAACGGAATATACGCTAGTCTTCCTAAATATCAAATTAACAAACTACAACTAGTCTTCAACGCCGCGGCAAGACTTATCACCGGCGTATCAAAATATTCCCATATCTCAGAGCACCTCAAAAATCTTCACTGGCTTAAATGTCCCGAAAGAATCCAGTTTAAGCTTTGCTGGATGGTTTTCAAATCAATTAACGGAATGGCTCCGGCTTATTTATCGGAATTGTGTATTCCTGAAGATTCCGATTCGCGACAGTTAACTCTTAGATCGGCAATGTCATCGGCTATCGGAAGGTTGAAAGAACCAAAGCGCACACCAGACACTAAGTTCGGAGAGCGCGCCTTCGGAGTGTCAGGTCCTAAAGCCTGGAATGGACTACCACATGATCTGAGAGTAATAAAAGACTCAACAGAGTTCAGAGCCAAACTCAAAACTCATTTTTTCAGAAAATCAAATCCATAATCAAGATGTAACAAGCCCAATAGAACCAAGAAAACTTTTCAGACTCTCATTCCTTAAATTCATTAGAAGATTATCACCATTATCTGTTCTTCACTACGAAAAATTAAAAATACCTCCGATATACTTTATTTTAAATTTGCCCTCATGCCCTAAAAATGAAAAAATAATAATAAAGAAATATAAAAAAAATTACGAAACAAAATAAAAAAATAAATAAAAATTTAAGTTATTCTAAATTTTTAGTTATTATGATATGGTGATTGTGTCCTGCCAGAAGTGACCTGCCAGGTAAGTATGATGCTGTATATTTATATAAACTAAGAATTAATATTAAGTAGAAATTAAGATTTGTACAGCGCCCTTGAGGTGATTTTTCACAAAAACGGCGCTATACAAATTATCCAAATATTATTATTATTATTATTAACAGCTTGAAGTACGTAAGTGCTTACACGCGTATTTTTGAAAGTGTAAATATATTTTTTGCAATCATTTTATATTATTTAAAACAATATTTTACATACTTTTATGCGAGTATGGCAGGGTAGGCGGTGCTTATGTGCCTTTACGGAATGCAGTTATTATATATAACAATTTCGTATTATCGTCTGGTGAAAACGCTGGGTTCACAATCGGGATCTAGACCAACAGAAACTAGTGCCTACTAAGCTTTTAGGTATGTTTAGAAGATCCTTCTATCATCGGTCCCTTTTAATATAATTGCATCTGTTCACCCTCCGAGTACAATATACAAGAGAGAGCGCTGCTGTAGTCAGTTTTGATGAGGTTCGTCGGACTCGGCTAGACCTGGGAATGGCTAGGACTAGGGTTAGGGTATTTAAACATTCATTCATAGCACATGTCGAAATAATGTTTTTCTTATTTCGTATTACCACTTTTTCAAAGTATTGTTATAAACCAAAATATAGCATGTAACCTAATAAGCCGTTAAGTTATGTTCATTTCAACTCTTGATGTATGAGGCATGAACTGGCAGAGGAAGGATGAAAGTAGACTGAGTGCTGTAGAAATGAGATCCCTGAAGAGTATGTGCGGTAAAACCATGTATGACCGTGTTAAAAATGTGGATATCCGGAAAGAATGAAAGATATCAAGAAAGGGACGCTTAGATGGTTTGTGAATGTAAAGCGGACAGACGATCAAAGGAGTGTGAAAAGAATATGTGATGCGAAAGTGAATGGAGGAAGAAGTCGAGGACGCCCGAGGAAGACATGGCTTGATCAAGTCCATCAAATACTTGAGTCGGGCCATGTCAAGAGTCGGAATTACAGAAAGAGGATGTTTTTGAATGAAGCAAGGAGTGTGTGCCAAGACAGAGTTGTATGGCGGTCCGTCTTCCTGTCTACCCCTGCGGGGAAATGGCGTGATGGTTAGTTAGTTAGTTTTAATACACGGTGTCGACTGCACTTCTCACTGTTTTTACTACCTTTCCATACTGAACTGAGCTGAAAAAACATCAAAATCGTCATCATCAAAAGCGGTTAATTGCGCAACTTGAAATATGTATTTCGCAACATTGCATTAAATTTGTTATTTTTATAATGACGACATAGCGCGAGAACATTGCATACATGACGTGGCTACAATGCGCATAGACAATAACTATTATCAGAGACAGTAAATTGTAAATGTCGTGTGTACGAAAACACTCGTGAAAACGCCTTCACACATTTACACTTTCGCAACCAGTATTCATTTGAACCACATACATTTTTATACTTGATAAATTGACTTGTTTCTTGTAAATATATTTAATATCTTACAATCTTCATTTAAAAAAATAAAATAGTAATTTATTGGACAGTAGCCAATCTAATACAATGTTCAGTTAGTGGAAGAATTAGTTTTTCTTCGTAAAACCGAAACAAACAGGTATATTAGGCTTAGATAAATTAAATAATGTAGTTACGTTACTGAGACAACGCGCGTGAATGTGTTAAACCGAGTCCAAAAAACATTCCTGAGATTTACTGCGTTTAGTATCACACAAACATTCGTTCGACAGACAAGCTGTCACGGGAAAACAGGAGCTCTTCAACCGAAATAATGTGAGATAGCGAATGCAGATATACATAGGTGTGTGGAAGACAACCGCTTCCGTACGTCTTACTCTACTTGGCTAGTCGTTCAGCAAGTTCGTCGGGGAAGAGAGATTATAACAGTAACGTTCATATAGCTATCTCATCCGTACCACACATTCTGTTTAGTATTGCTATCCTTTTCATAAGTGTTATGAGCTTTGAAACTTAAATCAAGACCGTGTCACATTTATCGTTCGATTAATATGAATATGACGTGTTTTGCATTTTATGTCTATGAAATTAGAAGTAAATTTTACAAAATATAGCGGATAGAGTGGGGGATACTCTTAAGTATCGTTTTAGTAAAAGACGAGTTTTCAGATTTCAAACTTTCCTTGAAATGGCTTTATTCATGTTTGGTGACCAAATTTGAATAGCCAGATACTTCCCCACCTTCCTGTTCTCATCCACTACCTTCAACCTTACAACCTTGGAATAACAATAAATGAAGAGAGAACTAATTATTTTTACCCAACCTATACAAATTTGGGATAAATCACTTTCTCCGGGTTTTTACGTCGTACACCATGAGAAAGAAAGAGACATAAAAAAATACCAAATTATCACACCGCTTTAAAGTATTTTAAGTAATTTCTTCGTGTCCCGCGTCTCCGTTGACTTCGCCCACACGTTTTGATATGCGACATAAATTGACATACCTCAACGGCATTTTACGTTATATGCTATATGTTTGTTTATAACTATAGTGTTAAAAAGTGGTAATACGAATAAAAAAAATGATTCTATCTACAAGTGCTATGAATGGATGTATAAATACCCAAGCCCTAGTCCTAGCCACGCCCAGGTCTAGCCGAGTCCGGCAAATTTCATGAAAACCGACTACAGCAGCGCTCCCTCTTGTATATCATTGCTCTGAGCTTACAACATACTCCAGTTGTGGATGCCATAGCCCCCTGGCTCTTGACGGTTGGGAGCAGTCGTGACTCTTTTGCGGTATTCATTATAAAAAAATTAAATAAAATAAATGCAAGAAATGGAATCAGTTTCCAGCCGTTTACATTGAACATTGATATACTCGTATTTATTTATTTTTCATGTTTTTTAGTGCATACAATCTGACATCTACTTATTTCACCCTGGTTTCGGGTGGAAAAGTGTTGAAACGCGCGTAAGGAGCACAGCCAGCACTTGTTTAATGAATAAACTAACGCTTCGCGGTTTAACAGTTTAAGTTGTAATCGCCTCCGCGTATTTCCAAGAGCATTATAATCTCCAGCGGCATTCCCCGCGGTCCACTAACGCGTTTCCCAGCGGCGGCGTCTAGTGTCCCGCAATAGATTTCGTTGATTTGTAGCTGCCTTTGGTTATTCAGCTCCGGACAAGTGTGGCGGAGTGTAGAGGGTAGAGGACACAGAGGATGGCACGGAGGATGGCGGCGCTGGTCCAATTTGCACATTCTTCAGCGCGTGAAGATTTATCTGCTGCGGGGCGGGCGATCATGGGCGCCAATTAGCGGAGAAGCGGCGCCCGTAACGACCAGGGCTTGAGACTTGGAACTTTCGGACTACCGCTGCCGCCTTGGGTTGCGGTTTGCGATGTCAAAAGAGCCAAGTTGTCTACAATTATTGTTGGAAAAATTATACCCCATGATTGTTTAGTACTAGTGGTCAGTCCCGTCCTTAACGGGTCTGAACCCAGATTAAAAAAACCTGCCTGGAAAATTATTGGAAAGGAGTGTGAAAAGAATATATGGAAGAAGAAATCGAGGACGCCCGAGGAAGATATAGCACGATCAAGTAAATCAAATACTTGAATCGGGTCATCTGAAGAGTCAGAATAACAGAAGAGTATGTATAAGACGATGTATGAGTGTAAATTAAGCAAGGAGTGTGTGCCAAGACAGAATTATATGGCGGTCCGTCCTTCCTGCCTACCCCTGCGTGATGGTTAGTTTGTTAGTTAATTAGTGCCTGGGAATTTAATAATGACGAATTTATTTTACAGAAGCTTTTTCAATTTGAAACATATAAGACGGCCTCCGTAGTCAAGGGATTAGGACGCTTGACTACGAATCCAGAGGTCGCGGACTCAAATAAATTTGATTAAATTAATAAGTGTTATTCCACACATAATTACCCATTATGAGAATGGTAAAAGTTAAAACTAATTTATACCAAAACTAAGTCATCATTTAATGTACTGTTTCTAATATATCGATATTATATGTTTTCATTTTTCATTACTGTAAACTATACTTAAATAAAGATTATTATTATTGATTTGGGCACGTAGAGTGACTGAACGAAGAAAGGATTGTGAAAAGAATATATGATGCGAAAGTGAATGGAAGAAGAAGTCGAGGACGCCCGAGGAAGACATGGCACGATCACGTAAATCAAATACTTGATTTGGATCATGTGAAGAGTCAGAATAACAGAAGAGTATGTATGAGACGATGTATGAGTGTGAATGAAGCAAGGAGTGTGTGCCAAGACAGAGTTATATGGCGGTCCGTCCCCTCTGCCTACCCCTGCGGAGGAACGGCGTGATGGTTAGTTAGTTAGTTATTATTATAATTACCAATACTCTTGCGTTGAGTTGATTGCCTCTGTTCTAGAATAAAAAAAAACAACGTTCGTATCAAAATTATAAAAAGCACGACCGAATGTCAAAAGTAAACCATAACCACCACGACCTAGCTAGCAATTAAAAGTTCACGCTATCAAAATGAATAGAGAGTTGCGCATTTGGAGCTTATTTAATGGTGGCAGACGTTGATTAGCTTTGTTTAGAGTAAGATCATCTGATATGGATATTTCAGGCTCAATTGCTCAATTCATAATTACACTGTGGCATTCCAATTAATCTAGAATAGCATCGCTGTGAAAACATCATTAAAAACTGTATAATCATCTCTGCAGTAACACGAACCGTACTACACGGGCGGGCGATGATAGCGGGCCTTAGCACAAAGTGATTTAATTAAAGTAAAACAAATATAATTAGTAAATAAAAACATTAATATTACAAAAAAAGGTTTTGACTGTTCGACTAGGAAAATTTCTCTTTTTAGGACAGCCAAATTTAAGTGTTACATTATTTGTTTTGGTTTTATTCTTGGAGTAATAATATATGGAGAGAGAGCTAATTCTTTTTACCCAACCTATACAAACTTGCGATAAATCACATTCTCCGGGTTTTTACGTGGTACACCATGAGAGAGAAAGGGACAACAAAAATAACACACCGCTTTTATTTACTGTAAGGATGATCTTGGTCTCCCGCGTCTCCGGAGACTCCGCCCACATATTTTCATATGCGATTAAACTCGACACAACTAAACAATTTTTAGGTTAAATGCTATATTTGTGAAAAAGTGGTTATACGAATAAACAAAACATTATGTCGACATGTGCTATGAATGGATACATAAATACCCTAGCTCTAGTCTTAGCCACGCCCAGGTCTGCAGAGTCCGGCAAAAATCAAAGGCAAAAAAGTATAACGCGTTCATTGCTGACACCGCGCGTCGTGCGTTGATAGAAATGTTACCGATATATTCTAGATCATATGACGCACGTCATGAATACTTCTACATTAATTCACTTAAAAGTAGAAGGCCAATAATTGATAAGATATCTTTGTATAAAATAATTCACGGTCATCTCGATACTACAGTATGTTTTAGCAGTATTGAAATAAATGTTCCTAATTCTTATTGTTTAAGACGCCATAGCACATTCCACCTGAGTGCATTCAGAAATAAAATTGCCTACTATAGTCCTCTGTCTCAAATGTGTCAACTATATAATAAGATAAAGTGAACTAATGTAGACATTTTTGTCGATTATTTGTACAGTTTTAGAAAAAAAATTCCTGTTATTGCCTGAAATATGTAACAATGATTGTGTTAATAATATCGTGTATAACTTTTGTCTCTCTTTGTGAATTTTGCTTTTATTTGCGACCGGTCGGTAGCTGAGTGGACAAACGCGTCGGATTCCCACCCGGGCGTCGTGCGTTCAATCCCTCTGCTGGCTAAGTCCTCCATCATTGCACAAGCAATATCTTCCGCTTCTTATGATGGCAGTAAGAGTTTTTCAAATATTGTCAGGTTATTCGCAACCCGGGAATGTTAGTCTTTCTTTTTAAGAATAAAAAAAAAGTATTATTTTTCATTAATTGAGTTTTTGTAATTTTATTTTGATGCATTATTTGTGTTCGTATTTTTTTTTTTTTTGAATTGTACACTAACTGAGTTTTTATAACTGGATTATATGATGTGTAAGTATAAATAAATGAAGACTCAGTACTTAAATTAATCAACACGGTGTTTTGAGTGTCCGTTTTCATTGCCCGCCAGTGTAGTGTCTTGTATCTAGCAGTAATTAAAGCGAAATATTCAAAGGGGGAAAGTTTCAGCCATTATCAGACCATCAAATGACTTAATATTATGCAGATAATGAACTATTTTAATCAGCTTTGAATGGCGGAATAGCTGACGATGCTCCGGCGCGGCACGGGATAAACGCTCCACCCTTCTAGCGTTTGCTTTCCTTATTATGCAATAAAATTTCCGAAATGGCCTTAATTAGCAGCGCTTTTGGACCAAGATAAAGCCTGCGGAGGCCTTTGTTTAACCCCCGAATGACCGAGCGCTAAATTAATTAAGTAGGGGGAAAATTAATTCTAAATCGACCCGAACGAGTACCTACCCACTGGAATGTTTTCAGGTTGATAATGAAACTGTCAAAGGTATTAATTAATCTTACAGCAGCGGGGGTCTACCTCTCTACTTCAATTATATTTTTAATAATTTAAAAAACAGGTGTCCCTTTATTAAATAAACCGATTTAATTATATTAGGATCTCTGAATTATTTTTTATGATTTTATATATATATATATAATGTTTTTTGACAGTATGAAAGATCTAATGTTTCTCGTGTCTAGGATGAACCAAGTATGTATGCAGAATGAGTTAATGATGAATGTAAGTAAGTCCAAAGTCGTGGTGTTTGAAAGAGAGAGTACGAGATGGGCATGCAATGTAGTGAATGATAAATAATTGGAGTGGATGAGTTGTATTTAGGAAGTATCTTTACAATAGACGGAAAGACTGATAAGGATATTAAAAGAAGGGTGAATGCAGGAAACTTTGTCCGAAGAAGAACCCCAATGTATGGCAAACTGGCAGAGTAAGAGTGAACGTAGACTGAATGCTGTAAAAATGAGATACCTGAGGCATATGTGCGTAAAATCATGTATGACCTTCTTGTTAAAAAAAAAAAACGCAAGGCCGATGTAAGCGTAATGAATAGGATCAAAAAAGGGACGCTTAGATGGTTTGGGCATGTAGAGCGAATGAACAAAGTAAGGAGTGTGACACGAAAGTGAATGGAAGAAGAGGTCGGGGACGCCCGAGAAAGATATGGCACGATCATAAATAATTGAGTCGGGCCATGTCAAGAGTCAGAATAACAAAGCGATTTTAAGCAATGTTTCGATTCTGAATGGTGGTTTTTCATCAGGGCGATACTGGGAGAATCTATTACTCTGGCATCTACATCTCGTAAATGGCAAATTACGAATGACAATGATGGGTTGATTTACTTTTAAATGCAAATATATTTGGTAGCAAAATTTGGACATCGGCGCTTTAAG
This sequence comes from Drusus annulatus, assembly GCA_022651775.1. NCBI lineage: Eukaryota > Metazoa > Arthropoda > Insecta > Trichoptera > Limnephilidae > Drusus > Drusus annulatus. The sequence continues at coordinate 1,307,965 of JAGWCC010000160.1, read as the reverse complement.
AAATAAAAATAATAATAAAAAATTAAATTAAAAAAAATATTAATAATTTTAAAAAAATAAAAGGATCACAAAGATCGTTTTTCGACCGCAAAACTCATTGTACCTACCCAAAAACAAGTGAGAAACCGATGTAATTGTACTGTGGGCTTGTCTGCGTGTCCGAAGTAAGGTAAAATTTATGTTACTTCGTGTAAAACTGATCGATTTTATCGGCCCGTTCGGAACACACGAGATGAAAAGTCTCTTGGAAATTTAATATTAGTTTTCATTCAAATCTAGGTATTTCCTGCTCAGTGCTATCTAGCTAAAACAAATTTGCAGTAAATGAACCGAAATTATTTTTAAGGGTTGTGTGAGGGTTATCATTAAAACAAAAAAAAATAAACTACCCCTTTACATATAAACACTTCGCTTACTCAAAGAATGGATTATGCCTTTTTTAAATTTCACTGTTGTTACTATTGTCACACTAATTATGCCTATGAATTATTATTATTTTAAACCAAGAACGTCAAGATTAAACAATGAAATAGGTAAACATCACATAACATTTTCCCAATTTTTTTAAAATGGATTTATTGCAAAAAGCCATGGCTGATGATTCTTTTATTTCTTTATTGTTAAAACAAAAATATAATATAATTAAATTTAACCAAGCTAAACCTTTTTTGTGATATTATTTTGACATTTTATTTGTTCGGCCATCGGATCACTATTGTGTTGTTGCATGCACCAAGTTTCAGTTAGATACATAAACATTGTTGTTTGTAACAAAATAATTTATAAGCTTTAAAGTACACCATATAGGTGGTACCCACACATTTTTTAAAGATATTTACACGCCGATTGTATATGATAATATATTATTTTGTTAAATGCTTTTATCTAAATATTTTGTTAGTGGTTTATAATTAAATAACAAATAATAATTTTTTAAAAAATTTCAAAAAGTCGGTTACATCCACTTACAAATGACTATTAAAATAGGAATATAATTAACGTCAGAGTAGATTTGTGTATGTTAGTTATATGTGTGTTTTTTAAATATATATAATTATGATTTTAAACGTACTGATGATATGCAGTGCTTCCTTAATGAAAGAACTGCTTGTTCAATCGGCATAATTAAAAACATATGGCCAGACAGCCGAATGTAAAAATACTCATATGTTCTTGTCATCTCCAAACCTTGGGTAATTGGCTTAGAAGACACACTACGACGGTCTCCGTGGTCGGGTGGTAAGACTCTCGACTACGAATCCATAGGACGCGGGTTCAATCCCGGCGCGCGCAAATAAATGTTATTTAATTGATAAATCATAACACATTTAATTCGCATAAAATAGTATATAGTGTATTTGTATTTTCGCAGCACGTTCCAGGGTGGTAGATACTCTAAGTTTCGCCTTGGTGAAAGACCACCATTTAGAATCGAAATGTTGCTTCAAATGACTTCAGGCGTGTGTAATAATCGCTATGCGACCAATGACGTTACAAATATATAGACATGTTATAGCCTTAAAATATTAACACAAAATGTGACAAGTAAAAAACTCACTTGCACTACCAGTAAATTCATGATTAAAATATCGGTCATGTATCGTCATGTCTGAGAAAGATATACATTCAAATAATATGTGTGTATGAACGAAACAAATGTAGGATCGGAATGCTCTGGTAAGAATGAGATAGCACTTCGCTTACTCGCTTACGCGAAGATGTCATTATGTTGGTCAACAATGGAGATAGTTGTGTTGTCTAAAATAATAAGTAATTTACGCGTACTTAGAAATGCAATGTTATTCCTTGGCTTTTAGTAGTCTTTGCAGTGTAATTGAAACACTTTCTCATCACACACGAGGGCATTTTGGCACTTATTTTTGTAATTTGATTAGATATAGTAAACGACTTCAAGCGACGCGTGACAGTTTAGTACTAAATCGTCTTAAACACCGAGCACACCAACTAGCGTGGTTTTCGCTTGCCACTTTGAGAGCGCTACAACGTGTCTATATATTTGTAACGTCATTGTGTGCGACCGACAGAATGGTACTTGGGTAAGGCGCGCTTTTGTTTGAGGATGTTGAATAAAATATAATCACTTCCTCTTGAATACTTTTTATAAGAAGAATTTATATAATATTAGTAATTAAACCTTTAACTGAACATGGTTTACTACCGCACGGGAATGCGATGAGAATGGGAATGTGGAATGAATAATAGTAGTAATATAATAGTAGAGAGTGTTTTTACAGAAATGCTCTGCTTTTATACCTACCTGCATGGTCAAACTTAAAGTATCAGAGTCCAAACACGTGATCTATGGAATAATACATGTTAAAACTTATTTTAGAAAGCGATGTTAGGATATAATTTATGAGACAGAAAGACGTTAAGGGATGCAATTAAGATACAATAGGATATTGGTATGAATGCTTAGTGACATGGGTAAGTTTAGCACATGTGCTAAACTGGTTGGCCCATTTCACGTGTTTAGTAACCATATCTGAATCCCACTACCTTCAGCCTCACAACATACCCCGATTGGTGATGCCACAGTCTCACTGTCTCTAGATTGTTGGGATCAGTTCCCTGATAGTTGGGACTTTTTTCAGTATTAACTATAAAAATAAAATGCCTTTGTATTCGTTCACGTTCTATTGAATTACGGAATAATACAATAGGTAGGTGAAGTCAAAATGTTAGAAAACAAGATTCCACTAAGTGTTCCTTATAATAAATCAAGAACTCAAGCTGACGATAGACACAAATCCAACGTCTCTATCCACCGACTTTCGAGCGGCGATCGAGTCAAAATTAATTTTTAACGATTTTACGAATTTAAATATTGAAAAACTTCTAGTAATTTTGACACTAGAATCGAGGAGCACCAGGGGTGTTAAAATATTATTATTATTCTAAATCTGGTGACCATATTTTGGAAACAATTCATTATTTCGATATAAATAAGGGTTTACATATTTTATTTACAAATTCCAGGAGTTTACAATTGAATAAAATTGAAATTTTAACAGTGAATTAAATATCGTTAATAATCAAGTCCTTTTGTAAAGAGCCACTTCCTTAATTTGTTTTCTCAATAATATCTAATTAGTTAGCCCCTTCCTCTATTTCTCTCCCACCACAGGCAGTGTAGTCAGTTTTTGGTGATTTTTACCGGACTCGGCAGACCTGGGTGTGGCTATGACTAAGACTAGGGTTATTTATACATCCACTCATAGCACATATCGACATAATGTTTTTGTTTATTCGTATAACCACCTTTTCACGGTATTGTTATCAACAAAAATAAAGCATATAACCTAAAAAACCGTTTAGTTTTGTCAAGTTTAGTGGCATAATAAAACAAATGTGGGCGGAGTCCCGCGGTGACCCAGGAGACCAAGATCATCGTTACAGTACATAGGAGCGGTGTATTGTATTTGCTGTCTCTTTCTCTCTCGCGGTGTACGACGTGAAAACCCGGAGAAAGTGATTTATCGCAAGTTTGTATAGGCTGGGTAAATATAATTAGCTCTCTCTCCATATATTATTACTTCAAGCTTGTAACATATACCTATGTCATTTTATTTTTAGTATAATAATACTAATATTTGGATAATTTGTATAGCTCCGTTTTCGTTAAAAATCACCTTAAGTATACTTTGTATCCTGGAGAATGAACCATTGGTTCTGAAACATGTAGATAATGTATTATTTAAAACAGTGGTCGACAATAAGGCCAGGAGCGCACGGGTGACTTTAGTCACGGCAACAGTTTCGTCACCATCTCCAAATCTATTTAAGTGTATGGAGGTCCGCGCACGCAGCGACCTGACATTGGAGTGAATCTTTAGTTCCACTGGCCGGCGACTTTTAAGTGAAGAAAGTGTCGCCGTGTCTGTAGAGAGTACTTTTGTATGGGCGGTCGCGCACGGGTGACAAAATGTCATTCGGTGACTCGTCCGCCTGTTAGAAATCCATTGCCGGAATGAAAGGGTGATGGGCGGCAGTCACTCACCGTGTGCGTGCTCGATTGGAAGACAGTGACAGTGAAGAAACTTTTTTTTGTTTTGTTTTTAGTGACAGCTGTTTTGACGATTTTTGCAGTATAGAATATCAACGCGATATGGAAGCCAACAAGAAATGTTTCAATGCTCTATAAATGACAACATAATATCATTCATTATGTTATTTACTCTGCCAAGATCATTGATGCATGGAATTAATTATGACTAATTGGTAGATACATTTAATTCATTACTGAATAATTAATTATATGGAAACCTAATTATGATTAAACAAATGTTAAAACATTATTTATTTGGCGCATCCTAATTTTGGCTTTAAATTATTTTAATTAGTTGAATTTTAATATCATTTGATTGAACTAACTAACTAACCATCACGCCGTTTCTCTGCAGGATTAGGCAGAGAGGACGGACCGCCGCCATACAACTCTGTCTTGCCACACACTCCTTGCTTCGTTCAAATTCATACATCGTCTCATACATACTCTTCTGCTATTCCGACCCTTCACGTGGCCCGATTCAAGTGTTTGATTCACTTGATCGTGCCATGTCTTACTCGGGTATCCCCGACTTCTTCTTCTATTCACTAACGTACCGTATATTCTTTTCACACTCCTTTCTTCGTGTATTCGCTCTACATGCCCAAACCATCTAAGCGTCCCTTTCTTGATCCTATTCATTACGCTTACATCAGCTTTGCATTATTTCCGGATATCAACATTTTTAACATGATCATACATGATTTTACCGAGCATACGTCTCAGGGATCTCATTTCCACAGCATTCAGTCTACTTTCATCATTCCTCTGCCAGTTCCATGCTTCACTGCCATACATCAGGGTTGGTATAAGCACTCCATTGTGGACCGCTAGCTTCACTTCTTTGGACAATTTATTATTAGCGCCGACAGCGTTCAGTCCTCCATTAATGGAGTTTCCTGCATTCACCCTTCTTTCAACATCCCAATCGGCCTTTCCATCACTCGTAAACATACTTCCTAAATACACAAACTCATCCACTTGCTCCAAGTATTCATCATTCACAACTCAGATGCACGCTGTTCTCGTATTCTCTTTCAAACACCATGACTTTGGACTTACTTAAATTCATAATCATCTCATTCTCCATACACACTTGGCATGTTATTTGATTTCTGTGTGAATAATTACAATAGATTTTACCACAATCTATTGTTGAATTTTAACAATTATCATTTTGTAAAAAAATATGCATTCAAAAAATTGAGGAAAAATCGTTATGGGGGGAAACAGATTTCAAAGAAAAGTACCTCGCAGAACGAAAATTTCAATATTAATTGGTTTTTACCCTAATTATTGATTAAACAGTGAACTAAAATCATGTAAATAAGTCGTTCCCATGTGGCGTAACCTTAGAGTACATAGAGTGGTACCTATCCAAGGCAGTATAGTCAGTTTTTGATGATTTTTGCAGGACTCGGCAGACTTGGGCTTGGCTAGGACTAGGGTTGGGTATTTATGCATTCATAGCACATGTCAACATAATGTTTTTGTTTATTCGTATAACCACTTTTTTACAATATTGTTATCAACAAAAATATAGCATATAACCTTGAAGTAACAATATATGGAGGGAGAGCTAATTATTTTTACCCAACCTACACAAACTTAAAAATCACTTTTTCCGGGCTTTTACGGCGTACACCATGAGAGAAAAAGAGACAACAAATGTCTTGGCCCGCTTCTATATACTGTCATAATGATCTTAAGGTGCTGGTTCCTTGAAGTAACACTGGCGGGACTCCGCCCACATTTTTTATTATGCCACTAAACTTGACACAACTAAACGGTTTTTCAGGTTAGATGCTATATTTTTTTTGACAAAAATATTGTGAAAAAGTGGCTATACGAATACACAAAAACATTATGTCGATATGTGATATGAATGGATGTATAAATACCGTAGCCTTAGTCTTAGCCACGCCCGACTGCGCCGAGTCATGTTAAAATCATCAAAAACAAGTCCAAAACTGACTTCACTGCCTTGGATAGATACTACTCTATGTACTCTAAGCATATAACCTAAAAAACCGTTTAGTTGTGTCCAGTTTAGTCGCATATGAATACATAAGGGCGGAGTCCCCGGAGACACGGTAGACCAAGATCTTTCTTCCAGTACATAAAAGCGGTGTGTTATTTTTACTATCTCTTTCTCTCTCGTGATGTACGACGTAAAAACCCGGAGAAAATAATTTATCGAAAGTTTGTATGGGTTGGGTAAAAAGAATTAGCTCTCTCTCCATACATTGCTAGTCCAAGGGCTTAACTACAGTTTGATAATGGACTCAAAAGCCGAAATATCTATCATTCAAAATAAAAACTAAAATAAGCAGATCTAAATAAAAATAATATAAAAATTGAATTTGATATAATTAGATTATTAAAATTTAAATAGACCTCTAGAAATGAAACACAAAAATAAGAAGAAAAAAAAAAGTTTTCACTTTTTATTTATTTTAAAGTCGACCGGTTTCGGAATAACCGTTCCTTCATCAGGGCGATATATATTCTTTGACATGAAGCACTCACTTTGTGGTAAGACCTAATTATTTCTTTTAATAAAAGTAACATTGTTTTGACACCAATTTATTGAATACATATACCAACCGGTTTCATATCTTCAGTTTCTACCTGAACCTTCTTCAGTGTTGAACAATAGATATTTGTTCAACCCTGAAGAAGGTTCAGGTAGAGCCGAAACTGGTTGGTATATGTATCTAATAAAGTGGTGCCAAAACAAAGTTACTTTTATTTAAAAAAATAAAATATATTCTGTTTATATTTTGTGATCTGCGAAATGTTTGTAATTTAATAAATATTTTCGCCAAAAAAAAGAAAGGCAAAAGTGCTTAAGCGTTATTTTGGGAAGATCACACCAGAGCACATGGAAGAAGCACCACAACAGGAAGTATATTTTAGATAGCTGAAAGGCCACAAAAGTCTTCAGAATCAAACGAGAGTCAATCATTTGATGTAGAAAAAAAAACGTATTTAACTCATTTTTGACCAAAGTGTCGCTGAAGCCCTTTTGTCTTTCCAGCGACGATATGTCGTACCTACTGTTAAAGTACGGTATAAGTCCGTCTCTTTTAAACAGGCACCAAATATATAAAATACGAGTTCGTGAGTCCCAAGGATTCACTTACCTTTTAAAAATGCCCACCCGGTTAGGTTCAGTCGATAGAACGGATCTTTCTTCGTGTTTGAAATTCGTTTATTTTGGTTTAGAGATGACCTTCTTCTTCTTCGTTAAAAATGGGGGTTACAAAAAGGACCCATACTTGCAGGGTTTAAGGAATTTTAACAAAAATACACTCTAAATGCTCTCTCGTATGATATTTGAGAATATTGATTATACGCCCAGGAAAAGCTTGATTAACTTGATGGATAACGTTAGAATTGGGTACTCGTAGTGACAAACTATTATACTAAATTGTTCAATTATCACCGACACTGGAAAATGCGTGGATCCTGCGCGCTGAGAATCCTTCTGTCCAGTCTGATGGCCGAGAAACCTCGCTAGTTCTTTTCTCGATGGTGGCTGCCGGGGATCGTAGCGACTCGGATTATCCATCGCAATATTTAATTTAATTTGCTATTTCACCATAGGCGGTAAATACTGCATTGACTCTAAAAACGTTAACTGCACTATTCGGCGTCCACTGTGAAAACTCTAATATTCACTCCGTTTCGCGGTCGAACGTTGAACGTTGAATCCTGAATCTTGAATAATCCTCCTGGCCGTTTCAGCCCGGGTACGTTGGTCGTTTTGCCCCCACTTTTTGGCTTTTCAGGGGGATAGACAAAACATTACACCATAATAAATAGATTTTTAACTAGCGCGAAAATTCAAAATCGCACTGGATCGAATTTATCATGCTTCATAACACAACATTTTTTTTTTTTAACATTCTGTATATTTTGGGCAAAATGAAGGAGCGGTTGTTCCGAAATCAGTCGGCTTTAAAATAAATAAAAAGTGGTAAAAACAAAGTTTGAAAAAAATATAAATAATGGATAGTCTCAAAGTGATAGCTTCTTACACTAGTTTAAAGCTGTTTGAATTTAAATACTTTTAAATCCCCCTTTCCAAGTTATGAACCTGCAACCTCTAGAGGCCAATTTTCACGGAGTAAAGGGTCAGCTCCCCAAAATACACACTGGTTTTCTAATACAAGCAATACTACAAAGGATTTATCTGTTAATTTTTTACAAGTAGTAGGGGAAATGTATAAGGTTTCCAGTGAATACAATTTTTGAACAGTAATCTTTTAAAATTATTTATAAAATGCATACCGGAATTTTAGTTAAAACGTTCAACAATGGCTGCGCTAGTTTTCAAACTGCACTTTTTACTGACATTTTGGAGTGTTTTTCATTGAATTTAAATGATTGCAGCTTAAATAAAAATTATTCACTGGATACCTTAGACATTTCGTTGACTGCCCATGAAGAATTTACCGACAAATCATTTGCAGTTTTGCTTGTATTAGAAAACTACAAAGTGACGTTAAGCGCCATTTTGGGTACCGAGCCTTAACCGTTCTGCCATTTGGGTTGTTTCAAAATTAAAATCAATATTTAAAATTTCCGAAATTTGCAATCAGCCTTAAATTACCTTTATCTTTATTGTGACTTGCGTAGCTGGAACATGCAATGGTAAATTACAAGAGGTAGAGTTCATTTTAACTGCGAACAAATGCTGTAGTTATATGGAAAATAATAACCTGATTTACTAGTACACTTTGAATTACTACTACGATTGGAAAAAAATATTGCACGCCATTCAAATGAACATTCGGTACAATCAGTCATTCGTGGAAAAGTTCATTAAATCGCTTACAACCGTGGAGCACTAAAAAATTACCATTCATTCGGTACACATATTATTGTGTGCTTTAGTTTGATACGCGGGTAGGCAGGGGCGTGCGCTACAAATGCACCAAAAGAATTTTTGTGTAATGATTAAAGGGCAATAATGTACAACAAAAAAATTTCGTCGGTGTAAGTCCAATACCGCGTATGAGTTAATCATTTCAAAATACGTTTTTTTGGCACCTTCAGTTGAAAGGCGCAAGCCGCATATATCGGTTTAACTAAATACATCCAGTGTGAAATGGAATCGATTTTTGTCCCTCCTGAAAATTTTGACAAATGGTTCTTCCGAGGTATTGAACTTACATCGACGATATGTATTTACATGGCCAGCAACGGGGCGCACCTGACAGCCTAGCAGAGGAAGGTGTTTCTAGCGGGAAATGTTTCTCGCGGGAAAAGAGGAATTTGCACGCTGTCACTTCGGTTTACTCTTCTGTTTTCTCGCTGTTCTCTTATTTTGTTTTATATTGTGTTATCCCTCTGTATGTATATATATAACCGCACACTATGTATATTTTGTTAATTTAAATTTTGTACTCTAATGATGCGTAGGCTAAGCGTAACCGGTTGGTCATTAAAACATCCAACTAAAACAAAGGAACAGAAAGAAAGAGACGGATAATATCAATTGAAATTGGTCGGACATAAAATAATAAATAAAATCTGAGGTCTTATACAACACTAACAAATCCAGAGGTTTCGGGTTCGAACCCGGCGTGCGGAAATAATTTTTATTTAATTATTTTGTGTTGTATCACAAATAATTCATATAAAATAATAAATGGTATATTTGCGGCAAGTTCTAAAGTGGTAGATACTCTAAGTATCATTTTGGTGATAGATCACCATTCAGAATCCAAAAGCTGCTTTAAATGGCTTAAGCCGTGTTTGGTGACCAGATCTGAATAGCCAGGTACTTCCTTGACATTTCTCTTCTCTATCTATCTATCCCTGTTAGATCCACTGGCTTTTCACAAGGTTGGGAGCTGATTGGACTCTTATGCGGAATTCCCAATAAATATTTAAAAAAAAACAAACAAAATTAATTGGTTTACATAATATTTATATAAAATGCAAATTCGACCCGCCCCTGGTCGGGTTTGCGTCTCCGCTAGCGTGTTTATATGCTGTGCTATTTTCTTCGCGATTTTTCTAATACCATTAATTACTTTATTGAGTAACTTCTTGGAGCGGAAAAAAAATAATGCGCGGTATTATAATGGCCTTTGGAAAATGCCTGCTCCATTGTTGACGATTACTCCGCGATGGAATAGCACATAAATTAATTAGCGCTCTTAATGACACCGAACTAAATAATATTAAAGAGAAATTACTTCATTAAAGGCCGATTCTACAAACAATTTATTATAAGAGACGGAAGAGGAACAATGCCGAGAGTTCCTAGATCTTAAGCTCTGAATTAAATTTATGACAGTGAAAAACAACGTCCCTGTTGGAGCAAAGAATCAGCCAATTTTTGTATTTCCTACGGATTTTTCGCCATTTTTTAAGGACTTTTTTTCTTTACAATATTGTTCACTCACTTTTTGTGAAAAGTGTTGATATTTTAATTTTCAATGCGTTTCTGAGACCAGTTACTGAAAGTAGCGAAAAAATCTAGATCTTCCGGTGATCATAATAAATATTTTTGTTGATTAATTTTATAATAATATAAGAAGGCAATTACTTTGCGATTTGACATATTCAATAAAATACAAAGTGTGCGGTTATATATATACGTACATACTGAGTATATATTTATAACCGCACACTCTGTATTTTTTGTTTAGTTTAATTTTATACCCTTATGATCTTTAGGCTAAGCGAAACCAGTCAGTCAAAAAAATTAAAATTAAATCTGTGGTCTTTCTCCTGTGGGGAAACAGTGTTATGGTTAGTTATAAATTACGTTTCTGGTAGAGTGGAGAATCACGCCATTTTGTGCTTTTACAGTTTTTTTCGAGATAACCTTGAAGTAACAATATATGGAGGGATAGCTAATTTGTTTTACCCAACCCATCCGAAATTGTAATAAATCACTTTTTCCGAGTTTTTACATCGTACACCATGAGAGAGAAAGAGACAACAAATTTCTTGGACGGCTTCTAAATACTGTCGTAATGATCTTAAGCTGGTTATTTTCGCTGGTTAACGGCGGGACTCCGCCCACATTTTTTATTTTGCCACTAAACTTGACATAACTAAACGGTTTTTTAGGTTAGATGCTATATTTTTGTTGATAAAAATACTGTGAAAAAGTGGCTATACGAATACACAAAAACATTATGTCGATATGTGATATGAATGGATGTATAAATACCGTAGCCTTAGTCTTAGCCACGCCCATTTGCGCCGAGTCATGTTAAAATCATCAAAAACAAGTCCAAAACTGACTTCACTGGCTTTGGCTTGGGCTACGTCTTGTATACTCTAAGGAAATAACATTATTGAATATGAACTTACTTTTTGTGAAACGTATTAATATTTTAACTTTTCCGTATGATTTAGACAACAATTACTTGAAGTAGCGCTTGCGCCTAGATATTCGTGTGATAATAATAAATTATTTAGTTGATTAACATGTATAATATATTTATTTTTTGATTTGAAAACGCCCAAGTGGGCTTTTACATAAAAAGGCACATTTAAGAGTTATACAAGTGAACATCATTTCTTTATACGAAAGTAAATAATGAGTAGGTAGTAATGATAAGTTTTTTTTACTTAACTCCACACTGGAGGCCCTAAGGGAAATATTTTTTTTCAGGGCCTATGTCATGGGGAAAGGAAGGAGCGAACCTGGGTCTTGAAGAGGCCCATGTTGTAGGACGTAGGAAACACAGAGGCCGACAAATTGTTCCACAGTCGAGTTGTTGAACGCAACAACGAGTCGTAGAAGAGACCCGTTCTATGTACCAATTGTCAACCGTGTACAAATGTTGGGCGCGCGTTTGCCTAGTTTCCCGACTATGCAACGGTGCCGTAGAGATTAATCGCGCAAGTTCCTCGGAGCATCTTCCATTGAAATACCAGTAGAACAAGGAGGGCATTCCCAGCTGACGTGTGTGCTCCAAAGATCACAATCCGTGTATGAAGAAAAGATAATCTATCAAACAAATCGTACGATTCTTCAGACCAGAAGTGGCTGCGAAATTCAAGAGTGGGGAACATTTTTTTTTAAATTTATGATTTAAATCCTTTTATAACGTAGCTCAAATTATTTATTTATTCCACTTTATCGGTTATTTTTATTAAAAAACCACATGAAATATTATCTGTTCAATTCATAGACATAAAATACAAGACACGTCATATTCATACAAATCTTACGAAAAATGTAGCACCACTAATGTTGCACCACTTAATGTTTCACTCGCGTATGAAAAGGATAGCTATACGAAGCGTCTTTCGAAAGTATGTCTCGTTGACTTGGTTTAGTGCAACCAGGCGCGTTATCTCAGTAACGTATCTACATTATTTAATTCATCTAAGGTTCAAGTACGTGTATTGATACAAAGTTGTATTTTACTGATAATAATGAATAAATCATTTAAAGGTCTTAAGACAACTCACTGCTCATCAAAGGACCAAATTGCATGTCTGAGTATAGCGTACATTGACTGGACTAATTAACGAAGACATCTTGATAAACCTGCTATGTGCGTGATCAATTAAAACATAGTTTTCTACGAGAAAGGTATTAAATTAATAATTTAATCACATTAAAATCTGTATCTAGTTGTATGGGCAGATGTACGAGTTTCTACTTCCCGCATCACGATGAGATATAAGATTTTAATAGCTTTAAAAAGTAATTAGACATTTTCTACGAATTTTAATGTCATTAGTCTTTAAACATTGAAAAAATGTGTGAGATAGAAATTATGTCTTAATATCATCTCGATACCACATTATAAATTAATAAAATAAATTCTTAAGGCATGTAAATTTTCAGAATTGGTAATCCTATAGAATGCCTTCATTACGATCACTTACTGTATTATTGAAAAATACTAAAGTTGTCTGAATGTAGAATTATTTGCGAGTCAGCGTGGTTGTTTAAAATTGTTAGTTCAATGTTTCACACCCCTGAATTGTTATATTTAATTGCATTCCACGTACCTGGCAATGAAGTTACAAGACAGTACCTACCGTATTATTGTGGCAATTGTACTTCAACCTCGCAATATTATGCTCCTATGCGACAGATTCAACATCTGGGAAACAAATACTCCGATGTTGTTGATGTACTTAGTACATCAATATCACAATATAAGCACACTTTAGTAAAGTTTTTTTCGTGCAGTAGAGCTAATTTATTTGATGATATCATTTAACTATGGTATGTACCTCCTACTCACTACTGTTTTTTTCACATTGATGTTTGCACTGCTTGAGTATACATTTTTTAATGTAAATATTTGTGTAAAAGCCTTTAACGGGCGTAAATGAATAAATATTATGTCTTAGAAGTATTGAATTAATGTGGCTAACTATTATTGTTTAAGACGCCATACCACATTCCACCTGAAAACATTCAGAAATATCCTCAGAGCAATATATGAAGAGAGAGCGCTGTGGAGAGAGCTGTAGTCAGTTTATACGAGGTTTTCCGGACTCGGCTAGACCTGGGCGTGACTAAGGCATTCATAGCACATGTCGACATAATATTTTGGTTTATTCGTATAACCACTTTTTATTCACTGTATTGTTTTGAAAAAAATACAACATGTAACCTAATAAACCGTTGAGTTATGTAAATTTATTTTGGGTATCATTACGCGTGGGCGGAGTCAACGGAGACGCGGGACACGAAGAACATTCCAACAATACTTTAAAGCGGTGTGATAATTCGGGAAAAATTGTTGTCTCTTTCTTTCTCATGGTGTAGGGCGTAAAAACCCAGAGAAAGTGATTAATTCCAAATCTGTGTAGGTTGGGTAAAAAGAATTTGATCTCTTTCCAAAGGAACTAATTGCCTACTTTAGCCCTCTGTCTCAAATGTGTCGAGACAGAGGGCTAAAGTAGGTTATTAATTAATAAGAGGAAGTGTATTAATGCAGACATTTTTGTCGATTATTAGCACAATTTCAGATAAAAAAACCTACTGTTGCTTTAAAATATGTAGCAATGATTGGGTATTTGTAATTTTATATTTTTGATGTATCCTTTGTATTTATTGTTTTACAATTGATTGTACACTAACTGAGTTTTTAAAACTGGATTGTTAAATCTCGTCATCTGTGTAAATCAAGTATAATTAAATAAAATAGATAGAGAAAACGGTTATTTTTTTGATGCTCCATTATTTTTCCCCAAAAATTTGGTTTTCAATTAATTTTCAGTCAGTCTTCGTGTTGTTATAATATTTTTGCATCAGACGTAGAAAGCATTTTTTACACCATCAGGATTGTTGTCTATTCTGCAGTGACACAAATATATACATTGCACGGCGGGTGAAAAATTCTTCTATAAATAAATACTTTGAGTCACTAATTGCAACAGCTCGTTAAAAATATTATTTATACAATTATGAAAATTTTGTGGATAAGCCACTGAAAATTATGGAAACATGCTAAAGAAGCCAGTAGGACTCTATTTTATTAATTAACCGACTAATTCGTATCGACACACATACTTATAGGCAGAAACAACGTTGTTAATGAAGAAATAAGCATTTTCAGTATTTTCTAATAAAAATAAAAATTATTATTTTAGAATTGAAGATTTATTTTTAATTTAGAAAACAAAAAAAAAATTAAAAAGAAATTTATTTTATAATCCCTTACTATTCTTCGGAAGAGTAACATTGACACTGTTTGCATTTTTAGAATCGTTTACTTATAATACTTGAATATTAATGTTTTAAATACCAACATATTAACTGTCCTCAATCTAATTTCCTTTTCTTTGATTTGACAAATATGTTAATATGAATTCATACGTTTCATCTGAATTTTTATACCCTTAGCTTCTGGTCAATTGTTTTTTTAATCTGTTGATGTACACATGCACTGTTATACCCATATCTGAACCTTTTTCAATCATAATTCGTTATAACGATCATGATTTTAGATAGTTTTAATTTGTATACGAGTACATACTATGTATTATTTTCTCTCTGTTAGTTAATCTTACTAGCGTAATTAATTTAGTGTGAAGCGCACTTGAGGTGGAATATCACAAAACTGCGTTATATAAGTTCACAGTTATTATTATAATACTTTTTTCATTATATTCAAGAAACTGTCCATGTTGTGTGACATTTGGTATTATTTTCATATATGGTATATGTAACCTTATTTTGTACAATTTAATAAAAAAAGTAAAAATAGTAATAGCCATGTTGTTGAACCGGGAAACATCGCCAAACACCCTTTCATGCAACATTTGGATTCGGAATGATGGTCTTTCATCAGGGTTATACTTAGAGTATCTACAACTCTGGAACGTGCCGCAAGTATAGTTATTTTATCTTATTTTATTTTAATAAATGCTAAGTACAATATGTAAATTAAATTACCTTTATTTTCACACGCCGGGATTTGAACCCGCGACCTCTGCATTTAAAGTCGAGCGTCTTAACCACTCGACCGCGGAGGCACCCGTATCTTGGCAATATATTCTGATGCTATGCACTAAAATGACCAAAGCCCTGTACAAACGTTTCATTCCAAATAATAACATGTTCAATGTTGAACAAGTCAACCCTTGATTAAAATAATCACGAGCGGGTAAACACCAACGGCCCAAAAGAGATTGTTAATTGTCAAGTAGCAGTAATCAACACCTGGCGGGTGCTCGAAGCCCGGCTACCACTGAACGGAAAAGCCCTAGAAGTGTAATTTATAAACCGATTTTTTTAGGATAACTAAGGTCGCCAATTTCAAAGACTTTTCGACTGCTGAATTCTAAAAAGGCATTTTTTTAAACCGAAAATACCACACAAAAGTCCCAGATGTAGGACTATGGCATCCCCACTGGGGAAGGGAAAAATATGAGAAAGAGGAAGATTGAGAAATACCTGGCAATCACAGACCTGATTTCCAAACAAGGCTAAAGCTGTTTCAAGCAACGTTTCCTGAATATGGCAATACTGAAATTATTTTATCACTCTTGAGCATGCCACAAATATACTACATTTGAGTCAGTGGAACTATGGCATCCCCAATTGGGGTATGTTGTGAGGTTGAAGGTAGTAGAAAGGGGAATAATGTGGGAAGATGAAGGTTGCTAAGTACCTAGATATTCAGATCTGGTCACCAAACACGGCCAAAGCCATTTCAAGTAAAGTTTCGTTTCTAAATGGTGGTCTTTCACCAGGGTGATACTTAGAGCATTATACTCGTATCACCACTCTACATAATATTAAAAAATATATATATATTGCTCATTTTAAAATAATACCTCGCATCCGTCCCATTTGTCAAAAGTGGTTTTTCATTGTATTCTGGTACAAAATAAAGAAATATACAGCCTGTCATTTGAAGTAATTCCTTCTAAAGCCTTAAAAACAATTATTCCTCACATTTCTATGAAAGCCTTCCCCATGATTAAACGTTAAGATAAGGATACATTAGAATCTAAAATGCACATTATGAGGCATGTTAATTTTTGTGTCATAAAAAATCTTTTAAAAGACTTTTAGACATTTTTTTATATTCACAGTAAAATTTGTATTAGTTTTGTCATGAGCGATATGTAAAAAGCAGGCTGATTTCAAAACCGTTTCCTCTACATTCGAAGTCGAGGAGTTCAACCGCTCAATTAATTGACTTCTCGAGAAGTAGAGGAAAATATGACTACCTTCGAACACACTAACCTTCAACACACTTCTAGAGGTGAACCTCTTCAGTGGCGAGTACCTAGCAAGTTGCCGGTTGCCAGTTGCCAGTAGTTATCTGGTAGAGGTGCTTTGCGGGGAAGGTAGGCCAATTAAGGGCCGTCTTTATTTAGTGTAGTCCCCGCGTCGACCGCGGAGTTAATTAGCGAGACCCGTTCTGCCCCTCTCTCCCCTTCTCATGCATATTGGATGCCCGGCGTAGGACGTGTGTGTTTCGCTGTGTGTGTGTGAGTGTACTGCAGATTGTCTAACGGGTGGGGCAAAAGTTGGGGTCTTTCAATGGCACGTTTTTTATTGTTTTCCAGATAAACAAAATCATTCATCAACATCAAACAAAGAATCAATAACAAATTTTATAAGATGTGTTTTGAAAGACGGAAAAGCTGGTAACGATATTAAAAGAAGAGTGAAAGTATACTTATTTTGATAGAATTTTTTCAGGTACTACCTTTTTTAAAGTTAGATAGAAAACGAGAACGGCGAGTAATATGGTTGTGAATGCAATAAATTCTTTTACAGCATTTTGCGGTGAAGTATTACAGATTTTTAATTCAAAAGTACGAGTGTATTCAAGAAACCTAATAAAGCGAGTTAAAAAATTAAATAAGAAAATGGTTAGACCAAAACAAATTCCACAGAATGAATTACAAAAAGTCATGGTGTTTGAAAGAGATGGTACGAGAACAGCGTACAACATAGTTGTCAATGATGAATACTTGGAGCAATTGGATGAGTTTGTGTATTAAAGAAGTATGTTCTAAAGAGCTGGAAAGGCTGATAAGGATATTAAAAGAAGGGTGAATGCAGGAAACTCCGTTAATGGAGGAGTGGATGCTGTTGGTGCAAATAAAAAAAAATCAAAGTAGCGAATCTAGCAGTCCACAATGGAGTGCTTATACCAACCCTGATGTATGGCAGTGAGGTATGGAACGGGCGTAGGAAGGATGAAAGTAGTAGACTGTAGAAATGAGATCCCTTTGGTGTATGTGCGGTAAAACTATGTATGACCATGACCATGAGTGGTAGATACTCTAAGTATCGCCCTGGTGAAAGACCACCATTTAGAATCGAAACGTTGCTTGAAATGGCTTTAGCCGTGTTTGGTGACCAGATCTAAATAGCCAGGTACTTCCCAACCTGCCTCTTCCCAATCTCCTTCCCCCCTCGCCACTACCTTCCGCCTCACAACATACCCTATTTGGGGATGCCATAGTCTCACCAGCTCTAGACGGTTGGGAGCAGTTGAGACTCTTGTGCGATATTCATAAAAAAAAACATGTTAAGAATGTAGATATTCAGTAAAATGCCAGGCTGATGTAAACGTAATGAAATGCATAAAGAAAGGGACGCTTTGATAGTTTGGACATGTAAAACGTAAGAAATGAGTGTGAGATGAATTTATGACGCGAAATTGAATGGTAGAAGAAGAAGTCGGGCATGCCCGAGGAAAGACATGGCACGATCAAGCGAATCAAATACTTGAGTCATGCCTTATCAAGAGTCAGAATAACAGAAGAGTATGTATATGACGATGTATTAATGTGAATGAAGCAAGGAGTGTGTGCTAAGACATAGTTGTATGGCGGTGCACCCTCGTTAGTTAGTTAGTTGTTTTGAAAGATACTCGTATATCTTGTAGGAATGCATCAATTGTTTTATTTTGTTTTATTAATGCGTGTAAAACTAAGGAACTATAATGAATAAACGAAGTAGGTAATTGTCAAATGATAGTCTTTAAGGTAAGTAGATCACGTTTATTTACGAATTAAAACACGCTGACGTAAGTAAACACAAGAGAAGCAGTGTCTTCCGTCACTACAAGTTAAAACCGCCGTGTCCGCGGGCAAATTCATCCATTCCCGCCGGAAACATTTTTCTCTGCTAGGCTGTTAGGTGCGCACCGTTGCTGGCCATGTAAATACATATTATAATACGCCTAAATAGGCGTTATATGCAGTTATATTTTTCGAACGAAAAACAACTGTGATTTGACGCAGTTTTAAAGTTTTCAACGATTAAGTGATAGCCGTTTCTTTTCATATTGATTCTTCTCGCATCGTTTTATATTTTTATTTGTTTTGTTTGTTTTTGTATAGATGTATGCAAATATTTTTTCACACATCTAGTGAGAAAAACATTTATACATTTCACAATAATAGAACAAAGCACATAAGGTTACTATTCGGCAGATATAAATTGAAATCTGAGCAATCTTAAGAATCATAGGTTTATTTTAACATATTCAGCACAAATCTTACGAAAAGTGCCAAGATTTGAGGCTTCTTTTAAGGCATTTGGAGGACTATTAAAAAGTTTTTTGACCTATGTAAAACACGCCGTTTTGAGTACACGCAAATTTTATTTTGGAAAGCCTAAAATCATGACAACTTCTCGTAGGATAATTGTGAACATTTACATTATACTCGTATATAATATTGTTTTGCAGATATTTTGGGAGCATGTTATTTTTGAGCTTGTAAATCATCGTTAAAGTATTGTGTATTATATGTTGTTTAGGTGTCATCAAATTTAAATTTCGTAACATAATTTTAACTCTAGTAAAAATATTACATTTCAAAATCATCCTTATCCCCTTATTTTGTATAACCTGCAGATTATTATTTTGGGCTAACAATAGGTTAACAACAAGGAACTACCTAAAACGTCGTTGTGGCGATTCTATTTCTGAATCATAGTTAGTATTTTTTACTTCATGCAACTCTCTCGCATGTTCAGAGCAATAATATAACTTTCGAAACAGTGTAGTCAGTATCGCTGATGTTTTCGAATAGGGTTTTCATGGACACACCTTTTTACATCCATTCATAGCACACATCGAAAAAATTGTTTTGTTTATTTGTATAACCGCTTTTTCACAGTATTTTTATCAACAAAAATATAGGATATAACCTCAAACACCGCTGAGTTATGTCGCATAACAAAACGTAGTGAACGTAGTCGTCGGAGACGCGGGAGACGAAAAACATGCTTACATACCTAAAAGTGGTGCCATATTATCGAGAACTTGTCTTGTCTCTTTCTCTCTCACGGTTTACGACGTAAAATCCCGGAGAAAGTGGTTTATCGTAAATTTGCATAGGTTGGGTAAAAATATTTAGCTCTCTCTCCATATTTATTCTTACTCTAAGGTCGTATGTTATTGGATCCATCCGCATGAACCGGACTATTCCAATTGCGCCTGCACAGGACCGGCCCTGGCTCTACCTACCTTGCTTGGTAAAGAATAACCTGTTGGGTTAGTGGCAAAAAACTGCACTTTTTCTATAACATTAGTGACGTTAATCCGAGAGATGTCTCTTGTTTAAAAAGGTGCGTGAATATAAAGAAATTAACGGGATTTTTACACCCAGTCGTTAGAGAGGTAGTTTCCGCTTCCCGCTAATGAAAGATGGATGAAGCTGTACCCAGATAGGATATCAGATGGTATCAATGTAAATTACCGAGCAAATGTGTTCAGTAATGAAATGTTAATTAGTTATTATTTTTAATGGTGACGGGGGCCGGTAAACAAGTAAAAAGAGTGTCTTGACTCAATGAATTAATAAATTAGTGACTGTCTTGACTCGATGAATTAATAAATTAGTGACTGTCTTGACTCGATGAATTAATAAATTAGTCACTGTCTTGATTCGATGAATTAATAAATTAGTGACTGTCTTGACTCGATGAATTAATAAATTAGTCACTGTCTTGATTCGATGAATTAATAAATTAGTGACTGTCTTGACTCGATGAATTAACAAATTAGTGACTGTCTTGACTCGATAACCTAATAAATTATTGTGTGTTCACACACTAAAAGTTTATTTAGCAGTCCTTCAAAACTACAAAGGTATGATTTAAGGTATGAACTGAATGATTAATATATTTTTTTAAATATCCGAAGAACCGGTTCCTATTTCCCCCCCCACCCATGGATTTTTTTCTTTTGGTGGTGAGAAATTCTTTCTTTATTATAAAAAAAATCTTCTTCGGTGGAACTTTTTATATCGCACCAGACACCGGTACGAAAAATAACTGGATAAATAACCGGTTCCTCGCCAGTCACCGGTAACTGGAACCGCAGGTACACCCAATTCCCGATACCAACCATCCCTAATATTAGAGAGCGCTGCTGTAGTCAATTTTGATGAATTTTGCCAGACTCGGCTAGACCTGGGCGTGGTTAGGACTAGGGCTAGGGTACTTTTATATTTATTCATAGGACATGTCGACATAATGTTTTTGTTTATTCGCACCACCACTTTTTCATAACATTGTTATAAACAAAAATATGTCATATAACCTAAAAAACCGTTGACTTATGTTTAGTTATGTCGCATATGAAAACGTGTGGGCGGAGTCAACGGAGACGCGGGACACGTAGAACATCCTTACAGTACTTTGAAGCGGTGTGATAATTTGGCGAAATTTACTGTCTCTTTCTTTCTCATGGTGTACGACGTAAAAACCCGGAGAAAGTGATTTATCCCAAATTGGTAGGTTGGGTAAAAAGAATTAGCTCTCTCTCCATGTATTGTTACTCCAAGGTTAGATGTTAGCTGTCGTATGCACTCGCTATGGAACCACGCGCCAGCTACAAACGAAAGTGCTGCCATCTATAACATTAAAAAATAATTATTACTACTTTTTGAAATTACCACTCAATATTTCAATAAAAAAATTGAAAACTGTTTTTCAAATGAATAATTTCTGCGGTATAGTTATTTTAAGACGTGACACCTGTTTCGCCTTCCGAAAGCATTGTTAAAATGTGGAAAAGCCACGTACAAACGAAATATTTATATAATTTCTAGATACATTTGATCAGAGTGGTAGATACTCTAAGTATCGCCCTGGTGAAAGACCACCATTCAGAATCGAAACGTTGCTTGAAATGGCTTAAGCCGTGTTTGGTGACCAGATCTGAATAGCCAGGTACTTCCCAACCTTCCTCTTCCCGATATCCTTCCCCTACCCACTACCTTCAGCCTCACAACATACCCAATTTGGGGATGCCATAGTCTCACTGGCTCTAGACGGTTGGGAGCAGTTGA
The DNA here is from genome assembly GCA_022651775.1 of Drusus annulatus. Classification (NCBI taxonomy): domain Eukaryota; kingdom Metazoa; phylum Arthropoda; class Insecta; order Trichoptera; family Limnephilidae; genus Drusus; species Drusus annulatus. The sequence continues at coordinate 1,286,118 of JAGWCC010000160.1, read as the reverse complement.
GACTCTTGTGCGGTATTCATGTAAAAAAAAAAATAGCTTTTAACAGATTATTTTTATTTCCAATTTCCTTATTTACGTTTCCGAGGAAATTGTTAAATAAATTTTTCATTAAATATCAAGTCTCTTAATAATTGGTAAGGGAGGAAAAAACAGTCCAAAATATATTATATTCACATTTAGAAATTTTGGGAAAATTGTATTGGCAATATCCAATATGATTCATATTCAATGTGCTTCTTATTGAGTTATTTTAACTTATAATATCCCTTTGAAGAGGTTTCCAGTTACAAAGTTATTTTTGGTGATACCTATCTAGTACGGCTTCCGTAGTCGAGTGGTACGACGCTCGACTTATTTAATAAATGTGTATCATATCACATTTAATTCATGAAAATATAAATATAGTTTGCGGCACGTTCCAAGAGTGGATGATACTCAAGGTATCGCCCTGGTGAAAGACCACCATTCAGAATTGAAACGTTGCTTGAAATGGCTTTAACCGTGTTTGGTGACCAGATCTGAATAGCCAGGTACTTCCCAACCTTCCTCTTCCCCATCTCCTCCTCCTTCCTCTCCCCACTTCCTTCAGCCTCACAACATACCCCAATTGGGGATGCCATAGTCTCACTGGCTCTAGACGGTTGGGAGCAGTTGGGACTCTTGTTTATTTTGCTAAAACAGTTTTATACCAATTACAATGCAAGAGCGATAAAAGAATACAAATATAATAAAAATAGTACATAATAAAATTGAAACTGAATAATTAGTTCTTACTTAAACTTTTTGTAGCTCGGGTAAAAAATATTCAATTGGCAGTTAATTAACCTAGTCAGTCTTCCCAGGGGTATCACCATTGGTAAGTTAGTTCTGCACCTGGGAAGAAACAGAAGCCTGTGTTGGCGGCCTCGCGTGAAATTATCAGTTTATGAGCAAAAAGCAGTATTGCTACATCCCTCCTCGAACTAGCGTGCGGTATTCACTACAAAAAATAAAATACAAATGTTTTAAAGAGTGTGGCCAGGAACGTTTTATTACGAGATGACACTTTATTTGCTCTGCCTACTCCTAAAGAATGCAATCGAGGATAGTTAGTCATTCACTATGGACATGGATACATTGAATCGATTCCACTCGCAAAGTGGCTCAGTTGCTCACAAAGCATAGCGGATTCAGCAACTGAGCTTCGCGACGAGACATGGCAATTAGCGCAAGCTGCGGTCATTAGTGATTTCTGGACTTTTCCCAGAAGCCGCTAACAAGACTCACTTCACGGAAATCCGACAACGAACTTTACTCTGCAGCATATAAACCGACCAAAATACCACTGCTGGCTAATGACGGCATTTCTATTCATAGATTATTATTTTTTAATTTTAATCACAGGTACAACTAACTATCACGCCGTAGGCAGAGAGGACGGACCGCCATATCTTGGCACACACTCATTGCTTCATTCACATTCATACATCGTCTCATACACACTCTTCTGTTATTCTGACTCTTCACATGACCCGATTCAAGTATTTGATTAACTTGATCGTGGCATGTCTTTCTCGGGCGTCCTAGACTTCTTCTTTCATTAACTTTCGCATAATATTTTCTTTTCACAATCCTTTCTTCGTTCATTCACTCTACATGCCCAAACCATCTAAGCGTCCCTTTCTTGATCCTATTCATTACGCTCACATCAGCCTTGCATTCTTTCCGGATATCCACATTTTTAATACGGTCATACATGGTTTAACCGTACATTCGTCTCAAGGATCTTATTTCTACAGCATTCAGTCTACTTTCATCCTTCCTCTGCAGATACATATTTTCGATAATGTAACGTCTTGGGCATGTAGAGGGAATTAACGAAGAAAAGAGTGCGAAAATAATATATGATGGGAAAGTGAATGGAAGAAGAAGTCGAGTACGCCCGAGAAAGACATGGGACGATCAAGTAAATCAAATTCTTGAATCGGGTCATGTAAAGAGTCAGAATAACAGAATATTATGTATGAATGTGAATGAAGCAAGGAGTGTGTGCCGAGACGGTGATATTTAACTACTTATTTGGTTAAATAATTATTTTGAAGTGTAAAAATACTAACAACGCAGATTTTTTTTTTTAAACCATTTTTTTATTACTAAATAATTTTTTTAATAATTAATAAAAATATTATTTAGTGATAAAAAAATGGTTTTTGATTAAAAAAAATCTGCGATGTGCTATATTTTTACACTTCAAAATAATTATTTAACTAAATAAGTAGTTAAATATCACAAGGGTGGGCAGAAGGATATACTGCCACACAAATTTGTCTTGGCACATACTCCTTGATTGATATTCATACCATATCAATAAGTTTTCTTGCGGAACAATATCGGCACTGAGCGGAACCGGACGTTGGTGTGAATTAGGCTTTATATGGCGGTCCGTTTTCTCCCCTTATCCCTGCGGGGAAACGGCGTGATGGTCAGTTAGTTAGTTAAGATATTAAGGTGCTTATATTGTAAAATTGACGTACTAAATATATCAACAACATCGGAGTATTTGGCTTCTGGATTGGTGGTCGAGCGTAAATTATATTCTACTTCATCCAAGATTCTGTTGACGTACCAAACATAGAAAACCAAAACAAATTCTTCGGAGGGATTAACCTTCCTAACATGCAGCCATTTTTAGCATAAATTATTTTAAAAACTTCACCAAAATTCCTTTAACCAAATTCCTTCAAAATTTCAACAACATAAACTTAAAATCATGATGAAAGAGAAAGGAGCCTTATTGGCCCGGAACTTTGAATGCCACAATTACAAAAAGACAAAAAGAAAGATTCTGTTGATTCATGAATGTACAGAAACATAAAAAAATCGCACTACCGATTTACATAATATTGAGTGCATTATTGCCTGCCTCTTCGATGTCCATTGTTCCGTGGTGAATTGTTATTGTTATGGAAATCAGCCACAACTAGCCATCGTGCAATTTTATCGATGCTGCTGCGTGTGTGGTCCATTGTACGGAATGTAATCTACACTACCTGTGCAATGTTCAACAATAAATTCCTCATTCTGATAAGGAATTTAATGCTGAACATTGAATGGAGATCTTCTTAGTTTGCCTAGTTTTTTACGCTTCAACGTATTGTATACCTATTGTTATTGTATACCTATTGTTTGGCACGTTAACAAAGGAAATCGAGAATCTAATCAATGTATTTTGTTAAATGATTTAATAATACAACATTTCACCATTTTTCCACATTTTTTTTTTATTAAGACCGGATAGGTTTCATTGCTTATAAATGGCTTATTGCTTAGACTTCATACGACATATGACATTTGTACACGGTTGACATTTAATGCATGAGAACGGGTCACTTTTACGACTCGTTCTTATGTTCAACAAATCGGCTATGGAATGATTTGCCGGCCTCTGTATTTCTTTCCTCCTTCAACATAGGCCTCTTCAAGTCCCAGGTTCACTCCTTCCTTTCCTCAAAAAGACCCTCCACACAGCATCCCCAAATATGACATAGGCCCTGAGGGAAATTATTACCCTCAAGGCTTCCTGTGTTGAGTTTTTATAAAAAAAATTAAAAAGAAAATGTGGTGTTTTAAAACTTTGAGGCAGTCAGAGGTGGATAACAATGATTTTACGTAATCTTTTAACGAGTCTATAGTATTTATTTATTGTTGCTAAAATATAAAAAAATACATGGGTTTGGCTCATGTCTGTCTCACTAGAAGATCCCTGTGTCGAGACAAGTGAATACCGCACAAGAGTCCCCGATTGGAGTATGTTGTGACGCTTAATATAGTGGGGTGGGTAAGGAGATGGGAAGAGGAAGGTTGGGAATTACCTGGCCATTTACATCTGATCACCAAAGTACTGTTATATCATGTTTTTGACTGAAATATATTTTTTTAAATTACACTGAATACCGCACAAGAGTCCCAACTGCTCCCAGCCGTTTAGAGGCAGTGGGACTTTTCAATTAGGGTATATTGTGGGGCTGAAAACAGTGGGGAAAGGAAGTAGATGGGCAAGAGGCAGGTTGGGAAGTAACTGGTTATTCAGTTCTGGTCAGCAAACATGAGTAAAGGCATTTCAAGCACAGTATCGATTCTGAATGGTGGTCCTTCACTAGGGCGATACTTAAGAGTATCTACCACTATATACGGTAGATTTTAAAAACGTTAATTAACCATCCATCACGCCGTTTCTCTGCAGGGGTAGGCAGACAGGATGGACCGCCACAAAACTCTGTATTGGCACACACTACTTGCTTCGTTCAAATTCATACATCGTCTCATACATACTCTTATGTTATTCTGACGCTTCACGTGGCCTGATTCAAGTATTTGATTCACTTGATCGTGCCATATCTTCCTCGGGCATCCCTGACTTCTTCTTCCATTCACTTTCGCATCATATATTCGCATAAAAATATAATTTTATATTTCTGTTGGTTTCAGTTTTATGAAGAAATATTAATTCTTCTACTAACTGAACGTTGTGTTAGATTGGTTACTGTCCAATATACCTTACCAATTTTATTTTTTAAATTGAGATTATAATGTCAATAAACAATTGTCAAATGCCCCCAATAATAACAAGTGATTTAGATTATCCGTCAGATCCTTCTTCGAAATCATGTCCGGGAGAGCTTCACAAGAAAGAAAGGTCCAGAAACATCCATCAGAGGGCACTCTACGTAATATCCAACCGGAAACGACATAAAGCAGCGGAAACGGAAGCTACAGGGCTGACATCAAATAATATTTCTTGTAGCCGAAACAAAAATTTATCACTTCGATACATATTGAAATAACTCCTTCGATTGCATTATATAACATCCAATCAATATTATATTTAGAGTGTATTTTTATTTCGTTATTCGATAACATCTAACTAACCAATTATCAGTTTTAATGAGTATATTCTATCATATCTCAAGTCATTACTTTTTCTAGTTTTTATTTTTTTAATGTGTCCTTACTGAGGTACCCCGTTCTAAGGTCATATTTTACATGGCTTAAGTTATAATTTGAACATCGATTTAGTTATTATTAGGAAAAAAAAACATGTTTTAATAGTATAATATTTTAACATCACTTTTTTCATCACGGTTTCAAAAGGTATTGAAGATGGTAAACAGAACAGAATCCTTGAACACTAAACCCTTATTAACCGTTGAATGCTGTCTATTTTTAATGTCGCTTGTTACTTATTAGTGTTATTACTAATAATTAAAATAGTTCAAAACATAGAAAGATATACTAACCTCCATGGCTGTTTGCTAAAATCAATATAGCTTCAAGGTGACAATATCACTACATGAAACCAGAAGCGCGCACTCCATTAAGCCACATAAGCACTGCCTACCCTACCGTAATCACATACAAATATGAATAATTTTGGATTGAATATGAAATTATTGCAAAAAAAAATCTACACTTTAAAAAATACGCGAGAAGTTCGTATATTACCACCGCGACCAGCGCCCCATCGACCTTCCTACTATAACGTGTCGAAAGCGGTCACTGCATATGCCCAAACACCACCAACGTCAGAGTAGATTATTTTATGTTCACTAGACCACTAGACTACACTAAATATGTATGCTATGAGCTGTTGGGCGTTCAAATGGCTCGTTTGTGTTAGTATCTTTGTTAGTGTCTAGGCAGTGCAAAAACAAATCAAACAAAACAAATCCAATAGCAATCAGTGACATCTGTCGGTACCTATCTTTATTATCAATTAATCCGCTGTTTTTCCTACTGCCTACCCCGATGAAAAACTACATTTCATACACGAAACACAATAATAACTTTAATAAGATAATAGAAATAACTAGTTTAGTCTTGACACACACGTTAAAGGGACATAGTAAGTAAATCGTGAAGTAGCGTAATCGCAATAAATTTTCCAACTTTTTTACGTATGTTCGAAAATTACCCGTATTGTTTTAGCTGGCATTAGCACCCCATACGGTTATCTAACGATTCATGTACAGAAAACGGCTTAGCGTATTAATACTATCAGATTGTATAACACAATAACATTTTAATCATGACGTGTGTGTTAACTTATTTCTCTTCCTTTCCTTTTGTAATACTAACAATAAAATAATACTTGAATAATTTGTATAGCGCTGTTTTTGTGAAAAAAACTATCTATGGAGCGCTGTATATCAAGCTTAAATTTGGATACCAGCTGAATGCATAGTTACCTAACTGTATTTACCCACTATTTGACGACCTCAATGGTTGAGTGGATAAGACGTTCAACCACGAATCCAGAGGTCACTGGTTCAAATCTCAGCGTGTGCTAGTAAAATAAATTTAATTCAAAATTTAAAAAAAATCGTTGGCCCACAAATAGAATATCGTCAATGATATACTTATTTATTTTTTTTTTTACGGAGAGTGCCTACTTTATATCTGTTTTGAAACCAGTTGCTGTAAATGTTTTGAAAATAATCATTTTAGTAGGCATTCGTTTTTGTAAATAGCCGCAGGGCAGGCTAAGGCAATCACACATTCTAACAATCTATCCGATGGTGAGGTTTTTTTGTTTCCTGGTGCAGGTCTTCTCAAAGCCCGGGCCCCTGAACAACGGCCCGAATTTCTTGGCCAGTTACTATACCCCTGCTAAATGCCAAATTCACTTGTTATCTTGTAGTTTTATATGGATAACACTAAATTATTTCGTTTATCAGGATGGATCTTTTCATCATTTCCGAAGATCGCCGAACATCTCCGAAGTTACCCGAAGCGCCCGGGAGGTACTCTGCTCCCTGAACACCCCAGTCCCGGAAGAGGGGGGGGAGTGGATGCACTCAACTTCCATTATGATATTACTTAATGTTTTATGTACCAGAATGAGAGAACGCTTCAGGAAACGGATATTGCTTATGTATTCACGTTATTCAAAGGTTTCTGTGCTTGCGCTAACTAAGGCTGCCAGAACCTTCAGTAAATCTACGTTTTCGTTGATTTCATGAGAAAAACTAGTAGTTACTGCCCGGCTCTCAGAGCAAGAATATACATGGCCTGTTCAAAAGAAAAGGTGAAGTTTGAATTTTCGCGGGCTGTGTACATTCGATTATATGTTATGTTTGTACACATGTGTTTATCATATGTTAGCATTATCAGCCATTTTGGATTAGTGGTTTGTTTTTGACAACTGGAAAGGTTAGTCACGTTTTTGTGTGTTCTTTGATTTTTTACTTTTGAAAAAAATGGATCATCATGTTTGTGTAAAATTAAAAAAATTAAATAAAAACGTTTATTTTAATAATATAATAAATTTGTAATGTGTTTTTTAAATAACAGTCCACGTACAGAAAACCTTTCAAGTTGTTCCCATTAGTGAATTAATTAACACATATTTATTTAATAGGACGTTGGTTTGTGTAACGCTATATTTTAACATGAAAATCATTATTTTAGATGAAACGATTTTTTCCTATACCTACGTGACTTATTTTTTGACAGATTACAACCCCTACACCACTATACCTGATGGCGAGGCCTCTAGGGGTCGCGACCCCCCTAGGTTGATAAACGATGACTTAATAAAATATTTCACACTTTTATTCAAACCAACTACTAATTTCCCTTCTACTGCATTTTTTTCCATTTATCCATTGAACGAAAATCAGAATTAATTTTTTATTTCACTTCACATTACAACGTATTTCAGAAACTGTGATAAGAAAATACCTAGCGTTAGATGGAAGTCCATTTTAATGATTTAACAATACAACATTTAAAAATTTCATTCCTCTTTTTTATTGAGATCAAACCGGTTTCACCTTGTAACAAACATCTTCAGACTGGTACAATTTTCGTTTGTTTTTATAGTGAATACCGCACAAGAGTCCCCAACTATCTAGAGTCAGTGAGACTATGGCATCCCCGATTAGGTATGTTTTATTATTATTATTAGGGTAGGTATTTTGTGAGGTTAAAGGTGGTCGGGAAGGGAATAGGATGGGGAAAAAGAATGTTGGAAAGTTTCTGGATATTCAGATCTGGTCATCAAACATGGCTAAAGCTATTTCAAGCAAACGTTTCGATTCTGAATAGTTGTCTTTAACTAGGGCGATACTTAGAATGTCTACCACTCTGGAACGTGCCGCAAATATACTACATATTATTTTCTTAAATGTGTTTTGACACATGTTGATTATATAAAAGTTATTTGCGCACGTCAGTTTTGAACACGCGACCTCTAGATTCGTAATCGAGGGTCTTACCATTCGGCCGTCTATTACCGTATACCTACGACAAGCTGTTATGTTTAGCTCCGACGTCCCTATACGTATTGAAAATTTGTTAGTCAGCTGTCGTAAGCAGTCTGCAATAGTGATAAATAAATTAAGAAATGGACAGTTTGAATCGTAACAAAAGAGAGAGAGGTTCCAGTTAGGGGTAGCGGGTGAGTGTTTGGAAAGGGCAAGAGGGTAGTTGTCGACGACTAATTTAAAACCTGCTGCTGCATGCAGGAGAGCTTTTTCATGTTTCCTCGCTTTGCCGTCACTGGGTCATTTCAATTTTCGACTAATCTTTTAAAAGGATTTCAAGTAAGTATTTAGTTTAAATTTCTGAATTATTTCTCAAACAGATCAAGACAGATTTTCCTGGCTACAGTTTTATAATTATCATTGCGCTATTTGTGATAAAGTGTCAGGTGCAGATACAAAATAGATTTTCTAATCTTACCTAGTTTATTACGTACGTGTTAATTTTAGCTTTAGTTTAGTTGGGTTATTGAATTTGTAAAAATTGTCTTAAGATGAAATCTAAGGCAGTCTTCACGTCATAAAACATTGACAATTAACACTCAAATACAGCATTCCTGAATAACTGATGAATCAATTTAAAAGTACTTTAATTTCCTTTTTTTAGGAGAGTTTTGGGTATTACGAGGTAAATTTATGTCTGCTGATTTGCGAATGTAATGCTTTTTGGTAATAGCTATTTCGTGTTTATATTATGAATGAATAACATATGTGAAAATAAGTAGTTATTTTTTTTTTAAACCCATTTTCTACACACATATCTCTCGTGGAGGGTAAATTAATATTTGGTGTTTATACAAAATTTTATCCCATATTACGAGAGATAGAAAGGCTGATAAGGATATCGAATCAAGAGTGAATCCAGGAAACTCTATTAATGGAGGACTGGACACTGTTGGCGCAAAAATATATATAATGAAGCGAAGCTAGCAGTCCACAGTGGAGTGCCATGCCAATCCTGATGTATGGCAGTGAGGGATGGAACTGGCAGGGGAAGGATGAAAGTAGATTGGAAGCTGTAGAAATGATATCCTTGATGTGTATGTGCGATAAAACCATGAACGACCGTGTTCAAATGTGGATATCCGGAAAAAATGCAAGGCTGATGAAAGTATGAATATGATTAAGAAAGGGACGGAAGCGGCTAAACGAAGAAAATAGTGTAATGGTAGAAGAATTCAGGGACGCCCGAGGAAACAATGGAACGATCAAGTGAATCTTATTTTTCAGGGGGGCATGTCAAGAGTCAGAATAACAGAATAGTATATATGAGACGGTGTATAATAATTATATTTTTTTTTATACAACTCATATGTATTATTATTAATATGGCAGACAGAGTATTGCCACCACCGCTCTGTTCCGCTGAAATAAAATGTTATTATTATAAATGTGTATGAAGCAAGAAGTGTGTGCCGAGACAGAGTTTAATGTCAGTCCATTATACCTGCCTAAGCCTGCGGGGAAACGGCGTGATGGTTAGTTACTCAGATCAAGAATATATATAGAGAGAGAGCTAAAAATTTTTACCCAACCTATAAAAAATTACGATAGATCACTTTCTCCGGGTTTTTACGTCGTAAACCGTGAAAAGAAAAGAGACGAGACAAGTTCTCACACAATATAGCACCGCTTTTAGGTATGTTAGAATATTTTCCGTCTCGTTTAAGTTTCGTTATGCGACATAACAGAACATAACTCAACGGTTTTTTAGGTTATATCCTTTATTTTTGTTTGCAACAATACTGTGAAAAGGTGGTTTTTACAAATAAACAAAAACAGTATGTCGACATGTGCTATGAATGGATGTATAAATACCTTAGCCCTAGTCCAAGCCTTGCCCAGGTCAGGCAAAAATCATCAATACTGACCACAGAAGTTTATTATTGCTCCGAGACCGAGTTTTATGTCAGTACATCCTGCCTGCCTAAGCCTGCGGGGAAACGGCGCGATAGTTAGTTAATTAGTTGGTTATCCCATATTAAGAGAATTAAAATAATGGACGATAAATGCACACAGTACCAAGGAGGCCGTTGTAATAATAATAACAATTGTAATGTAATCTGAACACAATGTTTGCATTGGTGGGTAATAATTAATTCCAGGAGAGCATACAATGTACAGGTAGCCGAGTAATAACATCCGAAACCGATCGATTATGTAATAATGTACTCGACATAATACAGAGTAAAGGTACACCGTCCTGTATACTGTTCCGTACAGGGTAAAGTGGGCGGAAGAGCGAACGCCACCTCTAGCACCATACTGCCAATAAAGCTCAGTTGAAAAGCACTTAGCGAGATTGATTCAGACCATTTACCATTCTTAAAACAAATACAAAGAGCTTTCCATTACATTAAATTATAAAACCTTTTTAAAGATTTAGCGAGTTCAAGGAAGCACTTAGGGAATTGGAATTCCAACGGAAGCCTCACAATAAATTCTAATTTGATTGACATTTCCATTTCTGGCGCTGCGAGTTGGCAGGAAGTGAGCGCCATGTTTCTTTTTATAATTATTATTACTATAGAATAGTTCTTTATTCAACAATACTAAGGTTGAGCATTAAGACTTATTGTAGCTTGTCGGCCAATCACGATTTGATAAAAAGCTGAATTGGACCTAGACTCGGCAAAATGAAATCGGAATTAAATTGAGTTGTTGTTTTTTTTTGTTACATACACTTTTTGAAAAAAATAAAAAAATAAAAGAATACAAAAATAAAAACATTAAGTGAAAAAAAAGTTTATATATTATAAAGGATAAATAAAAAAAAAATAAGGAAAAAACAATGTAAACATTAAAAAAAATCTCTCAAAGGCAAAGCCAGTGGGTGGGTATACTTGTGATGAGGTGGTTCTACCATGGAATGCACATATATCCATATACGAGTGTAAAAATTGCTTTTACAAATCAACAGTAGGCTCTCTATAGCAATTAAATAAATAAATAAACATGTATCATTAAAATCAATAAAAAAATAAAAAGTTAAATTTCAAATTGAGAAAATAATTTTTTTTCAAAGATCACAGTAGATAATAAGATAAGTCAAATTAAGTTAAGTTTATTTTTCAAATATAAAACGAAAATAACTAGCTTTTGAGGTTTGAAACACCACTCACTAAGTTTGAATATTCACTCGCCTATTGTCTGAGTTACTTTCAAAGAAATTTGGGGTGAGTGCTTGGCCGTCATTGTTGGAGTCATCTTTGGGTAGAAATTTAATTTAATTTAATTTTAACTCATCTGCTTTCCTTTGAATGCAGTATTTTTTTGTTTATCGTAATCATATCTATGTAAGTATAGTTAACTACTGGGAATCTAAACTCTTGCTAAATTTATATAGTTATAAATAAAACAGATAAACTTTGTTTATAACCACTTTATTATTCAATATCATGTCTACCGGTTTCGGAAGTACCCTTCCATCATCAGGACAATGTTACAATTAACCTAAAATACAAAATGCTGAGATGTATACAAGTATACATATTTAGGAGTTGGAATGGAAAGGAGAAGGGATAATTTAGGGGATTATGGGAATAACAGAGCAACTAACTAGAAATATATCTAGGATAGGACTATAAGTACTACTATTTTTCAGAGTTCGCTAATCACCTCATTGCTACTGATCATAATTAGTATTATGGTACATAGTGTGAAATATTTTTTTCTCTTTTTAGCAAATCAATGTTTGTAACTTTTACAGAATTCCATCACTTTGGTAGGTTTTGGAAATCAACAGTGTCTAGACAGGGCATCATTGAATCCTGTAGATTGCTGTGATGATTCAGCCGAAACGTCAGAACCAAAACAAAAGTTCATTACAATGACGAGAATTTCAAATTTCCAACTATATCCAATCACGTATTCAAACACATTTACGGCTTAAAGAAGTGTTACAGTTAATTTTTTTTGTAGATAAAAAAGAAGACTAAAATATACATTCTATGATATTTTTGATTTAGAAGTAAAAAAATGTTATTCTATTCTTTAAAATCAAAATGTGTTTTATGAAAATCGTTTTAAAATTGATATAAATTCCCTTAGCATAACAAATATAACTCGATTCATCTCTTAGTAACCTTTGCATTATGAAAAAATATCGGAATTGAGTGAAATTGTTCTGGGTTCATATAATTTATTCAAGGACTGACATTCATAAGATAATTTTCAAAATCTCGTATCTCTTAAATCTACAGGTAGATCTTTCCTTCTATCTTCTTCCTTTTCCCCCTTTGAGGAGACTTCGTGGGCAATAATTGATATTGATAAACAACTGACATCATAACGCTCCGTTGTACTACTAAATTCTGCTTAAATGTATGATTGAGTTAGTTAATTATTTTGAATCCTAATATTTTCTATTACCTTCATAAATTTGAATCTATACTTAATACTGAAAATGTATCAAAATATAATAAGAAATGTACTTATTGACAACCGACAGAATTTGTTTAGCAGGATTTTAATGTCAATAAATAAATTTATTATGATGGTCAATGACGTTACATATATAGACACGTTATAGCTTTAGAATATAAACACACAATGTGGCAAGCAAAAATACGCGTTACCAGTAAATTCATCATTCAAATATCGGTCATGTATGACAAAGATAGACATTCATAGAATATATGTGTATGAACGAAACAGATCCGAAGTTCGGACCGCGTTCCATACTTGCTTGAAACGACCTCAAGCGACGCGTGACCATTTAGTACTAAATCGGCTTAAACACCGATTACACCACTAGAATGATTACATACAACGTACAACGTGTCTTTATTTATGTAACGCCATTGATGATGGTACATAATATCACAATAAAAATTTTTTTGCCAGGAATATTTTTTTTCTGAATTATATACCTACAAGAAAGATAAGATCTGATCTTTTGTTTTATGTTTATCGTACATTAATTTTTAATTTTAAAAACTATTGTTTAAGGCAGCCTTGCAGTGTCCATCATCAGGAAAGCATTATTACAACATGAGAATTTGTCAGCAAAATGAGAAAAAACCGCAATACGGCTCAACAAAATGACCTTAACACGTTCATTGATGACACCGCGCATCACTTGTTGACAGACATGTGACTGGTATGCGCACAACGCGCCACGCGCGTTTTGCCGCCTCTTCGCTTTGAACCGATCTCAAACAAACGCAGCCACGTGGTTTTGAGTCGTTCCACAGGGCACAAGGGAACCCGTCACTGTTCGTCAGTTTGAATTGATCCATCATTCATATGGCGTTAATATGTGTGAATTTTAGTTAATAATAAAATATTTTAAAATTATTTACAATGAGCAGCAACCAAATTTGACAAACATTATCATAAAAGTCGTTAGTAGATTTTGTATTACGTCTGAACATTGCCTAAGCGTGTCTACATTCGAAACTCAACAAATCCAAAACAATTAAGTTATTAATTTAATTACGCTCCGTGCATGAGACTGATGACAATGGTATTCAAAGAACTCGTCACCTATTCTCGTGTATAAATTTCAGCGGTGCTAATTACTAAGAGGAACACCTCTTCCGCCTCCTCTGCTCCTGGCACCGATCCTCCCAGCCCCTTCCCCTCCCCGAGTACCCACCCCACATTCCCTCCCCCCGTCGCCTAAAGCGAAAAGCTCTTAAGTTTCCGTTTTAATTACGAAATTAATTCAAATTGTAATTAAAGTTCACAATACGGTACCGAACAATTGAAGTTATTTATGTTGGTGTATGCTTTATGGAAGCGCTTCGTGGCTGCGGGAGCACCTTCGCTGCAGACTGGGAGCAGCGCTTCCTCCGCAACCTGCGGACCGAGGTTCGGGCGTTTGGCCGATAATTACCTTAATTAGCTTTCTTTATGTTTGCGTTCTTGTAATTTGAAATAAAATCGACGATTTGCGAATTCGCTTTTACTTGTGGACGTTTGGCTTAAGGTATATTTAACCTTAATATGACTGAAAGGGTACCCTTTTCGGTTTTTAACATGGATTTTTAGCTAGCTGAATTTGCTAGAAGATTTCTAGCCGGCTGAAACTTCCTGACTTCTTTACAATAGTGAAAATGAATAATAGTAATAATAATAGTAATAATAATAATAATAGTAATAATAATAATAATAATAAATCTTTATTTAAATACAGTTAACAGTAATAACAGCAAAATAATAAAAATAAATGCAGAGTAATCATATAAAATAAAATCATATAAAATACATAGTATATAAAGGTAGGGTACATTTATATATTTTAATAAGAGATCTATACATTGTTAACAGTATATATATTACAGAAACATTAATTAAATAGAAATATAGACCATTATCCGTATTTGCTTAATGCATATAACTTAGTTTTTGTATATTTGTATACAGTTATTACTTTTGTTTTCTCGTAATCTGCCTCACTAGGCAAGCCTGTGTTGAGGCAGTAATTTTAAAATAAAACATAACCTTTGAATATGTAGAGGGTGGAATGTGAGAAGAAAACTCTTAAGTAAAACTTACACCTTCTGATGACTGAAAGGGTACCTGGGTACCCTCAAGCGCTCTTGAGGTGATATCTCTGTCATAAAAACGGCGCTATATAAATCAGCCAATTATTATTATTATGTGCTTTATATGAATTTTGAAGCCTGTCCATATTTATCAATCATTTTATCTTATTTTGAATGATAAATACGATGTGCTGTTGTGTTCAAAGTACATCATCTGTATCCTGAAAACTAGTTTTAACCACCTACTGAATTAAAAACCCAAAGAAAAGATGGTACTGGATGAAATTCCTATCCACTTCCCCAAGTCTTGAACTGATTCGAAATGTATTACGTCATAAAAGTAGTCCGGCAAACTTCAGAAAATTATATACTGTAAAATAAACCTTCATATCAATTTTAAAAAGGTGTAGTTTTTTTTTCAGTCCCATAAGGGTTAAATAACAGCTTTTCATTTTTCGGGCTTCGTTTTCATATAGTGTTAGTTTTATTTTGGACTGTGATCTTAAGCATCTTTTGTGGCTGTGGAATTCAAAAAACTGATTTAAGGTATCGATGTTAACAAAATTCACTAAGTGCCAATATCTCGACAAATTTCAAAAGTGCGAATATCTCAATAAATTTCAAAAGTGCGAATATCTTAAACTATGTAGAATTATAATTTGATTGACAATCCATACCTCCTGGAATTCTATAGGTTGTTTGTGCCAAACAACTACTGCCAGGGGCGACACCACGATCTGCTGTGTATTCCACACAGCGTGACACGGGGTATGGTACTACTAAATAACATGTCTCTTGATATCTTCAACATAAACATAAAGATTTCAAGGGACACGTTAAAAATATCTTTTAATTTGCTTTTTATGTGAAATATACTTTTCATGTGTATTGTAAATGACAATATATTGACAATAAAAGTGGTCAAACAAAGTTTATCTGTTTTATTTTTACCCAAAAAAACTCAACTAATTACAAAAGTGCCAATATATCATCAAGTCATATTGTCGCTGAAAATGCAAAAGGGCTTAAGCGACACTTTGGTCAAAAAATGAGTAAAATATGCAGTTTTGATCAGTTTTAGTTTCTGCATCGAATACTCTGACTCTCGTTTGATTCTAAAGACTTTTGTGGCCCGTCAGCCATCTAAAATATATTTTCCGTTTGGGAGAAAGCTTGACTCAAGCGACACAAGCTGGGGATTTTTCTTAGCTTTTTATCGCTTCAAGTAGAGCATTATTTGTGAGAGCATTAAGCTACCTGAGTCAACTTTTTTTTCAAAATCCAACCAGGTACTGGAAGACTTATGAATTTGATTGAAAAACAACAACAAAAACTTTAAAGTGTTCTGGTGTAAGCTTCCTAAGATGGCACTTCAGCTCTTTTACCTTTTCGGCAAAGATAACACGATATTCTAGTCCGTTACAACGTGGCCCTCCAATGGATGACGTTAACTTTCTGAATATTCTGTATTTGATAGGCTTATCGAAAAAAAAGTATCGAAAAGAGCTAACCATAATAACTCGTTTTCGATACTTTGTTAAATTTTATTTTCCTCACAAAAAACTGCCAGCTAATGAAGAAATGCATTCAAAATATTAAAATAGATGATCTTATCCCTAATTAGTTTCACGATCTAAAGATTGAGCCGGTCTCTCCCCCGTGACAGGGTAACCACCCCCTCCCGCATGCGCCCCTAGACGGAGCCTCCCACCCCCCCCCCCCAGCGCCTGGCCGAGCCATTGTGCGGGCCGTAATGAAACTCCTACATTTATGTAATTTCGGAATTAATTAATATGCCGTCGTGATACGAGCGATAATGGCTATTCGGTGTAGCTGTCAAGTAGCGCGTACCCCACCCCCACCTCCTTTTCTGCTTTCGCACCCCTTCACCTTCTTGCTTCTTAACAGTCTCCTCACTCTGCCAGCTTACCAGCGATCACCTCTATTATATCCTGGACTCCTGGACGAATTATTGCTTTATTGGAATAATTTCATATTGAAAAGAAGGCAGTTCGATCGTAAAAAAAGCTTACGATATGTGCAGAGTGACTTGTTGTTTATTTTAATATCTTAAGCTATGATGTCCGTTATGACGGCCTCCATGGTCAAGTGGTAAGACGCTCGACTACGAATGCAAAGGTCGCGGGTTCAAACCCGGCTTGCGCCAATAACGTTTGTTTTATTAATATGTATCAAAACACATTTAATTCATATAAAATAATAAAAATTATATTTGCGACACGTTCTAGAGTGGTAGATATTTTAAATATCGCCCCGGTAAAATACCAAAATTCACAATCGAAACGTTGCTTGAAATGGGTTTAATCGTGTTTGATGACCAGATCTGAATATCCAGGTACTTCTCAACTTTCCTCTTCCCCGCATCTCATTTCCCTCCCCACCACCGTCAGCCTCACAACATACCTCAATTGGGGATGCCATAGTCACACTGGCTCTAGACGGTTGGGAGCAGTTGAGACTTTCGTGCGGTATTCATTGAAAAAAATTACAAAACGTAGATTGTTAAACATAAGAACATGTTAAAAAGCTGCTATCTTGCAGATCAACGAGATTTATTGTAATATTTTTGCAACATTTTAAAATAATAAACATCGGTTCATTCGCATTTTTAGAAAGCTCAAAATCAGTCATTTTAAAATATGGGAAAAGCATATCTATAACCTCTTTGTAGGAGCGCCTTTTCAGAGTGTCCAAGGAGACAAGCCGCCCCGGATCTGCCCTTTCAGTGAGGATTTGCTTCACACGTGCTAAATTTAAGTACCACTTATTTCTAACACTGCCTTTGGTAGGGGTAATATTTCACGACCTAACTGTATGACAGAATTCTAACCGGTGTTAAGTTCAAATAACTGTTTGAACATGAATCAAAACTATGCTTTTCTTAAGTGAATATGCGTATTGTAGTTTTCATTTGAATTTCAAAGCTTTCTAACATCAAATGGTAAAGCAGCCATTACAGCTATTATATTTTTATAAAGTTAGAGGGAGTACGAGAACAGCGTACAATATAGTTATGAATGAAGAACACTTGAAGCAAGTGGATAAGTTTGTGTAATTGGGAAGTTTGTTTATGAGAGATGTAAAGGCTGATAAGGATATTGAAAGAAGGGTGAATGCAAGAAACTCCACTAATAGAGGACTGAACGCTTTTGGAGCAAATAAAAAAAAGTTCAAAGAAACGAAGGTAGCAGTCCACAATAGAGTGTTTATACCAATTCTGATGTATGGCAGGAGGCATTAAACTGCAAGGTGTTATTTAACATTTAATTCTTATAAAATAATAATATATAAAGTATGTTTGTGGCACGTTCCAGAGTGGTAGATACTATTATTATCGCCCTGGTGAAACGCCACCATTCAGAATCTAAACGTCGCTTGAAATGGCTTTATCCCTGTTTGGTGACCAGATCTTAATAGCCAAGTATTTTCCAACCTTCCTCTTGCCAATCTCCTTCCCCTCCACACAATATTCAGCCTTACAACATACCCCAATTAGGGATGCCATAGTCCCAATGGCTTCAGACGGTTGGGAGCAGTTAAAATTGAAAAAGGATATGTATATATACATATACATGGCCTCTTCAAAAGAAAAGGTGAATTTTGAATTTTCGCGGGCTGTGTACATTCGATCATGGTTTTTTTTTGTTATGTTGGTACACATATATTTATCATATGTTAGCATTATCAGCCATTTTGGATTAGTGGTTTGTTTTTGACAACTGGAAAGGTTAGTCACGTTTTTTGTGTGTTCTTCGATTTTTTACTTTTGAAAAAAATGGATCAAAGAATAAAATCCATGGACGCTCATTAACATCTTCTCGACCTTCTGTAAAGCGCTTGTACCATAAACACTTTTTTTGAGACAAAGTTTTGCAGTCAACATTTTAAATGCGTTGGAGCACTTTATTCCATTTTTAACGCAAAATTTAATAAATATCGATCCATTTTTTCAAAAAGTAAAAAAAAAATCAAAGAAAATGTCTAACCTTTCCAGTTGTCAAAAACAAAACACTATTCCAAAATGGCTGATAATGCTAACTTATGATAAACATATGTGTACCAACATCAAAAAATCGATAATCGAATGTACACAGCCCGCGAAAATTCAAAATTCACCTTTTCTTTTGAACAGGCGTAATTTAATCTACTTTTTGAAAAACTTTTGAAAGCTCCAAAAATTGCGCCAACTTTTAATCACCTTTATCTTCCCGTGTGTGCGTCCGCGTAACGCTTCGGTGTTTTCCGTGCGACTCCGCGGGCGCTCGGCTGTCGCATTATGTCGGGAAATCTGAGTGAAAGCTAAGTGCCGTGGGTACTACGGGCTACCCCATCTTTGTATCCCTCCCGCACTAGGGAATCTCCATGAACCCTTTCAGCGTCTTATGTTTTTATCATGAGAATTATTGTCTCTGTCGAAGTTGGCTAGTTCTTTGCAAGCCGGCACGGTCTAGAATAAATCATGCCGGGATCGTTTTAAAATCTTGTAGAAACGGTTATTTTTCTGTGACATTATTTTCTTGAATCAAGGAAAATCCTAGATACAGCTTTTATTATTTATTAATAAGGATATAATCAAAGTTACAGAGATTGTATCGAATTAATGACCGGGAATCTTTCGCAAATAAGCACTTTATCGGTAGATTTAAGTTATGTATGCTCCTGCTACAGAGAGCTCCGTTTTAATATCTCTTTCTGTTACATGCGTTCCTTATTTTATTTTGATTTTAAGTAAATACAACCTCAGAGCAATAATATACAAGAAAGAGCGCTACTGTAGTCAGTTTTTATGAGGTTTGCCGGACTCGGATAGACCTTAGCGTGGCTAAGACTAGGGTTAGGGTATTTATACATCCATTCATAGCACATGTCGTCATAATATTTTTTTGTTTATTCGGATAACCACTATTTCACAGTATTGTTTTAAACAAAAATATAGCATGTAACCTAATAAACCGTTGAGTTATGTTCATTTATTTCGCGTATCAAAACGTGTGGGCGGAGTCAACAGAGACGCGGGACACGAAGAACATTCTAACAATACTTTAAAGCGGTGTGATAATTTGGGAGATTTTGTTGTCTCATGGTGTACGTAGTAAAAATCCAAAGAAAGTGATTTATCCCAAATTTGTATAGGTTTGGGTAAAAAGAATTAGCTCTCTTTCTATTTATTGTTACTTCAAGATCCCAACTGCTCACAACCGCCTAGAGTCTGTGAGATAATAGCATCTCCAATTGGGGTAATTTGTGAGACTGAAGGCAGTGTGGAGGGGAAGGAGATTGGGAAGAGGAAGGTTGGAAAGTACTTGACTATTTAAATCTGGTCACAAAACACGGCTGAAGCCACTTCAAGCAACGTTTCCATTCTGAATGGTGGTCTTTCCCCTGGGCGATACTTACCGTATCTACCACTCTGGAACGTTCCGCAAATATACTACATATTATTTAATATTAATTAAATGTGTGATGACACATGATAATTAAATAAAAATTATTTGCGCACGCCTGGTTTGAACCCGCAACCTCTGAATTGCATAGTCGAGCGTCATACCACTCGACCACGCAGGTCGTCAAACACTTTCATCATTAATAATTTATTGCCATATTTTTTTCTTGGTCCCCGTAACTTTACTGTATCTTTGAACACTTTTACTCCGTATATATATTTGATTTAAATTTACGAGTCTTTTATTTGATATAATCTGCATGGTCTATCGATGGTCACAAGAATGACACTGAGTGAAAATGTACCTTACTAACTAACCACCACGCCGTACCCGCGTGGGGTAGACAGAGAGGGAGTTCCACCATACAACTCCGACTTGGCACACACCTTGTTTCATTCACATTCATGCATACTATTCTATTATTCTGACTCTTGACATGGCCCGACTCAAGTATTTGATTCACTCTTCTTCTAATCTTAAACTCCGGTAATTAATATCAGAGACTACACAGTGAACAATTTTTTTTTTAAATAACACGCTTACAAAAACTTTATTATTTAAAACCAACTACGGTCTCCGTGGTCAAGTGGTTAAGACGGTCGACTGAGACTCCAGAGATCTAAATATCAGCGTGCGCAAATAAATTGTATTTATCAAAAATGTATAATTTCACATTTAATTAATTTGAAATAGCATAAAATATCTTAGCGGCACGTTCCAGAGTGGTAGATACTCTTAGTATCACCCTGGTAAAAGACCACCATTCAGAATCGAAACGTTGCTTGAAATGGCTTTAGTCATGTTCGGTGATCAGATCTCAATAGCCAGGTACTTTTCAACCTTCTTCTTCCCCATCTTCTTCCCTTCCCCACTGCCTTCAACCTCACAACATACCTCGATCGGGGATGCCATAGTCCCACTGGCTCCAAACAGTTGGGAGCAGTGGCATGAAACTTGTAAAACAATATTTACATATATCAACGATCAAACTAAACGAAGCACGAATTCCGGCCATATGTATATTGATTCATTGTATCTTTTACGAGGCCACATTATCCATCTTAAAAGCTTGCATAAAGCATTAAAAGCCAGGCACAACAAAGGAGTCCAGAAGTACGGGGGAGGTATTCGCAGAGAAGATTGTCTAAAGAAGATATTAGTGGGCCGCTGCTTGTATCGAGAGTGGTCCAGCTTTTATACTAATGGCCGAGAGGCTGAGGAGATTCTCATGTCGGCTTAAGTAGATGAGGACCGTTTCGTTTGTGAGACACTGCGTCGATATACGTTACGGGCGGGGTTTCAATGCAACCCCAAACGAGAGTTTTGTGCGATATCTTAGATAAATTTTCCTGAAATATTATGAATACACTTCTCTCTGAAATTACCAACAAGTATGTCATGAAAATGCTTTAATTTGCAAGGTCAGATGGGGGTAAAAACGTCACCTCACTTCGGATCACACTTTTGATTTTTAATTTCAGGTACGGAAAGGTAGATAGAGCATCGGGGTAAAGTGTTTTTTTTTTCTACTTTTCGATGCTTGGGTATTAATGTTTACTAAGGTCAAGAAACTTATCATTTCCAGCGAAACCTAAAAAAAAAACCTGAAAAATTAAACGAAATTCAAGTTTACGATAGCTAAATTACGAAAAAAAGTTACTACAAATAATGTTTATTTAGGTTCGTTTGATACTTCTCGTATAGCTAGTGGCAAACATAATGACAAAATACGTATTGAATAAATATTTGCTTTAAAAGTTTCTTGATAATTACCAAAACGTTTATAAAACACCTTAAACTTACCGTTTTTTTTAACGTAACAATACAGCTAATATTGATTGTAGATTTGAAAATTAAATTAATAAAGTTTACGCTAAAAATTCGCAATCGTCTTGCTTAAAGTCAAAAGTTTATAAAGCTGAGATATTTTAATTAATGTATTTATACTTTTTTTTACATTTGACCTTAGTATTGAAAAGCCTTTATTTTAAAATTACACACCAAAAACAAAAAGCCTCCTAGAAGTTTTTTGAAAAAAAACCAGTAGAAGTTTCAACGGGCCTAAATATCAAACGTGTTTTCAGAATTGAAAAGTTTTTATTTAATTTATATTACTCCGTCCATAATAACCTTAACTTACTTAATCAACATAAACTACAGATTTATTTTAAACGCACTCAAAATTCACACCCTAGAGCACAGAAGTAAAATAGCTAACCTAATTTTTATTTTATTTTAGATAATATCTCTCCGAAATCGACTGTTGTAAACTCCCGCACCTTATCAATTTCGAGGTATATCAGCGAGCAACTCGGCAAAACATATTATT
Source organism: Drusus annulatus (assembly GCA_022651775.1). Lineage (NCBI taxonomy): Eukaryota > Metazoa > Arthropoda > Insecta > Trichoptera > Limnephilidae > Drusus > Drusus annulatus. Next base: position 1,263,533 of record JAGWCC010000160.1, on the reverse strand, counting down.
CTGGAACAATAATTTTAAAACTAACTACCACACGCATGCACCTATTTCTCACCTATATACACTCGGAAACGAATACTCCTCAAATGTTGACATCTTTCACGTAAATTTGCCAAAATTTAAGAGATATTCAAATGATGTATTTGTATGTCACTGCTTTATGGAAACTATTATTTATTTTTTGTTTGCCATCCATATTTTAAAACGTTTAACTCTTTACCGTTTTTACTTCTTTCCTTTTATTTTATTATTCTATGTACTCATGCACTTACTTAATATTCATTTAATATGTACACATGCACCTATTCATTGCCTACATATTCGTATACTCGGAAACGAATGCGCCTCAAATATTGTCATTTTTCACGTAAATTTGCCAAAATTAAAAAAAAAAAACACTTTTATTATTTATTTATTTGTCACTAATGTATGGTAACTCGTATTATTATTATTTTGTAAAATCCATCCACATTTCAAAATATTTCACTTTTTACCATTTTTAATGTTTTCATTTCAAAAATAAAAATATAATGAATACCGCACAAGAGTTCCAACCGCTCCCAACCGTCTAGAGCCAGTGAGCTGAAGATAGTGGGGAGGAGATGGGGAAGAGAAAGGTTAATAGTACCTGGCTATTCAGATCTGGTGACCAAACACGGCTAAGCTCATTTCAAGCAATGTTTCGATTCTGAATGGTGGTCTTTCACCAGGGCGATACTTATCTTTTACTCTGGAACATGCCGCAAATAAACTTCACATTATTTCACATGAATTAAATGTACTATGACACACATCAATTAAATAAAAGTTATTGACGCACGCCGGGTTTGAACCCGCGACCTTTGGATTCGTAGTCGAGCGTCTTACCATTCGACCATGGAGGCCTTCAAATATGTATGTAAATAAATATGTATATATTTTTTGTTATTATTCTCTGTACTCATGCACTTACTGTATGTTCCATTAATATGTAAAAGCCCATCAGGGCGTTAATAAATAAAACTTTTAATCGTTACAAGAGAACGTAGACCTTTGGAATATCCAACAGTAATAACTATTAAAAGCGTAACATTATTTCTATCGGCGCACAGTCCCTTTACCAGGGCGGGACGCTAGATGGGGCGGGGGCACATTTTAAAAGGTTTTTTCAGGGCCCAAACCCCCCGGGGCCCGAGCTAAAAGCACTATCTCAGCTCGGCCTTCCACTCCTCCTTCCCCTCCCCTTGCCCCCCCCCCCCCCCTACTCTACTCCCGCAGAACTCGACACTGCAGAGGAGTGTCTTATCGGAATGTTTAGTCACAGAGAGCTAAGTGCTTGCTAAAATAACCACTTGCAAGTGGCATATCTTTCGGGGATTTTGAATTTTGACCCCAGAGCGTCGTTTTTGAGGATACGACCTCGGTGTTAAAGCAAGTTCAAGAAGATGCAAGGTTCAATGTTATTAATATCACGTGTCTTAAATTTAAAAAAAATCATAGAGTAACCTCAGGGTAAAAGCTTGTTTAGATTGACACATAAATACTTCATAACTATTTGGTTCTTTCATTTAAATGTTGAAGATAATTCGTTCCATCATCAGTTGATTCATTTTGGTCTGAACCAATGCACATCGAATATTTAAAAAGTCGTAGATATTGATTAATATTGCAAAATTTTAAACTTTTTAACTGTTTTTACGGACCGGTTTCAACCTGTTACAAAATTCTATAGCAGACCTGTGAAAAAACATGGGATATAATAATTATAGGATTTTTGAAGCTGAATGTTTGCACCCCTCTTTTCAAATAAAATATTTTAAGAAAATGAAATGAAATTAATTAATATTTATTTTAAAATAAAATTAATTGAAATAAAATAAAATAAAAATTAAATTTATTTAATTGATATTAAATTTAAAACATAAATTTATAATTATTTTTTTTTGATTAAAATAAATGTATTTAAAAAAGCGAAAGTGAAAAATAATTTTAATTTAAAAGTTAATTGCCACGGCCGAGAATCGAAGCCCTATCAACTGCACAGAAGACATCTATGCTGACATTAAACCACCAACGATTGTGGAAACAGTGGCATAAATTCATTATATGTACTGAAAATAAGAATTTGTGAATTTCAGAATGTTACGTGCTTGCATCACAACAACGATTATATTGGTTTATGATTTATTAGTTATGGAAATAAGTCCATAACTTCTGATATCGCTACTAAATGATTTAATTCTAATTTTTAAGTAGGTAGTAACAATATTTCATTACCACTACATTAATTAGATTGAAATACTGCCACTCGCTTCGCCCACACCCCGGTACGAAGTAGACAGACGGTTCCAGGCGGGTGTAGGATCGTAGCAGGAATAGAATACCGTAGCAGCATCCGTGCTAGGAGCCGTAGAGCCGCGGTGGCCGTAATATCTACCGCGCGCCGTAGTAGAGCCAGCGGCGCCACCCTGCGGCTGTCGCCATCCTCACCGAGTCGCGGAAACTGCTAAGGTAAGTGGCCACGGAGTTAAGGCTGATAATTTAATAGCTGATAACGGTTGAGTTGAAATTACTAATGGACACTACATATGCATTCGCTTTGATTCAATAATAATAATTTCTTTATTAAATTCCTTATACACAACAAACTTTTAAATTTAATGCACATAAGAAATAAGATTTAATTTAAAAAAAATAAATACAAATTTAAGTACCATATAGATACGCAAGAATTTTTTTTAATTTTTTTTAATCAGGCAGTGGTGATGATCAGGTCAATGAGGAGAAACTCTTTGAAGAATCAATAGGATTTCACTTCTGAATCTCTCCTCACTGACATGAAATAAGTCGATATCAGAAGAGATTTTGTTCAGGAGCAAAATACTCCTCCCCACCGGCAGAACCATTGGCAGATTGGTCCTACAGGCTGGTAAGATAGAATAATCTATGAAGATGCTGTCTTAGATAGTCATCAGGAACATAGAGACTTACGCGCTCCAAAATAGCAGGATTTACAATATTTTCAATATGTTTAAACTCAGAAACATTGAATTGCTGTTCCCCAATCATCACTCTACTAAGTATGGGTATCATTCTCCACTGTCCAGAAGGTTGAGACTTGCCAACTCAAGCCATGGTCTTGAAATTTTTGGTACCAGTCTATAAATGATTTTTGTCATTCTTTACGACTACCAAAACATTGACTTGACTTTGGGTTGAATGTACTAATGTATATTTTGTCCTATTTTTGTCATTGCTTTATTACAATATCATTATAATAATAAATCAAATGCTATTATTAGCGGTTATTCATCTGTTGCTCTTTTTTCCCCGATTTCGTGTTATGTTTTTTTTTGTAATTGGGAAAATCCGTTAGTTAATAAATAAATGAAAATAAATGTTTGCAATGTCATCAATCAAAACTGATCAAAAGCTCAACAAGTCACTAAAACCATAGAATTGCCCTAATCAATCAAATGACAATTTTGAAACGTGTTTGGTGACCAAATCTGAATAGCCAGGTACTTCCCAACCTTCCACCTCCTAACTATCCTTCCCACTACCTTCAGCCTCACAACATACCCCAATTAGAGATACTATAGTCTCACTGGCTCTAGGCGGTTGGATGCAGCTGGGACCTTTGTGCGGTATTGAATATGATTTTTTTTGGGCACTTTCCAAGCCTTCCTTTTTCTCATATCCTTATCCTTCCCACTACATTCAGCCTCACAACATACCCCATCTGGGGATGCCATAGTCTCACTCTAGCTCTAGACGGTTGAGAGCTGTTGGGACTCTTGTGCGGTAATCACAAACAACAAAATAAATTAAGTAAATATAGTAAAAATGGTTAAAAGTAAAACGTTTTGAAATATGGATATTAAACATTAAGAAAAACATATTAAACAAAAAATAAATAAAATATTCTACATAGTCTTTGCTACATTAGTGAGAAATAAATATACTGTATAATTTAAATTTGTCGTTTCCAAGTAATTTGTATTCAATGATTTTGATAATACCATTTTTTTTACTTTATTCCACTATTTTTTAATTAAGACCTGACCGGTTTCACCTTATGACGGGCATCTTCAGACTGGTACAATTTTAAGTTAATCTATGGCATATATACTATTAGTGTTCGGAATGAACGCTTATTAAGTTTCATAGTGATAGTGAGTTTGGAATCTATTGTTGCAGAATAATATGTTTGGCAGAGTTATTTTTGCAGTAAGCATAACATTAATTTTAAAATACGCTTACTATTCTTACATATTATTTTATACTAATCAAATGTGTTGTGACACATATTATTTGATACATTTTATTTGCACACGTCGGTTTTGAACCCGCGACCTCTGGATTCGTAGTCGAGCGTCTTTCCACCGAGGCCGACCACGAAGGCCGTAAAAAATATATGTTTGTTATTATTCTCTGTACACATGCACTTATTCTATTTTGATTTAATGTAAAAGCCCACTAGGGTGATACTTTAAAAAAAAAAAAGATGAACATTCCTGGGTTACAAATAACCTGACAGTATTTGAAAAACTCTTACTGCTATTATAATAAGAGAAAATGTTGCTTGTGCAATGACGGGGGACTTAGCTAGCACAGGAATTGAACTCACGACGTCCGGATGGAAATCCGACGCGTTTGCCCACTCAGCTACTAACAGGCCTTAAATAAATATAATATTGTAGAAATTGGAAAGCAACATGGACATATTTTATTAGTATATAAACCATGTAATATCAACTAACTCAATACGTTTTTTTTATTATGATAAGAAGACACCGTTCAACTTTAAAAATCTCCCCATCCGCCCCTGTGAGTAAGCTATATGTTACTCCCAAATGTTATCCTCTTTGAATAAAAAGCCCAGTGGCAGATAAGATAGATTTGGGAGGCCGGGGGTGGTGGATAGCAGCAGGGGGAAGGGGACAGGGGAGGAAACAGGAAGTGGCGGGAAGCTGGTGTCACATCAAATAAATTGCCAAGTTTGCAGCGACTTTCGCAAGTTCCAGTGCTGAGGCACTTACGGCCGGGGGCTTTTGAAACTCGAGGATTTGTAAATGTACGAGATGTGCTGCGAATACGGATCTTTTTTAAGCAATGTCACACTCATTGTTCGGGCTGAAAGGGTTCGTAGTTCCCGGAAACGATGAATTTAATTATTCATATTTTTTGGTAAACGTACTAGTATACTCTGAGTTTCGCCCTGGTAAAAGACCAACATTCAGAATTGAAACTTTACTCGAAGTAGCTTTGGCCGTGTTTAGTGACTAGATCTAGACAATATATAGGCACATTAATGTGTGCATTTAAGACAAAATTTTCAGGGGAGCCAGAAAACTCTTTCAGAAATTTTTTTTTAAAGCAAGACAAACATTTCGAGAAAAATTGACGGCCTCCATAATCGACTGGTAAGACGCTCGACTACGAATCAAAAAGTGACGGGTCCAAACCCGGCGTGCGACAATAACTTTTATTTAATTAACATGTGTCGTAGCACATTTAATTCATATAAAAATAATATAAAGTTTATTTGCGGCACGTTCTAGAGTGGTAGGTACTCTAAGTATCGCCCTGGTGAAATACCACCATTCAGAATCGAAACTTGCTTGAAATGGCTTGAGCCATGTTTGGTGACCAGATCTGAATAGCCAGATACTTCTCAATCTTCCTCTTCTCCGTCTCCTTTCCCTCCCCACTACCGTCAGCCTCACTTTATACACCAATTGGGGGTGTCATAGTCTCACTGGCTCTAGACGAGCTGGAAGCAGATGAGACTCTTGTGCGGTATTCACTATACAAATAAATTAATAAAGTAATGCTTTTTGGCATCGTTCATTTAGAATAAATAATACTTCATGCATCGTACATAACGGCCTCCGTGGTACAGTGGTTAAGATTCTCGACTACCAATCCAGCGGTCGCGGGTTCAAATGCCGGCATGCACAAATACATTTTCATTTAATCAATTCGTGTTATTTCAAAATTAATCAATAATTCATCATTTATAGAATATTTCCAGCGAATTCCAGAGTGGTAGTTAATTAAAGTATCGTCCCGGTGAAAAGCCACCATTCAGAAATGAAACCTTGCTTGAAACGGCTTTATCCGTGTTTGGTAACCAGATCAGAATAGCCAAGTACTTCTCAAAATCCAGCTTGCCCATCCCCTTTCTCCTCCCGCTACTTTCAGCCTCACAAAATACCTCGATAAATTAAATTCAAATCTGTTATTTTTTTCAATTCACTGTATCGCCGGATCTATTAAGTAAATGCACTTCCGGATGCACTCTGGTTCCCATTATTATTGCATTCCTAACTCATGCATCTGTCATGGCCACAGATCACGAGCACCCTAGATAAACAGCAAATTTTAAGGTGTTCGAATTTAAGCTTTCAAGGTATTGTGTACGTGGGGTCCTGGCAGAAAACATCGACATAGATTTTATCGACAATGTTGATAATTTAGAATCATTTTCGAGCCCGGCTGCAGATTGCCAACTAACAAACGACAACTAAACACGCTTAATCAAGCCGATTTGATCTATTATTTGGCGACCTGCGTGATTGAGTGGTAAGACGCTCGACTACAATACCACAGGTTGCGGGTTCAAACCAAATAACTTTCACTTAATTAATATATGTCATAGCACATTTAATTAATATAAAATTATATAATGTATTTTTGTGGCACGTTTTAAAATGGTAGATAGATACTCGTAGTATCGCCCTGGTGAAAGACCGCCATTCAGAATCGAAACGTTGCTTAAATGATCTCAGCCGTCTTTGGTGACCAGGTCTGACTGAATAGCAAGGCACTATCCCAATATTTATTTTCCCCATATCTTTCCCTTCCCCTCTACCTTAAGCCTCACAACACACCCCAATTGAGGATGTCATAGTCTCTCTGGCTATAAACGGTTTGAGAACAGTTGGCACTCTAGTGCGGTCGGCCAGTGATAATATGGCATCCCCAATTGGGGATTCTGTGAAGCTGAAAGTACTAGGGAGGAAAAGAGATGGGGAAGAAAAAGATAAGGAAATACCTTACTATTCAGATCTGGTCTGCAAACACGGATAAAACCATCTCAAGCAACGTTTCAATTCTGAATTGTAACCTTTATTAGAACGATATTTTAGAGTATCTACCACTCTGGAACATGCCTCAAAATACTGTATCTTATATGTATTGAATGTGTTTATGACACATATCAATCAAATAAAATGTATTTGCTCACGGCCAGGTTCGAACCCGCGACCTATGAATTCATAGTCGAGCGCCTTACCACTTGACTACGGAGGCCATCAGACACATCAGAAGACAAAAAGCGTTCCGCATTTAATATCGCTTTCTGAGTAATGCACTTTTTTTAAATCAGGTTCTGTGCCTTTTTTTAAGTGTTAATTAAAGTGTATATTTTTTATTAAATACATTATCTTTCGAGCGATAATGTCAGTTATTTTTAAGATTTTTATGAAGTCTTAGTGCACCAGCCAAACCTATTTGAATATACACAAATACATATTGTTGGATCCAAAGCTGCGATAAAACATTGAATGTGTTTTTAGCTTCAGATGAATTTAGAAAATAGTGAACTATAAAATGATAAATTATACTACTTGATGAAAGTGTCTAATTATGGATGAGGAAAGATTGCTTTGGAATAAAAGGAAAATGGAAAACCATTCACTCACCGATGTAGTTGCAGTAGTAAGATCTTGAAATCTGCTTAAACAATTGTATTATTGACGAACACGAATACACCACACTGATTTCAATTCACAAACCACATTTATTTGATACTAGCAGATAAAAACCCGCTCCCGCGTGGTTTAGTCACGACACACACATTAAAAGGAACATAGTGAGAAAATCGTGAAGGACTGTTATCGGAAGAAAATTTCAAACTTTTGTATATATGAGCAATATTTCCATTGAACGTGGCAGAAGACGGCTTACGGTATTAATACTATTTTATATGATTTTGAGAACAACAACAAAACCAACGAACAAGCGAAAAATCAACGAACGCACACAACACATGTTTTTTCACATAACTCTCTTTTGTTTCGATTGTCAATTGTTTTCAAACAGTGTTGTTGAGTAAGGATAAAATGACTTTCTTATTCCTTCAAATCATTTTGTTTTGTTCTTAGCGCTTTAAAAAATTATGTAAGATTCTACAAAATCATGTTTTACATTTCCGATATCCTTAAATTTAATTTGTAAATATTTTTTGTCAATTAAATTACCCGAATCCACCGCCTTTATTGAACAATACAAAATATCAAAAATCCAAAATTAGCCGGTTTATTTTTAACAATCGTGTTGGCCGCCATTTTTTATATTACCAGCCAAATGAATTCTAGAAACTATTCTAATAAACAAAAAATGTACATATACATAACAAATAAATTTTTTATTTTTTTTCTTATTGGTATACCCAGTGAAAAAATATGTATTTTAAAAAGCAATGTTCGAAATATTCAAATTCAAATGTAGCCAACGCGAGACGAGAAAGTGTAAACACGATTGTTTTACTTCGATAATAATAATTTGTTTACCTCAAATTCCTAAATGTCTGGATATTTGGAACAAAGGATTGAGGTTTTTTAGGAAAACAAGTACGATCAAACTAATGCCATCAAGTAGATTAATCAATAAAAGGTGACAAATATCAGGCTCGATTGGTCCAAAATGTTAGATTCGAAGTTGCGATAAAACACCGAATGTGTTTTCAGCTTCAGATGAATTTGGAAAATGGTGGACTGTAAAACGATAAACTATACTACTTGAAATCCACTTGCAACAACACTTGTAATATCGACGAACACGAACACGAATATATTTAACTGATTTAAGTCTTCTCAATTCACAAAACCACATTTATTTCATATTATTTTGAGAAGAACAACAAAACCGACGAACAAGCGAAAAACTAACAAACGGACACGAAACACGTTTTTCCACTCTGTTTCGACTGTCAATTGTTTTCGAACACAGTGTTGTTGAATAAAAAACCGAATAGCGAAATGGCGGGATAGGTAGGAACTGGATGGAAATATGAAGGTAAGAACTTAACAAATTATCTCTTTGATATCCAACACATAATTATGCTTCTTCCATCATAATACAGGGCTATTCATACCGTGGCGGGATAAAAATGTTTTAAAACGTACACTAATTGGTACATCGATTAAATAAATAAAATAATTAATTGATTTGTGCATGTATTGAAGTTCCTACCTGGTAATTTCCCTACAGCAGACTTACACTTCACTGGCAACACTGACTGCGGTTGGAGGGATAAACTGCGACAGCGGCGCCATCTCTGGCCCGCGCCGGGAACAAGAGACTGCACTTAGCGCCCCCTCGCCTAATTACACTCAATTAAAACTTGGCCGGGCCATCCACGGTCTATAATCACTGACCCCGGCCCTGCCACTTGGATAACGTAACGCCATTTGTCTACACTTAGACGTTACTTGTCACCACAATAAGTACAGGTTCGTCTATATATTTATGTTACATACAGCCCTACGTAAAGTATTTACAAGAGCCAACATGGGAGATATTTATTGTCGCTTTGCTGTGATTCATTGTTTAGAAAAATACTTTTGATTAAGAACACATTACATATAACAACTATTCTCCTTAAAAAATGGTTTTTCAGACGTCCGGATTTTTCTTATCCTTTAATTTTCTGCAAGCATTGATAAGAATATCATTGTACTTCCATAAAAGTCTAACTAACTAACCATCACGCCGTTTCCCCGCAGGGGCAGGCAGAGAGGACGGACCGCCATATAACTCTGTCTTGGCAAACACTCCTTGCTTCACTTACATTTATACATCGTCTCATACATACTCTTCTGTTATTCTGACTCTTCACATGATCCGATTCAAGTATTTGATTTTCTTGGTCGTGCCACGTCTTTCTCGGGCGTCTTCGACTTCTTCTTCCATTCATTTTCACACTCCTTTCTTCATTCATTCGCTCTACATGCCCAAACCATCTAAGTGTCATTTTATTGATCCTTTTCATTACGCTCCCATCAGCCTTGCATTCTTTCCGGATATCCACATTTTTAATACGGTCATACATGGTTTTACAGCATATTCGTCTCAAGGATCTCATTTCCATAGCATTCAGTCTACTTTCATCCTTCCTCTTTGGACAATTTCTTATTTGCGCCAACAGCGTTCAGTCCTCTATTAATGGAGTTTCCTGCATTCACCCTTCTTTCAAATCCTTATCAGCCTTTCCGTCTCTCGTAAACATACTTTAAGAAAATAAAAGGAATTCAATTGAAATACATAGAAATCCATGAAAAAAATAAAAACAGTTAATATATTTAGAAATCAATGACTCAACTGAAAAACTTTTTTTATAAAATTATGACTATTGCTATGAAGTTTTAAACAAATTCGTGAAAAATATATTGATTCTAGAATATAATTCGTCGCCGTAAAGGCTAAAGGGCTGAAGCGCCATTTTGGGAAGCTTACATTAGAGCACTTTTAAGTTGTTTTTTTTTGCAATAAGATGTCTTCAGTACCTGGTTAGAATCTGAAAAAAGTAAACTCAATACTCTCACTGAGTTACCTAAGCTAAAAAACGTCCCAAACTTGTGTCGCTTGAGTCAAGCCTTCTCCCAAATGGTAAATATATTCTCGATGGCTGAAGGGCCACAAAAGTCTTCAGAATCAAACGAAAATCAGGGCATTCGATGCAGAAAAAAAACTGATTAAAATTGCATATTGAACTCAATATAGAGTGCTGTCAAATGTATTCGTACATTTAAATAAAACTTATTTACACTATCGACACGTCAGTACAAAAATCGATTAAAAACGTTTATTTGAAATGCAGAGCGGAGCACGCACGCTTGAATATCGGTTAACTTTCGATAAGTAATTTGCGGCGAATTCGCAGGCCCTAGGAGTGGGTATTCGGTCGACTCTGACAGGCAGCGCTGCTATTGTTTCAGCATTGTATAAAATTGGATGCAATCCAGCGGGCCAACTCTTCTGCTTCCACGTCGATTCTACTCGTTCCCTCCCCTCTCCCCCCAACGCCCAGCCGAGGAAGATTTATCTGTTTATCCCGGCAGCGGCTCTAAACACACTTAAGGTTGGGGGTTTCGATAGACCGGTAGCATTGAAATATCGAAATTATGCAAAAATCGTTCAAAACGATCAGCAAGTGAGAATATGGCATCCCCAATCGGGGTATGTTGTGAGGCTGGAGGTAGTGGGGAGCGGAAGGAGATGAGAAGAGAGAAAGATTGGGAAGTGCCCGGCTATTCAAAGCTGGTCACCAAACAAGGCTAAAGCCAATTCAAGCAACGTTTCGATTCTGAATGCTGGTCTTTCACCAGGGCGATAGATAGAGTGACTGCGAATCCATAGTTTGCGGATCGAACCCGGCGTGCGCAAATAATTTTTATTTAATTAATATGAGTCATAACACATTTAATACATATAAAAAAGTAATGTTTTCTGTATTTGTGGCACGTTTTAGGATGGTAAATACTCGTCGACCTCTAGATTCGCAGTCACTCTATGTATCGCCCTGGTGAAAGTCCACCATTCAGAATCGAAACTTTACTTGAAATGACTTTAGCCGTGTTTGGTGACTAGATATAAATAACCAGGTGCTTTCTAACTTTCCTCTTCCGCATCTCCTTCTCTTCCCCACTATCTTCAACCTCATAACATACCTCAATAGGGGATGCCATAGTCCCACCGACTAGACGGTTAGGAGCAGTTGGGACTTTGGTGCGGTATTCGCTATAAACAAAATAATAATAGACTGTTCTTAAAAAAGCTTAGAAATTAAGATACCTACACAAGAAAAAACTGAAAAAAAAAAATTAAATAAAAATCTTAAATAATGAGTAAAGCATAAAAAATAAGTGTTTTTTCGTAAGAAGCAATCACATGGTGGTAACACATTATATTATTAATAATATATTCGTAAAAAGCATTTACTTTGTGGCTTGCCATATTTATAAATAGAACACATACACTTTGTTTATAACCACTATATATCATGAGCATTCGGCCTTTCAGTCAATGATACACAGATTAGTTTTCGTGCCACTGTTTAGTATTAATATCACAAAACGAATTATCTTTAATCAAGCAAATAGCGTTAAATAATGGATAAAACTCGGACTTAATCAATAAAATCGTTAATAAGAAATTAAAACAAATATCTACAAATAAATTCCTTTTTAATAGTACTCCGCTTAACGATAACTTCAAATCAAAATTAACAGTGGCGCAGGATTTTATTCAAAAATATTTTTTCCACCTTAAGTGTCAAGAACGTTCCTGCAGATATAAAACCCGCTTATTACACAAATAATAATCTCCGGTAAATTTTTAACCAAAGCAAAGAATAAATATGATAATGTAAGCCACTCTGGCAATTACAAACTTAACTGTTATGATTGTCCCGCGTTTTATATAGGAACAACAGCACGAAATATTAACGCTAGAGTTAAAGAACATTTACGTTGCTTAAATGGTACTAGTTTCTCTGAATTGGCAAACCACCTAATCTCATCAAATCATACTTTAGAAAAAACTACAGGTATTGATTAATTGGTATTTTGAATAAAAACGGGATAGGCATTAGATTAGACAATTTAGAAGCACTCAAAATTAAGAAATCCTTTAAATCAAATTTATCACCTAACCTAAAAAAAATTTCATCCCATCAATTGTCAACTTCACCGTCGTTTGACGCTACGAATCACTCTGTTTTATTCCCTAACTCACCCATTTAATTATTATTATGTTTCCAACTAGTTTCATTTCTAATGATAATGTAACAATAGGTTGGAAAAAAAGTAGGTTCGTATTTCGCGCCCTTTTTTCAACTAAGTAAATCTCTTTCATTATTGGTCACATCGGAGGGATTTATAATTATTTCGTTGGCAACATGTTATCGAACAGATCGGTGCATAATTGACTTAAATCGGATGATTTGAACACTTTTTATAAAGTATTGAAATAAAGCGAAAAATACGAAAATACTTTTTCCCCAACCTATTATGTTCTCTTCTTATATAAATTCAACATAGGGTATTTGTCTGCCCCTTGAAGGAACAATATATGGAGGGATAGCTAATTTGTTTTACCCAACCCATCCGAAATTGTAATAAATCACTGTTTCCGTGTTTTTACATGTTATGAGAGAGAAAGAGACAAAAAATTTCGGACGCATACTTGTTCTTAAGACTCGCTGGTTAAATCCGCCCATTTTATTTTTGCCAAAACTTGACACAACTAAACGGTTTTTTAGGTTAGATGCTATTTTTTGATAAAATAAAAAAGTGGCTATACGAAAAAAACATTATGTCGAAAATGAATGGATTTAAATACCCAACCTGTCTTAGCCACGCTTTGCCCCGAGTCATGTTAAAATCATCAAAAACAAGTCCAATACTGACTTCACTGGCTTTGGCTTGGGCTACCTCTTGTATACTCTAAGGTCTGCCCCTAACATTACATCATTATCTTTCCATTGTGTACACTTGTTTATTTACCAATTCTTTGTAATACATAAATGTTTAGTACTTTCAACTGTTGCCTTCCTCTAATATATGTTCCCTCTCTCTTCCTTCTTTGTATTATATATTGTCTCACTATATCATTAATTTTTGTTCCTATAATATGCCTGTTAACTCTGTATTTTTCTTTAGTTATTATATGTGCCCTGACAAAGCTTGATCCAAGCGAAACCGGTTGGCCTTCATCATAATACATTTTGTAGTTTTAAAACAAAGTATTCTTTTATTATTGAAATAAGCGTTAATTTTCTTATTTTGAATTGTGTTTTTTTTTTTTTTTTTAAATCACGGAACACTGTTGTCGAAACACCTGTATTGTTCCGTACTGCGGAATTGGTGGCGGGAAAGGTAGCGGGCAATGGGAAACAGCTTTCACGGTCGCTCCACCCGATCTCTGCAAATCACACACCCCAACACGCTTCCAATAAGCGGCCAGCGGAGCGGCGGATCAGAGACGGGCGCCCACCCCGTGCCGGGCTTTTCGGGGTGCTGCTCTATAATCTGTTTCGGTAAATAATGGAAAAGAAAAGCCTGCTTGAGAATCATATTATAGCCCGGTGAGAGCTATACTTGCCGTCTTACCTTAGACGAATTAAAAAATGTAGATACGTTACTGAGACAACGCGCCTGATTGCACTAAACGAAGTCAACGATACATACCTCCGAAACACGCTTCATTTAGCTATCTCTTCCGCACACACATATTGTTTGAATGGCTATCCTTTTAATACGCGGGTGAAACATTTAGTGATGCAACCTTGAAGTAAATATATGGAGGGAGAGCTAATTATTTTTACCCAACCTACACAAACTTGCGATAAATCACTTTCTACGGGTTTTTACGTCGTACACCACGAGAGAGAGACAGCAAATTTCATAGACCGCTTCTTTATACTGTCGTTATTATCTTAAGCTCCTGCGTCACCGTGGGACTCCGCCCACGTTTTTTATTATGCCACTAAACTTGACACAACTCAACGGTTATTTAGGTTAGATGCTATATTTTTGTTGATAAAAATACTGTGAAAAAGTGGCTTTACGAATAAACAAAAACATTGCGTCGATATGTGATATGAATAGATGTATAAATACCCTAGCCTTAGTCTTAGCCACGCCCAGGTACGCCGAGTCCGGTTGAAATCATCAAAAACTGACGTCACTGCCTTGGATTGATAGTACTCTATGTACTCTAAGGATGCAACATTAGTGGTGCTTCATTTTTCATAAGATTTGTATGAATATGACGTGTCTTGTATTTTAAGTCTATGTGTTTTACCTTTAGTGTGCTGGAAGTGCCAACAGTCACCGGGCATTCATCATTATCTTTTCGGAGTTTTTATCCTTTAAAACGTGTTGTTTACATATTTAAACTAACCGTAATCAAACCATAGAGAAGGGGTGGCTTGCGATTTTTTAGTGTGCTATAGTGTTGATATTATTTTATTTTATTGTATACGCCCGAGAGCGCTTTTACATTAAAGGTTTGTAATTGACAGTGAAAAAATGAAAATTATATGAACGAAAAAAATAAGGAATAGTTGTATAGTAGTAAAAAAATCGTGTTCAAATACATAAAAATAGTATTGATTTAAGATATATGATGTATATACATGTATCTACATTGCAAATAAATACATCAGCCACCTCTACGTATGTATTACCAACTACATGCAATCTAGGTACAAGCGAGTGTCTGAAAGTAGCAGTCCTGATGTTATTGTTACAACTAAATAAAATTTTGGATCGAGTTGTTCTCGTTGGTATGTGAAAGGAAATAAGGTTCAATTAAATATTTGGTATTGAAAAATATGACGTGTTTGATGTTGTAGCCAAACAAACAAAATTTTGTGAAGATTTTTCAGTTTCGATGGGTCATTGACCCACCAAGTAGAAGCTTAGAGTACATAGAGTGGTACCTATCCGAGGCAGTGTAGTCAGTTTTTGATGATTTTTGCCGGACTCGGTAGTTCTGGGCGTGGCTAGGACTAGAGCTTGGGTATTTATACATCCATTCATAGCACATGTCAACATAATGTTTTTGTTTATTCGTATAACCACTTTTTCACAGTATTGTTATAAACCGTTAAGTTATGTTCATTTATCAATACGTGTGGGCGGAGCCAACGGAGACGCGGGACACGAAGAATATTCTAACAATACTTTAAAGCGGTGTGATAATTTAGAAGATTTTGTTGTCTCTTTCTTTCTCATGGTGTATGACGTAAAAACCCGGAGAAAGTGATTTATCCCAAATTTGTATAGGTTGGGAAGAAAGAATTAGATCTCTCTCCATATATTGTTACTTCGAGATTATAATATTATACTATACAGGTGTTGCGGGAAAGTACCCAACATACTTAAATCAGTGATTCCTAAGCTGATTTGAAGTAAAAAAGTTAGATAGCGTTTTTGTCTTGGTGATATATTTTTTTTTAATTACAAAAACAAACAAAAAAACCTTCACATCTTCCCACTGGTCAGCAAAATAAAATGTATCTCTTTTTCTCTAAAAAATAAGTATTGTCAAACCTTAATTAAACAATACAGCCCAACCTCGTATATTTATACCATAAGCTAATCAACAAAATATATCGTCGCTCGAAAGGCAAAACGGCTTAAGCAACACTTGAGTTTAATATGCAGCTTTGATCAGTTCTTTTTTCTGCATCGAATGCTCTAACTCTCGTTTCATTCAAACGACTTTTGTGGCCCTTCAGCCAACATATACTCGTATATGTTTTCAATTTGGTAAAAGACTTGACTCAAGCGACACAAGTTTGAGACTTTTTAACTTTCTGTTGATTGAGGTAACTCAGTTAGAGCATTGAGATAACTTTTTTTTCAAAACCCACCATTATTGTAAAACGAAAAAAAAAACTTTAAAGTGCTCTGGTTTAAACTTCCCAAAATGGCTCTTCAGCCCTTTTGCCTTTCCAGCGACGATATAGTATTACACACCAACGCCAACGACACAGTCTTTTTACTTTTAAAGCGTAAGCTTGCCACTAAAAGCACAAACGAAAGAAAATTACCTTCATCTTAAGATAAAGCTTTTTTCGTCACTTTAACCGAACCTAACCTACCTTAGCCGTCTATTTATCAAGCTCCTTGATTGTACATCATAATACCTTGGCTAATTTGTGGGTATGCATTTGAATTACCTCCCCAGCGACCCGAGAATTAAACTCTTTCAACAAGTTAATTCAATTTTTCAACAAACCGAAGAAAACTGATCATAAACTTCAAGTGTTATTCCTTCAATCCCCTCAGCTCGATTAAGAATGGGTATTTTTTTTTCAGTTTGTTATTCCCACTCCCGGGGGAAGTGGCAATAGAGTAGAATGGGGAATACACACGTAGAGTTTGGAGAAGTATGGCGGAGATGGAGGAGTTTGGAGGAGTTTGGACGGAGATTACAGGAAATTGAGGACGACAGAGATTGGATGGGGGTTATTCTAACCTGTCATGTTGAGGAAATGTTAAAATGTCGAAACGGGAAAGAGGCGGGGGAGGAGAAATGTAGAAAGCTCATGCGAATCACATTTTCAATATACACAACCTACGTGCTTTTACTATATGTCTACACCGACGGCCTCCGTGCTCAAGTGGTAAGACGCTCGACTACGAATCGAGAGGTCACGGGCTCAAACTTGGCGTGCGCAAATAATTTTTATTTAATTGACATAATTTATTTTTTATTTACTTAACTTCATGTTTATTTACAATATTTTATATACATTGTCCTCCACGCTAGGAGTTCACCTGTGATGTGGAGGACATTTTTTGAATTACATGATAAAACAATTAAAATTAAAAAATAAAAGAAAATATAGAAGAAAATACATAAAAAAATATATATTAAAGAAGATATATAAAAGAAAAGAAAATATAGTAAAAACAAAATAGAAACAAAATAGAGCCACTTTAAAACAAACAAAAAAATTATACAAAGAAATAAAATTATTAAGTAGCACTATTATTATTACTGTGTATACTTATAAATTAGGAGGATTGTAACCAGTTTCAAACATGTTTATTGTATTGTACAAATGTAGTTTGTTATTTATAAAATAATATATAGTTTATTTGCGGCACTTTTCGGAGTGGTAGATATAAGTATCGCCCTGGTGAAAGACCACCATTCAGAATCGAAACGTTGCTTGAAATGGCTTCTGCCGTGTTTGGTGACCAGATCTGAATAACCAGGTACACTCCAACTTTCGTCTTCCCCATCTCATCCCCGCCCTACTACTTCAGCCTCACAACATACCCCACTTGAGGATGCCATAGACTCACTGGCTCCAGACGGCTGGAAGCAGTTGGGACTCTTTTGTGGTATGCACTGTAAAATAATTAAACATATGGTCCGGTCGTTTCGTTATGAAGATTTTTTAATTTAATATACTTTCTAAATGATTTTGGTTCTGCAAATTTTTATTCCAATTATCAGTACACAATAGAAAATAAAATTATTTAATCGCCACATTGGATTAAATTAAATGTCGGTAAGCAGATTCCTTGAATGAGTGACATCTCTTGACATAAAACAACGTTTTACATTTTATTATAGATCATAATTAATAATTCTTTTGTAACCATGGGTTAAAACCTTTTATCAAATCGACATTATTGTTAAAATGATTCCCGTTGAGAACATATAAGTACCTACACATAAATTACATCGTGGGACGCGTACGTTAAAAAATACAAAATATTGTCTTTTCGTAGAAAACAATCACTTTGTGGTTTGACATATTTAAAGAATAGAAAAAATAACTTTGTAAATAAAACCACGGATATTATTTACATTTTTATGACCGACCGGTTTCACTTAGCCTAAGCGTCATCAGGATGCAAAATTAAACTAAACAAAAAATACAAAGTGTGGGGTTATATGCGAGTATACACGTACAGAGGGTAGATACTTGATATAGATATTTAAGTATCGCCTTGGTAAAAGACCACCATTGAGAATCGAAACGTTGCTTGAAATGGCTTTAACCGATTTTTGTGACCATATCTGAATAGCCAGGTACTTCCTAACCTTCCTCTTCCTCGTCTTCTTGCCCTCCCCACTACCTCAAAACCTCACGACATACCCCAATTGGGGATGCTTTATTCTCACTTGCTCTAGACGATAGGTAGCAGTTGGAACTCTTGTGCGGTATTCAATATAAAAAAGGAGAAAAATATATAAAATAAAATAACAGAACAATGAGAAAACAATAGAATAATATTTAAATTATAACAAAAGAACAGAGAGAAAGAGACATAGACACATAATATAAATTGTAACGCAGATTTATGTAGGTTTTACTGATTCTTATGATGTGTTCATTATTTGAATGATTTCTAAATTTATTTATTTTTAATCCACATTTGAATGTTAACTTTTGTATCTCCGTACTGATCTTCAAACTACAATTTGACTCAAACCTAAAAGTTTCGGATGTAAAAGGCCCAACACGTGAAACAATGCATGTTCTAATAATTATACTTTGTTCTCAAGTACTGCCTTCTTGATGGGACTTCGTACTCCTTGCCTTCTAAGCTAACTTTCAGATCACGATACGTTTATATCCACATCCTGGCTCCTAACTCGAGGAGGTCTTGACGGACTTTTGAAAACCAATTTCCGCTCCCGGCGCTCTCATTCCCATCTGTATCCCATATTATTATAGTTGACGAGGACTAGGACCAAGCTGGAGACTTGAAGGAAGAAAGATACCAATCCTCGGAGAGAAACTGCCAGGGTCACAGACGGGGCTAGGAGAGCTATGCAACTGGCTATTATCTATTTACGATATTTTAGATATAAACAAAACAGACAAACTTTGTTTATAACCATGTGTATTACATACTGTGTCCATTTACAATACACATGGACAGTAACATAAAAGGCAAATTAAGAGATATTGTTAACATGTCTCTTGAAAAAGGTTTATGTTGAAGATATCAAGAGACATGTTATTTTGTAGTACCATACCCCGTGTCATGCTGTGTTGAGCCAACACGTCTGTCCTGCCATGTGGAATACACTGCAGATCGTGGTGTCGCTCCTGGCAGTAGTTGTTTGGCACAAACAACTTATAGCATTCCAGGAGGTATGGATTGTCAATCAAATTATGTCATCTTCAGGACAATATTAAAATTAAACTAAAATATGCATACCTACATAGGAATTGAAATAGGAAGGAGAAGGGGTAATTGGGGGAATTATGGGAATAACAGAGCTACTTACTGGAAATATATCTAGGATAGGACAATAAGATAAATTTAAATTAAAAGTGCTAGATTTATTATTTAAGGATTTTCTAATTTCTAATGCTTCTAAGTTATCTAATTTTTTCCCTTTATTACTACGGTGAAGAATTCTAACCCTTGTATCCCTATTAAAAGAATCTGCTGATAATTTTTTCATACTTATCTGTTTTATTTATAAATATGGCAAGCCACAAAGTTAATGCTATTTACGAATATATTTTAGATACTTTGGAAGGATACCTATAATAAGAATCATTCACCAGCAGTAGAAATATTCAATTCCATTGATGTGTATTTCTAAACGTCTTTTTTAAATTTTATAGTGAATACCGCACAAGAGCCCAACTGCTCCCAAGAGTCTAGAGCCAGTGAGACTATGACTTTATCAAACGAGGTATGTCGTGGGGCTGAAGGTAGTGGTGAGGTGAAGGAGATGGGGAAGAGGAAGGTTGGGAAGTATCTTACTATTCAGATCTGGTCACCAACCACGGCTAAAGCCATTTCAAGCAACGTTTCGATTCCGAATGGTGGTCTTTCACCAGGGCAATAATAATAGTATCTACCACTCTGGAATGTGCCATAAATATATTTTGTATTATATTATATGAATTAAATGTATTACTCATATTAATTAAAAAATAATTGCGCACGCCGGGTTTAAGCCCGAGATCTTTGGATTCGTAGGCGAGGGTTCTTACAGTTTTTTTTCCAAAAAAATATTTTATGTATGAAGATTTTCAGGATTTTACAATTTTGGCGATACGAAAAAACAGAAATTTGAAAAAATAAAGAAAAACTGTTTTGCTTTACAAAAACACTAATAATGTCGTTTTTTAAATCATTGCACTTTAGCACAATAAAAAAGTCACGAGTCGTCACTGGGTCTTATACGTTCGCTACATCTATATTTACACCTTCTTAACTCATCACGGTTAAAATGATTATAGCGTTATTTGATCCTGCTGCTGAGAGATCCACTGTAACCTTTTTTTCTTTCTTTCGGTTAGGTGATTTTTTCATAATATTAAAAACATGGAGTTTATATAGTGGCACCTATCTAAGGCAGTGTAGTCAGTTTTTAATGATTTTGCCGGACTCGGCAGACCTAGGCGTGGCTAGGACTAGAGCTTGGGTAATTATACACCTTTCGTAGCACATGTCGACATAATGTTAATGTTTATTCGTATAACCACTTTTTCACAGTATTTTTATCTATGAAAATATAGCATATAACCTAAAAAAACCATTTAGTTGGGTCGAGTTTAGTCGCATATTAAAACATGTGGGTGGAGTTCCCAGAAACGCGGGAGACCAAGATCATCGTTACAATTCATAAAAGCGGTGTGTTATTTTTCGTTGTCTCTTTCTCTCTCATGGTGTACGACGTAAAAACCCGGAGAAAGTGATTTATCGCAAGTTTGTATAGGTTGGGTAAAAATAATTAGCTCTCTCCCATACATTGTTTATCCAAGATCAAAAACATATTTTTCCCAGAAGGTATGCAGGGATGGCGAAGAAAAGTTTGACGGCCTCCATGGTCGAGTGGTAAGACGCTCGACTACAAATCCAGAGGCCGCGGGTTCGAACCCGGCGTGCGCAAATAAAATTAATTTGATTAATATGTGTCGGAACACATTTGATTATAATATATTTGCGGCACGTTCCAGAGTGGTAGATACTCTCAGTATCACCCTGGTGAAAGATCACCATTCAGAATTGAAAAGTTGCTTGAAATGGCTTTAGTCGTGTTTGGTGACCAGATCTGAATAGCCAGGTACTTCCTTACCTTCACCTTCCTCATCTCCTCCCCCTCCCCACCACCTTCAGCCTCACAACATCCTCAATTGGGGATGCCATAGTCTTACTGGCTTTAGACGGTTGGGAACAGTTGAGATTCTTGGGCGGTATTTAAGTAAATAAAAGAAAATTTTCCAAAAATGATTAAAAAAAAACATAATTTTTATCGGAATAAGTAATAAAATGGCACACAGAAATATAATATACGAAAAATAATTGATAAGCTCCAGAGAGCTATCAAAAAAGACTCCA
Organism: Drusus annulatus; assembly: GCA_022651775.1. Taxonomy (NCBI): domain Eukaryota; kingdom Metazoa; phylum Arthropoda; class Insecta; order Trichoptera; family Limnephilidae; genus Drusus; species Drusus annulatus. The sequence continues at coordinate 1,241,646 of JAGWCC010000160.1, read as the reverse complement.
CCAATTATTATTTTATGAGACAGTGGTCACAGCTCACAACGTAGCTAATCAAAAGTTAACCAAAACGTGAATCTGCAAACAATCTATTAAAAAATACTCGTACATCAATTTTGAAGAAAGATCAAAATGATAAATATTTCTGCTTACGGTCGACCTCTCAGCACATTATTCGGGAGTACAAATGAATTCCACTTTGCAATCTTTGAAACGTTGGGGTGGCTAGCGTTCAAAGTACCCCCAAAACCCAATAAAGTGCTTTTTAATGAAATCAGCAAAGGTTTCCAATACCGAACATGTTGTCTCCGTAGCTTAATTGTAAATGTATTGGAAAATGAGTCGGGAGGCTATAGGTTCAGTTCCTGCCGAAGTAAAAAAACTAGTTTTTTGTGTAGTCTTTATTTGAAAGGAAAATAAAGATATATTTATGAAAATGTTTATTTATTCGTTATTGTAATCCGGATATCCGGAAGAATGCAAGGCTAATGTAAGAGTAATGAATAAGATCAAGAAATAGACGCTTAGATGGTTTGGGCATGTGTAGAGCGAATGAACGAAGAAAGGACTGAGAATAGAATATATGATGCGAAAGTGAATGGAAGAAGAAGTCAAGGACGCCAGAGGAAGACATGGCACGATCAAGTAAATTAAATACTTGAATCGGGTCATGTGAAGAGTCAGAATAACAGAAGAGTATTATGAGACGATGTATGAATGTGAATGAATCAAGGAGTGTGTGCCTAGACAGAGTTGTATGGCAGTCCGTCCTCTCTTCCTACCCCTGCGGAGAAACGGCGTGATGGTTGGTTAGTTAGTTAGTTCAATACATAACCCACATTATAAAGTAAATACTGGCGATGGGAAAAACATCAAAGATTTGTGAATGCTTCACGAACTGCTAGTTCTTTGAAGCGAACCTTCACGGTGAACAGTTCAATTGAAGTAACAGTTGAATCGCAGAATTCCTGGTCGGGCGAGGGGGGGGGGGGTGGTTGCTAGCGATAAATGTACATAATAATAGTCACGTTTTTTTCTTAATAGTTTTATTCGGGGCAGCTCAGTCAAAGATTCAAAACCGACAGGACACAAGGAGAACAACAAAATTTTTAAATAAAGAAAATAAGGTTTTTTTTTAATTCTGTACTATTTATTATCCGAAAGGTTTTTTGATAAAATAGAAAATATTAGCCATAATTATTTTTGATCAGGGCAGTTCTTCTAGCAAAAAATATAATTTTTTTACATAATTGCCATAACATACATTAAACCGACAGGACACACAAAGATAACAACAATAATTGGACCCGGGCGGGACGATTGAGATGTTGATGAAGTATCATTTCGCTCTTCCCCTTTACTCCCTAGATGTGTGCAAGTTTTTCACGAGAATGTTTTGCTGCGAAAACCAAAAAGTGTGTATTTTTAGGATTTAATTTTTTTTATTCTTACAGTTTTTTTTGTTGTGTATTACACACTGTATATGTCCATTAAAAAAAAAAACACAAGAAAGTAACATAAAAGCAAATTAAGAGATATTTTTAACATATCTCTTGAAATCTTCAGGGTTTACGTTGAAGATATCAAGAGACATATTATTTAGCAGTACCATACCCCGTGTCACGCTGTGCTGAGCCAACACGTCTGTTCTGCCATATGAAATACACAGCAGATCGTGATGTCGCCCCTGGCAGTAGTTGTTTGGCACAAACAACTTATAGCATTCCAGGAGGTATGGATTGTCAATCAAATTATTTAATATTTTGTAGGCTGTTACCGCAAGGGCCCCACTCCTTCTCGACTGGAGACTTTGATAAAATGTATTGGAGAGCAAATCTCATAAGATTTATAACATTAAAAAAGATTTCAAATTCGCACAATGGTATAAAAATAACATACATATTTCAACATTCATTATCGATGGTGGAATTGTGAAGTAAAATAAATAATTTGATTTTCAAATAGATTCTAATAGCATGGCTTTAATTATACCCATTGCTTATAAATACCTCCCCCACTTAATTCAGATTCAATTAAAAGCCCCTAACGCGCATTGTTCCACTTTACAGCACGGATCCATCAGTCTATGGTATAACAGATCCATTAAATCTTTGCGTGCGGTAAAATTGAAACAACACACTATCGAGTAAAGGTGATTGTGGATTACCTCCCACCCACTCTCCTGCCCCTCCCCCTGCATTAGCACCCCACCCCCCACCGTAGTAGAGCCTACCCCAAACATGCAGACTGTATCGACACTAAAAGGCTAGGCGACACACGATTATTTGAAGGTAAGGGGTATTTTAACAGAGGCGGATTTTACTGCAAACCTCGTTCTTTTTTAACGGTTTTAATAATACCAATTTTTTCACTTTATTCTACTATTTTTTATTATTTAAGACCTGACCGGTTTCGCTTTATGCTGGGCATTTTTAGACTGGTGCAATTTCAAGTAAATCTATGGCATATATCCTATTAGTGTCCGGAATGGACGCTTATTGAGTCTCATAGTGAACATCGGTGACTTTGGGTTTTGTTTTTTTGCTGACAGGCGGCTTTACAATAACATTCAAAAATATTTTCGGGTGGTTTTATTAGCTTCTGAGAGACGGGTTACATGGGTTGCGTTAGATGCGTTTGTGTTTTTTTTTAAGTGGTCAGTTTTATAATCTTCTCTTATTGCTTAGCAATTCTATATCTCTTTTTGAAAATATATATATATTGTGCTTAAAACAGTTTGTCTTAATAAATGTTCCTTCCCTCTAAAGAAAAACTAAACAAATCTAAAAAAAACAGTTAAGTAAAAAGTAACAGTAAAATACAATATATAACTTGAAAGTACATTATAAAATTCAATGGAATAATATATACATATAACCATAAAATGGTTCATCTTTTGAATGAAATATACCTACTTATTTGTTTTAAGATATAATGACACTATTTTGGTAAAAAAATTAATAAGTTGTATTTTAAAGAAAGATAAAATTTTTGGGTTATAATGATGTCAAATAACCGCCATGATGAGCGTGAAATGTTGCTTGTGCAATGATGGAAGACTTAGCTGGCAGAGGTATTAAACCCACGACACCTGGGTAGGAATCCAACTCATTTATCAGCTAGAGTAGTAACCATTTGAATAGACAAACTCTCAAACTAGAAGTTAATTTACCATTAAAGTCGTAAAATGGTAAATAAACAATCATAAAATGCAGGTATCTCTGACGTTTAGTTCTTCTTCTAAGTGTTATATGGCTAACTTTAAAAAAATACTAAATGAAGTTTTTGGAAGATTTTTTTTAAACTTCATAAATAAAAACAGTTCCTCAGTCCGCTCCTGCAGAAACCAGTAGCGTAGTCACAATTCTAGCCGAAGAGCGAGCAAGGGCAAGAGAGGGTGCGGGGGGCTCATTTGAGGAACATTGGAATGGTTTTAGAGCGCCACGGTGTAATGAAGTGGCGCTGGACGGGTCCATTACCCCTCCCCCGGGCCCCCGCCCGCCCCTGCCGCGGGGCAGCGGTTGTTAGTCATTGTTAAAAGGTGATAAGGTAGAAGATCAAAGATGGATAAGCGGGCTATTTATACGGTCAAGGTATGGAAATTCATTACATGGTAAGTGTGAGTTACTTGTATTTCAGAAATGAAAAGCGTGCAATTTTTTTTGTGATTTTCTAGTAAGATTGTCACGCTCACCATTACAGACCGCCACTGTCTAAAATCCGCATTATTTTATTTTTTTGATTATGGTGAATACGGCACAAGATTTCCAACTGCTCCAAACCGTCTGGAGCCAGTGAGACTATGGCATCCTTAATCAGGGTATGTTGTGAAGCTGAAGTTAGTGGGGAGGGGAAGAGGAAGATCGGGAAGTACCTGGGTATTCAGATCTGGTCACAAACGGTTAAAGCCATTTCCATCAAGCAACGTTTCGATTCTGAATGATGGTCTTTTACCAGGGCAATACTTAGAGCATCTACCACTCTGTTTCCCTATTTATATATAATCACATTGTATAATAATATTTTAATATTTGGATAATTTTTACAGCGCCGTTTTTGTGAAAATCACTTCAAGGGTGCTGTAAAGTACCCTTGAGTACCCTTGAGGTGATATATCACAAAAATGGCGCTATATAAATTAGACAATCGAAACTGCCTGTTCGACTTGTGCATTCATTCAGTTGGTGAATATGTTGGGTAACGCACTGCATATTGGTTACAAATTGCAGGGTGAAGAAAAGTGAAATAGCGAGGGTAGAGAGATAGGGACGAGGAAGGTTGGGAGGCGCCTGGTAATTCAGATCTGGTCACCAAATTTCAAGCAACGTTTCAATTCTGAATGGTGGTCTTTCAGCAGAGCGATACTTGGAGTATCTCAAATATTATTTTCCCTGCATATAAAGCGCATCATTGAGGTGATTTTTCACAAAAACGGCGCTATACAAATTATCCAAATATTATATTATCATTAATAAATTATTTGATTAACTATAAATATTTTGCTTTGTGACTATGTACGTACGTGAACTTTTCATATTTGAAACTGACGTTAATTGAAATTATCAAATATTAAAAAAAATCTTTTCAATTCCCTACCGACGTAATAAAGTACTGCCTATAATGTATTTAAGCAAACATTATTCCATATTTGAATTGGGCGGATCAAAGTAACTGATTTTTTTGATTTTATGGTTTCTTTCATAATCCTCTGCTAACTAGCTGGGGATTATACAAATACCCCTCATAATGTCTATCTAACTAGTACTGTGGCTCATTAGGCCTTATTGATGGTTGCATTTAATTGACTGAATTTAAGTTTACATTAGTGAAACTAATATTTTTTTCTTGCAAGTCAAGTTACATCCCGTGATTTTTGATTAGTAAGAAGTTGTTAGTAACAACCAGTTGATAAATATTTAATTGAAAATTAATGTGTGTACCGTGAACAAATCGGTTCGCAAAGTGTATATACTCGTATGAAGTTTTAAACATTAAAATATAATCTTAAAAATTACATTGGTACCCGCCCACTCCAACTTCCATTAGAGATTTGAAAATCATATTTGTAGTCACTCAAAAAGACTAATCTTTTCACTTAGTGCGCTGTTTACCGGCGCTTTGCTGCTAACAAAGCTCATTTTAGTGAGTGCCGCAAGTCTGAAACTTTGTGGTGATACTCTCAGTATCGCCCTGGTAGAATATCACAATAAATTCAAATGGAATTATCCGTGTTTGGTGACCAGATCTGAATGGTCAAGCACCTCACAACCTCCCTCTTCTTCATTTTTATATTTCAATTTCAATTTCAATTTCTTTATTCATTTTAATAACATTACAAAATAAAATTTTAAGGCGTTATTAAAGATATGTACAAAAAAATATATACGGAGTAAACAAAAAACAGAGTACACTGCATATAATATACAATATAAGACAAGATTTAATAACTAAACAGAATAGATATGTGGTAAATACAAGTTAAGCAAGCAGCAATAAAACTTGCTGTTTAAATACAGTTTCGCTGATGGAAAAAAATATCGATATCCGAAGCGATTCGATTCAACAGCAAGAGTGCCCTCCCCACCGGCATGACCATTGGCAAGTTAGTCCTGCAGGCCGGGAGATAAAACAATCTATGTTGTCGATGACGGCGATAACCATCGGGAACATAAAAGTTAATGCTCTCCATGATAGCTAAGTTTTCGAAACATCCACGTATCAATTTGAAGAAATGGGTGACGATGTACACATCCCTTCTGACCCGTAGATGGTTTGTTCCCAGCAGCATCTCTTTACCCCCACTACCTTCAGCTTCATAACATGCCATCGAGGATACCATAGTCCCAACGGTGTTCATATTGTGAGCTTTACGGCCTCCGTGGTCGAGTGGTAAGACGCCGAACTACGAATCCAGAGGTCACGGGTTCAAATCCCGGTAAGCGCAAATAATTTTTATTTAATTAATATGTTTACTTAACATTTAATTCATATAAAACTATATATTATAGTATATTTGGGGCATGTTCCTGAGTGGAAGATACTTTAAATATCACCCTGGTGAAAGACCACCATTCAGAATCAAAACGTTGCTTAAAATGGGTTTTGCCGTGTTTGATGACCAAATCAGAATAACCAGGTACTTAACTAACGTACGATACTCAACCTTCCTCTTCCCCATCTCTTTTCCCTCCCCACTTCCTTCAGCCTCACAACATTCCCTAATTAGGGTTATAGTTCTACTGGCTCTAGGCAGTTGGAAGCTGTTAGGATTCTTGTACGGTATTGACTATAATTTATTATTTTTAAAGCCTACTCTTAGCTTAAAAATTCGTTTGGTAAACGTTACATGCGATTCGTAAGATCTTATGAAAGTATTTTTTTATAAATGTTTGATAATCAATAATTATCGTTCATAAAACATAAAATGAATTACTAAATAAAATCAAATTAATTTTCTCAACAGATTTTATCGCGATTTCAAGCAGTACCTACACATCTATGCAAACTGCAAAAATATAATGTTGTAAAAATTAAGAAAATATTTGTTCATTTAAAAATTAACGGACTATTGACCACTTACACAAAAAATGCGAAACATGAAATAGAAAAAAAGAACAACAGAGAAAGAACAGCACATACATAATATTAAATGAAGCAATGACAAAAATAGGACAAAATATACATAAGAAAGAACATTCAAATCAAAGTCAAGGTCAAGTCAAAGATTAAGTAGAATCGTAAAGAATGACAAAAATCATTTGGACTGCTACCAAAAATGTCAACACCATGGCTTGAGTTAACAAGTCTCGACATTCTGGACAGTGGAGAATGATACCCATAATTAGTAGAGTTGTGATTGAGGAACAGCAATTCATTGTTTCTGATTTTACGGCAAGGAATGTTGAACTGGATGAGTTACAACAAAGAAGGTGAGTCAATTATACAATTAATAATTTTGAAAATACAAATTAAATCTAAGTCTTTCCTACGTTTTTCTAATGAAAAAAATTTCAATGATTGTTCAATTTTATTACACGAATAAACAATTAAATATTTTTATTGTTTTATTTACTATGTAATATGAACTACGCTAGTATAAATTAAACAAAGTGAATTGCCAAATTGTTGTAAATGATATTATATATCTCTCTAACAATAACAAATTAGTATAAAAAATACTAAATAACCGTGATAAGCAAACTCCCTATTTCATTTCTGCGAAAAGCGTTAAAATAATTTAATTACGTTTTTTTGTATTTGTAGCAGTGTGTAAAAGAGTCCGTCATGTAATATTTAGTGTCGTCATTCAGAGTGCCTCACGAGCCACCCCTGGTCTGCGGCAGGGGGAGGCGGAGGGGGAAGTAGAGTGGAAAGTGGAAACAAAAGCTTTGAAAAGTGCCTTTTTATTTGGAAGCTAATGCTTATATGCGCCCAGCGGCGGGACGTGGTGCTTTTTCATAAACGTGTTTACTTTTTTTTTTTCAATTAATTTTTGTATTATCGCTGATGTTTTATGAGTTTGTACTGTGTTGATTCCCCACGATTAGTCATCAAAATTGCGTTAACTAACACGAAAAAAAAACATTTAAAAATAACTAGTTCAAAATTTCAGATTAATTTTTTTAATGTTCTCAAAAGAAAAACAAACATTGCCTGGTTACAAATAACCTGAAAATATTTGAAAACTCCTACTGCCATCATAATAAGCGGAAGATGTTGCGTGTGCAATGATGGAGGACTTAGTTAGTAAAGAAATTGAACCCACGATGCCCGGGTAGGAATCCGACGCGTTTGTCCACTCAGTAACTAACCGGTCAATAATAATGCCCTTTGGGTTGCCTTAAGTCGTACATTTTCATGGCAGAGATTTCTGTCCTAAGATTACATCTTCTGGTACAGAAAAGCGTAGTAAAATTTTGATTATGACTTTAAAAAATAAATATTATAATAAGTACGATTTCGAAGTTGTTTTGTCGTATTTTTTTAAAGCATCAAATAACAGGTATATCTATGAACTAACAAACTAACCATCACGCCGTTTCCCCGCAGGACTAGGCAGAGAGGACGGACCGCCATATAACTCTGTCTTGGCACACACTCCTTATTCCATTCACATTCATACATCATCTCATACACACTCTTCTGTTATTCTGATACTTCACAAGACCCGATTCAAGTGTTTGATTTACCTGATCGCGCCATGTCTCTCTCGGGCCTCCTCGACTTCTTCTTCCATTCACTTTCGCATCATATATTCTTTTCACACTCCTTTCTTCGTTCATTCGCTCTACATGAAACTTTCTTGATCCTATTCACTACGCTCACATAAGCCTTGCATTCTTTCCGGATATCCACATTTTTAATGGGTTAACATTGTTTTCTGGTTTAGCCATATTTGCTGACCAGATCTGAATAGCTAGCTACTTACCAACCTTCCTCTTCCCCATATCCTTCGATTACCCACTACCTTAACCCCACAAACTATCCCAATTGGAAATGCCATAGTCTCACTAACTCTAAAGCAGTTGGGATTGTTGTGAGTATATACATATTTATATATTTTAATAAATAAAACGTTTTTTGGTTAATCCTAGAAATGAAATGCTTTAACTCGAATAGCCTGGAGGCTTATATAGTCGTGAAAATGACCCTCTTGCTTTTAAATGTAAACAGAGGGGACTTTAATTAATGACCTCCACGAGCCGCCTTTGCAGCACTCGCTTTCCTTTCAAGTGACGGCAATACAATCGCACAGGAAAATGGCAGAATCGTTAAATATTTACAAGTTTTTCATTCGCTTTACTGCCTTTGTCTTAATCTGTTAATGTATGAGGGATGCTCTAACTAAAGTTATTATTTAATGCTGGTACTGATAAAGTGCTTAAACCATAAATATAAATAACAATACAATAATATAAAATATAAATAATAAATAAAAAAACAACATTATGAATTTGTTCTTCTCTGAAGAGTTTTGACTAGCTGGATACTGTTACAAGCTTGGAGTAACAACCAGTGGCGGCTCGTGAGTTTTTAGCGTGCTAAGATTAAAAAATACGACACTCTTAGTATTGTTGTAGCCGAAAATGATTTTTATTTTTTTTCAAGATTTTATGTTTTGTATGAAGATTTTCAGGATTTTTCAGTTTTGGTGGTGCATTGCACGGATTTCTGAAAAATCTTCATACAAAAAGTTGAAATTTCGAAAAAAAAAAAAAAATGTTTTCGGCTACAACAACATCAATGATGACATTTTTTTCAAACTTACCACTCTGGCACACTAAAAAGTCACGAGCCGCCACTGGTAACAACGTATGGAGAGAGAGCTAATTATTTTTACCCAACCTATACAAACTTGCGATAAATCACTTTCTCCGGGTTTTTACGTCGTACACCATGAGAGAGACAACAAATAAAATACACCGCTTCTATGTACTGTCACGATGATCTTGGGCTCCTGGGTCACAGCGGGACTCCGCCCACATTTTTTTATTATGCTACTAAACTTGACGTAACTAAACGGTTTTTTAGGTTATATGCTATATTTTTGTTAATAAAAATACTGTGAAAAAGTGGTTATATTAATAAACAAAAACATTATGTCGATATGTGCTATGAATGGATGTATAAATACCCTAGCCTTAGTCTTAGTCACGCCCAGGTCCGCCGAATCCGGTAAAAATCATCAAAAACTGACTACCTTCCATGGATAGGTACCACTCTATATACTCTAAGGTTACAAGCAATAGTAGCATTCTAATCCAAGCAATACTATAAATGACTAATCCATTGTTGCTATATCGTCGTTGGAAAGGCAAAACGGCTTAAGCGACACTTTGGTCAAAAATGAGTTAAGTGTTCAGTTTTGATCAGCTCTTTTTTCTGAATCTGACTGATTCTTAAGACTTTTGTGGCCCTTCAGCCATCTAAAATATATTTACCATTTTAGAAAAGGCTTGACTCAAGTGATACAAGTTTGGGACTTTTTGGCTTTTTGTCGCTTCAGGTAACTCGGTAAAAGCATTAAGTTACCTGAGTGTTTTTTGTTTTCAAAATCCAACCAGGTACTGTAGACTTTTGAATTTTATTGTAAAACCACAAAAAAAAACAAAGTGCTCTGGTGTAAGCTTCCCAAAATAAGGCTTCAGCCCTTTTGCCTTTCCGATGACGCTATGGATAGTTAGGAAAATTTTTCAACATTTTTTAAGAGATAATCTTTTTTTTTTTGAAAAACTTACTAAAATGACAGAAAAAAATACAATTTGAAAACCAGCGAAGGCGTTTTCGAACGTTTTACCTGAAATTCCAGTATGCATTAGGTAGCTAATTGCCCGCCATTGAGGTGATTTTCCCACGAAAACGGCGCTATAAAAGTTATCCATTTATTATTATTATTAATTATTATAAACTAAACATTACATTATATGTTAATTGTTGTGACCACGGCCTCCGTGGTCAGAAGATAAGACGCTCGACTATGAATCCAGAGATCGCGGGTTCAAACTCAGCTTGCGCAAATACATTTTATTTAATTAATATGTGTCATAACACATTTAATTCATATAAAATAATATGTAGTGTATTAATTTGCGGCACGTTCCACAATTGTTGATACTTGAGTGTGATGAAAGGTCACCATTCAGAATCGAAACGTTGGTTGACATGCTTACATATCTAAAAGCGGTGCTATACTGTGTGAGAACTTGTCTCTTTCTTTTATCTCTTCCCCTCTCACCATTTACGACGTCAAAACCCGGAGAAAGGGATTAATCGTAAATTTGTATAGGTTGGGTAAAAATATTTAGCTCTCTCTCCATATATATTCTTGCTCTGAGATTATTTCACATTTATTTAATATAAAATAATAATGTATAACGCCTATTTAGGCGTATTATAATATGTATTTACATGGCCAGCAACGGGGCGTGCCTAACAGCCTAGCAGAGAAAGATGTTTAAAGCGGGAAATGAGGAATTGGCCCGCTGTCACTTCGGTTCACCCTTCGTGCGGAAAACACCTCTTGTTTTGAGATTACTTACGTCGGCGTGTTTAAATTCGTAAATAAAGTGATTTACCTAACCTTAAAGACTATCATTTGACAATTACCTACTACGTTTATTCATTATAGTTCCTTAGTTCTACAATATAGTATATTTAACGCACGTTCCAGAGTCGTAGATACTCCAAGTATCGCCCTGGTAAATCGCTGCTTTAGCCATGTTTTTTTGACTCGATCTGAATAGCCAGGTACTCCCCAACCTTCTTTTTCCCCATCTCTTTCCCCTCCACCTTTTTATAGTGAATACCGCACAAGAGTCCTAACCGCTCCCGACCGTCTAGAGCCACTGGGACTATGGCATCTCCAATCGGGGTATGTTGTAAGACTGAAGGTAGTGAGGAAGGAAAAGGAGATGGGTAACAAGAAGGTTGGGCAGTACCTAGCTCTTCAGATCTGGTCACTAAACACGGCTAGAGCCATTTCAAGCAGCGTTTCAATTCGGAATGAAGATCTTTCACCAGGGCTATACTTTCAGCCTCACAATATACCCCAATTGGGGATGCCATAGTCCTACTGGCTCTAGACGGTTGGGAGCAGTTGGACTCCTGTGCGGTATTGACTATAAAAAAGTAATTATTTAAAACTTACTGTTAGTACCATGTTAAACTTTTTGATGATGTACATTTTTTTTTAAACGTTTTGATTTATACTGGACTTTGCTAAATTGCTTAACAGCTGTCGCAAGAAGCTTCGTCGAACGATTAAAACTAAACGGAAATTACATTAGCACGCAAAATGCATTTCAATGTAAATCCCTTCATTCCGCAGAACTTCTCGCTTATGTCTTATCTCGTCATATTATCTAGTTTTGATAAGTTGGTAACTACAGAGGTTTACAGTTTCCTTATATTCGCTGAACATGCAAGCCGTACCTCTCCCACTACCCCATCTCTTCCCCGCACACTTCTCACTTCTGTCACGTCAATGTTACTCGTTCTTCTGAGAAGCCACACTACTCTATCTACTGATAGAGACCGTCCGAAACTGATTTAATTTTGACTTTTAATTGGGAATGCCACAGTCCTCCAGGCTCCGACCAGTTGAATCCCTTAACTAACGAAAGTGAAGAAAGTTTTCTAACTTAAAGTGCAATCATTGCGGTAAATAAGTGATTATATCGCGATTATGTAAAAAACGTTTTATTTGGGGTCCAGTTTTAAGATGAAAACGTTTCGATGTTTTCATTATATTTATTGGGTGGGATCACCCGAATTTTACGTTAATTCATTTTATATCTTCGCCAACTTCTCACATGTGAAGTGTTTTCTTTTACGAAAACCCCAAATGAGGTTTTCGTAAGAGGAAGCCGGTACCTATTGCAGTTTAACAAGTTCATTGCTAACTAAAATTCATACCCATTAATGCCATATGAATGACGGATCAATTCAAACTGACGAACAGTGACGGGTTTCCTTGTGCCCTGTGGAACGACTCAAAACCACATGGCTGCATCTGTTTTAGATCGGTTCAAAGCGAAGAGGCGGCGCAACGCGCGTGGCGCGTCGTGCATATACCACATGTCAGCAATGAACGTGTTAAACACTGCCTACCCTACCGTACTCGTATGAAAAATATATGAACAATATTGAATTATAATTAAATAACGTGAAATTACTTCAAAAATAAATCAACACTTTTAAAAATACGCGCTAAGTTCAGCTAATTGCTCCGCCGCGAGCGCCTCACCGACCTTCCTACTATAAAGTGTCAAAAGCAGTAATTACATATGCACAAACGCCACCAACGTCAAAGTATTAAATATATATGTATGCATGTATGGCGTGAGCTGTTGCGTATTCAAGTGGCTCGTTTGTTTTAGTATCTTTGTTAGTGTCGAAGGCAATGCTTTTACAGTATAAATCCAATAGCAATCACTGACATCTGTTGGTGCCTATCTCTATTATCGATTGATTCGCTGTTTTTTCCTTCTGCCTACCCTGACCAAAAACTTCGTGCGTGCGATAGTCAGTTTTAAAAAAAAAACACTTTAAAAAATACATGCACTGAGTTCGATGGATTGTTCACGATATTCAAAGAAGAAAATCCTAGCGAAGCTTCAATAACTTGTATTTTGGTCGTAGTTTTCGAATAGATCGATGTTTTATCGCATGCATCTGGGGGAGTAAGTACCCTCCCATCCGCACAGGTAGGTATGTGCATCACCAATCAGAAGTTGGGTCATGGTCAGCAATGACAGCCTCCGTAGTCGAGTGGTTAAGACAGTCGACCACGAATTCAGAGGTCCCGGTTTCAAATCCAGCGTTCGCAAATAAAATGTTTTTAAATTTTAAATAATAGTAACTTTGTTTTGACACCACTTTATTAGATACATATACCAACCGGTTTCGGCTCTACCTAAACCTTCTTCAGGGTTGAACAAATATGTATTCAACCCTGAAGAAGGTTCAGGTAGAGCCGAAACCGGTTGGTATACGTATCTAATAAAGTGGCGTCAAAACAAAGTTACTTTTTATTTAAAATTTAATTATGTCTTAACACAAAGTGAGTGATTCATGTCAAAGTTTAAAATGTATTTAATCAATGTGTGTTATTTCACATTGAATTAATATAAAAAAATATATATAGTATATTTGCAGAACGTTCCAGAGTGGTAGATACTCTAAGTATCGCCCTGGTGAAAGCCTACAATTCAGAATCGAAACGTTACTTAAAATGGCTTCAGTCGTGTTTAGTAATCAGATCTGAATAGCTAGGTACTTATCCACCTTCCTTTTCTCCATCTCCTTCTCCTCCACACTATCTCTGTATGTCGCATAACAAAACGTAGTGGGCGGAGTAGCCGGAGACGCGGGAGACGAAAAAAATGCTTACATACCCAAAAGTGGTGCTATATTATGTGTCAACTTGCCTTATCTCTTTCTCCCTCGCGGTTTACGGCGTGAAAACCCTGACAAAGTGATTTATCGTAAATTTGTATAGGTAGGGTGAAAATGTTTAGCTCTCTCTCTATATATATATTCTTGCTGCAAGTACTCATCTGTGGTCTTATTCAAAGTTATTATTATTATTTCATCTTCATTTAAATTGATATTATTTCAATAATTAATAAAAAAATAAAGCTGTTTCGGTTGATCTCTACTTCACACAAAGTGGATTGTAATGAAGCCGCACTAACAAGGCATGATAATTGTTACAGAAATGGCGAATGGTAATTATTGAGACCACTTTTTAATGCATTCTTGCAAAGTGAACTTTAAAGGTTGGAATTTAAATGCAACATAATCACGTTAAGTACACTGTATGCGGTTTTGTTTTAATAAGGCACACAAGTACGGCAATGATGACATTATCAATGTTGACTTTATTATCATTTTTTTTCGTTCGTACCACAGCTTAAACTTACATAAATGTCAATGCAAATGCGCTTATGGAATGCTTAGAATAATTATTGTTTTTCATTATGTAGACTGCAAACAAAGAAACACTTTTTCATTTGGCTTAGATATATTTACAGCTCGACAAATGTATTTGTGTAGGCGGCCAAAAGAGGTTATTATCGTGTAATCCGTATTCATTATAACTCGGAAAGATATCGCCAGATGGGTAAAAATGTTGGTGGATCCTTAAATTGCTCATAGATGAAAAATAAATAAATTTACAAATGACAATCTTTAAGCCTCAGCACTCAAAAATGACGCTAAACATCACTTCTTAGCTTTCTAATACAAGCAATACTACAAATGATTTATCTGTAAATTTTCTGTGAGTAGTTAGAAAAATGTGTGAGGTCTTCAGTAAATACATTTTTTTCACCGTAATCCTTTAAATTCTATGAAAAACATACTTAAGTGTCAGTAAAAGGTGCATTTTTAAAACCAGCAATGGCATTTTTTAACGATTTACCTAAAATTCAAGTATTCATTTCATAAAGAAATTAAAAGATTACTGTTCAAGAATTGTATTCACTGGAAACCTTAGACATTTTTTCTAACTGCCCGTATAGAATTAACAGATAAATCATTCGTAGTATTGCTTGTACTAGAAAGCCAAAAGGTGTATATTTCTGGGTGCTGACCCTTAAGGAATTAAAAACTATTTAAATGTTCTTTTTTATTTAAATTAGACAGAATAAAGTAGTAAGAAAAATAGTTATATTTCATGTTTAAAAAATAACCTCAAAAGAGTAAAATCATGTCTATTAATTTATTTTATTTTTTTAAATTAATTAGGTACCTACCTGAAACATTAAATTACTGACAAATTAAGCGGAAAGAATGCAAAGCTGATGTGAGCGTAATGAATAGGATCAAGAAAGAGACGCTTAGATGATTTGGGCATGTAGAGCGAATGAACGAAGAAAGGAGTGTGAAAAGAATATATGATGCGAAAGTGAATGGAAAAAGAAGTCCAGGACGCCCGAGAAAGACATGGCACGATCAAGTAAATCAAATACTTGAATCGGGTCATATGAAGAGTCAGAATAACAGAAGAGTATGTATGAGACGATGTATAAATGTGAATGAAGCAAGGATTGTGTGCCAAGACAGAGTTATATGGCGATTTTTTCTCTCTGCCTACCCCTGCGGCGAAACGGCGAATACATTTAAAACAATGAAAAGGGTAGGTAAAAAATAATAAAACCCACAAATTCAAATAAGACATTAAATTTTATTCGAAAAATCATGAATCATTTAAAAAAAAATTAATCGCCTCTTCTATGCGCCGCAGGCTACCGTGAGCCTGGAAGTTGGAGCATTGGACAGGGGTGTCTCACTTAAGAAGTTGAGGGTTGACAGCGCATACCTGGGCCAGGGGCTTGTCCGGGTTTGCCAGTGTCACAAACTGCTCGCCCACCTCGACGGCTACCCTGATCTGGGCTTCCACAGTTGAAGCTCCTGAAGAAGTAAATTAATTAAATATAATCTCTTCCTGTCAATTTATCAAAGAAATTCAAGTTTATTATTAGTATATAGTATTAATACGGAAGCGTGTGTCGTACATGGTTAGATCAACCGCCGCGTGGGGCGCTAACGTCTACCAAAACATCTATTTTATGTTAATCTTCATACACGGTGTTTCACTGTCATACGCGAAACACCGGGTACACACACGTTATTGAAAATAATTATTTTGAGTAGATATGTAGTGTGATCGTCAAAAGTTAGCTGCATACTACAAAAATATAAAATTAAATTGAAAAGTCCTGAAAATTATTACACACGGGTAATGATTATTAATTTATTAAACAGCCAGCAAACGAGTATCCTTGAAAATATATATTAATGTATCCAAAAAGATCAAAACTCACAAAATTTCTTACTACTACTGCCATCTAGCGACAAACTAATAAACTATTGGGGGAGATTGTGGCAGAAAGATTTACCGCCACCTATTGGAATATCGGAAAACTATTCTCTTTATATGTGACAAGTGGTCAAAACTTTTCAGCATTTTAAGTTGGGTTAGTTATAAATTAAACTCACCGAGGTGAGGAGTTGCGATAACACAAGGATGCTGGATGAGTTCAAGGGTGATGGGATCCGTTGGTGGTTCCTGTTCAAACACATCAAGCGCTGCTCCACCGACCTATAAAAGAAAGAAACCATAAATTAAAAAAGGAACAAATTCATATGATGTTACAAATATATACGAGTATACACGCTGTGGCGCTTTCAAAGTGGCAAGCAAAAACCACGCTAGTTGGTGTGATCGGTGTTTAAGCCGATTTAGTACTAAACTGTCACGCGTCGCTTGAGGTTGCTTACTATGTCTAATCAAATTACAAAAATAAGTGTTAAAATGCCCTCGTGTGTTATGAGAAAGTGTTTCAATTACCATGCAAAGACTAATAAGAGCAAAGGAATAAGATTTCATTTCTAAGTACGCGCAAATTACTGTAAATTACTTATTATTTTAGACAACACAACTTTCTCCATTGTTGACCAACATAATGACGTTTTCGCATGAGCGAGTAAGCTAGTGCTATCTCATTTTTACCAGAGCATTCCGATCCTACATCTGTTTCGTTCATACACACATATTCTATGAATGTCTATCTTTGCCATACATGATAATACATGACCGATATTTGAATGATGAATTTACTGGTAACGTAAGTGTGTTTGTTACTTGCCAAATTTTGTGTTAATGTTCTAAGGCTATAACGTGTCTATATATTTATAACATCATTGGCTGTCACCGATAACAAATAGATATTTGGACTTTAAGATTGTATTTAAAAATAGCCACAATATTACAATGTAATAAATTCCTCACATGTCCACTATTTAGACCGGCGAGAAGATCTTTCTCATTGACTAGCCCCCCTCTTCCCACGTTGATAATACAGACTCCCTGTTTGCACTTGGAGAGGACATCGGCATTGATCAAATCTGGAAAACAATATGAGGTTTTGATTACAACATAAAGCATACATTTAATAATAGAATTTTGCGTTTTTTTTAATTCCTAAGTATATTCAAGAAACGTGATCAAAATAAGGAAATGGTTTGGCAAAAACAAATTCCACAGAAGAAATTATAAAAGTCATGGTGTTTGAAAGAGAGAGTACGAGAACAGTTGAGCAAGTGGGTGAGTTTGTGTATTTGGGAAGAATTGTTTTAT
This sequence comes from Drusus annulatus, assembly GCA_022651775.1. NCBI lineage: Eukaryota > Metazoa > Arthropoda > Insecta > Trichoptera > Limnephilidae > Drusus > Drusus annulatus. Next base: position 1,224,008 of record JAGWCC010000160.1, on the reverse strand, counting down.
AAGGATATTGTAAGAAGGGTGAATGCAGGAAACTCCATTAACTGAGAACTGAACGCTGTTGGTGCAAACAAAAAAATGCCCAAAGAAGCGAAGCTAACAGTCCACAATGGAGCGCTTATATCAACCCTGATGTAGGGCAGTGAGGCATGGAACTATCAGAGGAATGATGAAAGTAGACTGAATGCTGTAAAAATGAGATCCCTGATGCGTATGTGGGTTAAAACCATGTGTGACCGTGTTAAAAATGTGGATATTTGGAAAGAATGCAAGGCTGATGTAAACGTAATGGATAGAATTAAGAAAGGAACGATTCAACGGTTTGGGCATGTAGAATGGATTAACGAATTAAGGAGATTGGAAGAAGAAGTCGGGGACGTCCGAGGAAAACATGACACATGTCACACACATGGCAATGGAGTCAGAATAATAGAAAAGTATGTATGAGACGTTGCATGAATGTAAATTAAGCAAGGAGTGTGTGCTGAGACAGAGTTGTATGGCGCTCCGTCCCGTCTGCCTAACCCTGTGAGGAAACGGCGTGATGGTTAGTATGGCGAGCATAAAAGAAAGCAGTGCTTACTCCTGGTAGATGGCATGAGAGGTGTGTGTACTGTAATGTAATCAGCCAGCGGCCAGATTTCACTGAGTTCCATCTTCTCTGTGTTGTATTTCTTGGCGTCTTCCGCTGACACAATAGGATCGTATCCGATGATCTGGAAACCATCAAACATTCATATTAGTTAACAAAAGTGGATTTAGAACAAAAGTTCTATGTTGAACTAGCTACAGACCCGTAAAAAACACGAAATATTAAAAACAAATATTTAAAAACTTTTATAATAAAAATAATGTACTGAAAATAACAAATGGATATTTTTGATTTCATAGAATGTTACGTTCACACATCACATCACATACGAAAGTTTTTTTTTAAATTATAATAGAGAACCAACGTAAAAGTATTTATTTCTTTTTAAACTAAAGTTTAATGTCGGTGCACCAAAAGTTGTGCAGCAATAAAATATTATGATAAAAAAAATAAGAAACGCCTAAAATGTTCGTTTGAACAGAAGATTGATACCAACTCGTATCAAGTATTAGACGAGAGGCGCGGGTTATTATTCCGCGCCGTCGGGCCGGGAACTTACGGGTTCAATTGCCATGAATGAATGCCATATTTTTTTCTTCATTTTATATCAAATAGTCACCGCAAAGGCAAAAGGGCTGAAGCGCCATTTTGGGAAGTTTACACCAGAGCACATTAAAGTTTTTTTTGACGATAAAATTCATAAATCTTCAGTACCTGGTTGGATTTAAAAAAAAAAAAGATAACTTAATGCTCTCACTGAGTTACCCTAAGCGCCAAAAAAGTTTAAAAGTCCCAAATTTGTGTCGCTTGACTCAAAGCCTTATCTCAAATGGTAAATATATTTTGAATGGCTGAAGGGCCACAAAAACTTCAGAATCAAACGAGAGTCAGAGCATTCGATGGAAAAAAAAACTGATCAAAACTGCATATTTAACTCATTTTTGACTAAAGTGTCGCTTAAGCCCTTTGCCTTTCTCGCGACGGTATATATAAAGCACTGTGATTTTTCACTATCAGCGCCTTGGCGATTCCCCGCCTGGAGCGGACTGCTCCCATTGCGCCTGTACAGGACTGGCCCTGCTAGTAATCTCTCAGCGAATTTGAAAGCTCTGGCACTATGGATAGAGTTTTAGAAACATAAAGTAATTACCCTCATTCCAAAGCCGTTCATTCTGATGGCCACCTCCCGGCCCACCCTGCCCAGCCCCAGCACGGCCAGGGTCTTGCCCTGCGCCTCCTGGCCCAGGTACTTGGCGCGCTCCCAGCGCCCGGCGCGGAGGGCGGCCGCCGCCCACACCACCTTGCGCGCGAGGCAGGTCAGCAGGGAGCAGGTCAGCTCGCAGGCGCTGATGGCGTTGCCCCCGGGGGTGCTGTAATAAACACGCCGATTAATAAACGTCAGCAGTGCAGCAAAGAACAGCTGAAATGTTACCATTTCCTTTCTCAAAACATCTCCTACTAACTTACTAACACCAACTTTAAACCCCAGAGCAATAATATACCAGGAGGGATAGCTTTGCGAAACAGTGTAATCAGTATTGTTGATTTCTTCCTGACTCGGGCGTGGCTAGGGTTTTCATCTTTTTAGATCAATTTAAAGCAAATGTTGACATAATGCTTTGTTTATTTGACAGTATTTTTATAAAGAAAAATATATCATATAACCTAAAAAACCGTTGAGTAATGTCACATATCAGAACGTGTGAGCGGAGTCACCGGAGACGCGGGAGACGGAGAATGTTGTTACATACCTAAAAGCAATGTGATATTTAGCGAATTTTTTGTTGTCTCTTTCTTTCTCATGGTGTACGACGTAAAAACCCGGAGAAAGTGATTTATCCCAAATTTGTATAGGTTGGGTAAGAAGAATTAGCTCTCTCTCCATATATTGTTACTCCAAGCTCACATACCTGAAAAGTGGTGCGATATTTTGTGACAACTTGTCTTGTCTTTTCTCTCTCACGGTTTGCGACATGAAAACTCGTCGAAAGTGATTTGTATAGATTTGGTAAAAATGTTTAGCTCTCTCTCCATATATATTCTCACTCCGAGCTTTGAACTAACAGATCCAACAAACAACATGTTTAAAGTGTAAATGTTTTGTTCTGTTAAATTTGCAGAGTAATGTTATGATTTGTGTGATGTTAAAAACAAAATCATTGCCTTATCAATTCGCAGCCTGGAGCGGGGTGCTCCAATTGCGCCTGCACAGGACTTACCCTGCATTTTATAGGTGTACAAGTATTTGAATCATAATTAGAAAAAGGGCGCAAACTAATTCACGTTCTGGCGATCACAAACTGTGATTTGCCAATATCATATTTACAAACATGCGTATTAAGGATCAAACACATTTCAGAGTATGTATTTTTGAGTTCCAAATAGCTCTATTTTTTTGCTATCTGTTGTTAAATGGCAATACTACAGTAAGGTATTATTTATATATGACAAAACCTTAGAGTAACGTAGAGACCTAACATTGCGAAATTTTGTCCGCACTTTTTGACCAAGGATTGACCAAGGGAGGTATGACGTATATGCTTCCAGCCAATCGGATGCGAAGAAAACCGTAAAGATAAACATTATTCCGTCTTTATCTGTTCGCGAACAATTTTGCGTTAGTATCATGAGAAAGAAAGAGACCGGGATACTTTTAGAAGCCGTACAAAAGGGGAATTCCCCGTTCTTGAAAATTTTTTTGACATTCTCGTAAATATTTTTAAGTTAAACATATTACGAATCCATTAAAACTCATTTCAAACGGAAGTTTATTAAATTGGAACGAATAGTCCAAAGATTAATTACATATTGGTGTAAGTTACTAGTTGTTTTGTAGGTTAGGATGTTAAATATTTGAGATCAAACTAAAAAAGACGATTTTTATGGTACATACGTGTGAAAACTGTTTGTTTTTGGTCCTTTTGTACTTCGATTAAAGCAAACAAGCATAGAACATGTGGCCATGATGTTTTGCTAGATATTACACAAAAAATAACTCAAGTTTTTAACTATTTACGTACTTTTGACAGTCCGTTCGCCTGACAGTGCAAACGTGTCTGAAGTTTGTGCGGATTAAATAATGAAGACATTTCATTTAGCCCGCCCCAAATCGTGTATAGGTTTCAACAATTGTTTGTCTCTTTTTCTCATATGCTTATAGAACCGAGCATAAAGAGAGAGCTATATTTTGCGAGTTTGTCAACGATTTGTCACAAATTAGTATGGTCTCTTTATATTGTTACTCTGAGGACAAAACAGAATATTTCAATAAAATAACCTTACTTCAGTACGATGATCTTTCTGGCTGTAGCAGCATCACAGTCGATGTTGTCTACTCCCGCACCAGCCCTGCCCACCACCTTCAGTCTGTCTCCAGCCTCCAGGACCTCCTTGGTCACCTGAGTACTGGAGCGGACGATCAGGGCATCGTGGTTCTGAAAGAAAAGAAAATCTTAAAATTAATTGAACTGAATTCACATGTAGCTGGACCCTTGAACTAAAATAGAAAAAACGGTAGAGATTTGAAAGTAAAAAGAACTGGAACCGGTTCCTTGCCAAAATAAAAAGTACTAGTCGGTATAGAGATTTGAAATTGAAAAGAACTGGAACTGGTTCCTCACCAAAACAAAGAGATTTTAAAACGATTTAAAGTCGAACTTCAATTGAAGTATTTGAAGTTTAACTTTGCAACTGAACTGCTGCCAATTGAAGTAGTTCTTTGTAATCTAACTTCCATTGAAGCATTTGTTCAATGAAATGAAATGAATGAAGTTTGAACTGCCGCAAAATGAAATAGTTCACACGGAGCAGTCAGAACGCTAAAATGAACTACCAACTTCAATTTTAGGAACTGCTGTCAAAAGAATTAGTTCTTTCAGAGCGGTCAGAACGCTAGTGGAAACGTAACTGAATTTTGAATGAATCCACGTCGAGGTAACAGTCGGAATCGTTAGCTACCTACCCAAAGTCAATTCTTATCTTCCGACCTTCTGGAAAAAAAACTTTAATTGTTCACTTAAAATGTATGTAGCGTGTTACATTAAAATAAATACTGTCATAAAATATTAATATTTTATACTATCATTAATAATTTCCACAGTAACGAGATTAGTTCACTTGTGTAAAATAATATTAATATACTAGATGTTACCCGTAAAAAACCGCAGAATATTACTTGACCCATTTCAAAAATAGAACAATGTCTCCTAAAATACATTTTAGGTTGGTACTTTATTAGGTAGGCAGGGATTTTCAATAGATAATATTTTTAATTCGATAATTGCAAATTAACATCAGTTCCTTTTTTTGAAAAGTTAACACTTCTACGGACGCACGTCCTCACCAAGGGAATTATTTATTGTCAATGCTTAGATGAATTAAATAATTTAAATACGTTACTGAGACAACGCGCCTGGTTGCACTAAACCAAGTAAACGAGACATACCTTCGAAACACGCTTCATATAGCTATCTCTTCCGCACACACGTATTCTTTGAATGGTTATCCTTTTTATACGCGGGTGAAACATTAAGTGGTGCAACATTAGTGGTGCTACATTTTTAGTATAAAATAGTAGATAGTATTAATACCATAAGCCGTCTTTTGCCAAGTTCGATGGAAAAATTGCTCATACATACAAAAGTTTGAAATTTTCGTCCGATTACGGTCCTTCACGATTAACTCAGTATGTTCCTTTTGATGTGTGTGTCGTGACTAAACCACGCGGGAGTGGGTTTTTATCTGCTAGTTTGTATGAATATGACGTGTGTTGTATTTTATGTCCATGTGAATGTCGTCGTCGGAAAGTCAAAAGGGCTGAAGCGCTATTTTGGGAAGGTTACACCAGAGCACTTTAAAGTTTTTTTGTGGGTTACAATGAAATTCATAAGTCTCGAGTAACTCGGCTAGTTCAATGCTCTCACTGAGTTACCTGAAGCGACAAAACGCTAAAGAAGTCGCAAGCTTGTGACGCTTGAGTCAAACCTTCTACCAAATGGTAAATATATTTTGGATGGCTGAAGGGACACAAAATTCTACAGAATCAAACGATTATCAGAACATTCGATGCAGAAAAAAGAACTGGTCAAAACTACATATTCAACTATGAAATAAATAAAAAACTAAATACACTTTTCACTAAAATAACCTAAAATGTAAGATGTTCATATGATGTTCATTTTTAATCATAAAAAAATAATTACAAGAAACGTGAATTTTCTCAATTAGGGTGGTAATTATCATTAACTAGAATAACGCGGATGCGTTAGATGCGTTCGTGTGTGTGTGTGTTTTTTTGAAGTCGCATCTTGTGTAACCCGTCTTCCAGAAGGTAATAAAACTACCCGAATGTATTTTTAAATGTTGTTGTAAAGCCGCCTCTGTCAGCAATAAAACAAAACCTAAAGTCACAGATGTTCACTATGAATCTCAATACCCGTCCATTCCGGACCCAACAGTATATATTCCATAGACTTACTTAAAATTGTACCAGTCTGAAGATGCCCATCATAAGGTGAAACCGGTCAGGTCTTAAATAAAAAATAATGGAATAAAGTTAAAAATTTGGTAATATTAAAATCACTTGAATTACTCTTACTTTCATCATTATAAGCGTAAAATATTGCTTGTAGATTAAGAACTAGATGATTGAATAATATAAGACGTGTAGAAACAAAATTGCTCACAAACAAAGTTCAAGGCCGAATTTTTACTTTTTCTGTATAAGTAATTAATGTATCCTCATGCAGATTCCTCTAAGCAACAGTGGTATTAAGAGACGTTTTATGCAAAAAATAAATAATGTGCGTTATCAACTTTGTTTTATGAAAACAACTGGGTCAATAGTCATGAGGAGATTATTCTCTAAATATTACACAACATCGACTAGATACTTAGAACGTTGGATATGTTTCATATAACAATACTATTTGCTGCCCGTGACAAGTCACAGAGTGTAACGCGACTTGCCACGGCGAAAACTGAAAAACTTATAATAGTTTCCCCAGAATCAAAATTGCCTTAAAAATAAACCATAGATACTCGTATTAGCGTACATTTCAAATATGGAAAAAAAAACAACTGATAAAAAATCTTATAGGCATCTCAGAGCAAGAATATATATGGAGAGAGAGCTAAATATTTTTACCCAACTAATACAAATTTACGATTGATCACTTTCTCCGGGTTTTTACGTCGTAAACCGTGAGAGAGAAAGAGACAAGACAAGTTGTCACATTATACAAGTTGAGGGCTTGTTACAACAACTTCTGCAACTTTCAAGATTCTACAGTGCCTCTACAATGTTCACCGAAGGGAGGGTGCACTCATTCCCCGCCTTACTTCGCCACCGACTAGCCAGCTTTTGGGGTAGGACACGGAATTCAACCAACGTCATTGTCGCGGCTGCATCTGAATGGCTCAGCTCTCCTCTCAACGAGCGATGGATGCAGATGATGCGGAGACCACCTTGAAGCACGCTCGATTAAAATGATACTCGCCACTTTTTTTTTCTCGCGAATTTATGTATTTTATTTTATTTTTATTATTATTATTGTGTGTATCACAACTTGTATTTTATTATTATTGTGACTATTTATTATTTTCAATTATGGAAGGTATTGCATTGTATTACTCCTGTATACCTTCTGGAATAAAATTTTATTATTATTATAATATAGCACTACCATTCTGTATGTAAGCATGTTCTTCGTTTCCCGCGTCTCCGGGGACTCCGCCCACTACGTTTTGTCATGTGACATAACTCGACGGTTTTTTCGGTTATATCTCATATTTTTGTTTATGACACCACTGTGAAAAAGTGGTTATACCCTTAGAGTATACAAGAGGTAGCCCAAGCCAAAGCCAGTGAAGTCAGTTTTGGACTTGTTTTTGATGATTTTAACATGACTCGGCGCAAATGGGCGTGGCTAAGACTAAGGCTACGGTATTTATACATCCATTCATATCACATATCGACATAATGTTTTTGTGTATTCGTATAGCCACTTTTTCACAGTATTTTTATCAACAAAAATATAGCATCTAACCTAAAAAACCGTTTAGTTGTGTCAAGTTTAGTGGCAAAATAAAAAATGTGGGCGGAGTCCCGCCGTTAACCAGCGAAAATAACCAGCTTAAGATCATTACGACAGTATTTAGAAGCCGTCCAAGAAATTTGTTGTCTCTTTCTCTCTCATGGTGTACGATGTAAAAACTCGGAAAAAGTGATTTATTACAATTTCGGATGGGTTGGGTAAAACAAATTAGCTATCCCTCCATATATTGTTACTTCAAGGTTATACCCGAGATTGGTAGGAATTTTTAGTAACATGGGTAAGTGGCACATGTGCTAAACTGGTTGTGCCATTACAATGGAAATCTTATCTGGAAGAGAATGATGGGTTTCAGTTTAAATTATCTGGGTAGAAAAATATTGTAATGATTACTAACTTTAATTTCCTGGAGAAGTTCGTCCTTCTTCAGCTTTGTTTTGGTGGTGCACTTGATGCCATGCTTCTCCAGGAGTTCAGCACATTTGGGATCCACAGCATCGGCGATGAGGACGGATACAATATTGACCTTGACCATGGTTGTTAAATTATATCTGAAACAAATTAAATATATATTTAGGAAAGACTTAATTTTCATTTACAAAATTATCAATTGTTTTATTGACTCACCTTCTCTGTTGCAACTTATCCAGTTCAACATTCCATGCCGTATACTCAGAAACAATGAATTGCTGTGCCTCAATCATCACAATACTAACTATCGGTATAATTCTCCAATGAAAAGAATGTCAAGACTTGTTAACTCAGGCCATGGTCTTGAAATTTTTGGTAACAGTCTAAATGATTTTTGTCATTCTTTACGACTCTACCAAAACTTTGACTGGACCATGGCTTGAATGTTCTCTCTTATTTTTATTTTGTCCTATTTTTGTCATCGCTTCATTTATTATTATGTATGTGCTATTCCTTCTGTGTCGCTCTTTTTTCCATTTCGTGTTTTATATGTATTTTTTGCAATTGGACTTAGTCCGTTAATTTATAAATAAATAAAGCTTTGTATTACCACCTGAATACAGTATCACACTAAACATAAAATCAATGTTATTAAGTAGACCAACCTACATAAGTAAATTCAAGACCTTTTGCAACATGAAAAATCTTAAAGTATGTTGCCTATTAAAAAACTGATGATGCGGTGCTGATTTCTGACAGTATGGAAGATCTAAAGTTTCTCGTGTCTAGGATGAACCGAGTATGTATGCAGAATGAGTTGATGATGAATGTAAGTAAGTTTAAAGTCATGGTGTTTAAAAGAGAGAGTACGAGAACAGCGTGCACTATAGTTGTGAATGATAAATACTTGGAGCAAGTGGATGAGTTTGTGTATTTGGGAAGTATGTTTACGAGAGACGGAAAGGCTGATAAGGATATTGAAAGATGGGTGAATACAGAGGAAACTCCATTAATGGAGGACTGAACGCTGTTGGAACAAATAAAAAATGTCCATAGAAGCGAAGCTGGCAGTCCACAATGAAGTGCTTATACCAACCCTGAAGTATAGCAGTGTAAAATGGAACTGGCAGACGAAGGATGAAAATAGATGAAGAAGGAATAAATAGACTGAATGCTGTAGAAGTGAGATCACTGGAGCGTATGTGCGATAAAACCATATATGACCGTGTCAAAAATGTGGATATCCGAAAAGAATGCAAGACTGAAGTGAGCGTAATGAATAGGATCAAGAAAGGGACGCTTAGATGGTTTGGGCATGAAGAGCGGATGAACTAAGAAAGTAGTATGAAAATTATATATGACGTGAAAGTGAACGGTAATAGAAGTCGGGGACGTCCGAGGAAGATATGACACGATCGAGTAAATCAAATACTCGAGTCGGGCCATGTCAAGAGTCAGACTAACAGAAGAGCATGTATGAATGTTAATGAATCAAGGAGTGTGCGCCAAGACAGGGTTGTATGGCGATCCATCTTCTCTGCCTACCCCTGCGGGTAACGGCGTGATGGTTAGTTAGTTAGCTGTCTGAAATTTTACGCCCGGAATAACCTGTTTTTTGCTGAGCCTGCATGCAATCTACATAAGCCAAGGCACGAATGACGTATAATTAGTTCAATAACATGCATGGTCACTTGAATTACCTACGTACGGTTGAACAATAATTTTGATAATCCAAACCTATGATGATATACGAAAGAAATCAAGAATTTTGAGTGCCAAACTATTCATCTACAAAATTCGAAATATCTATAATTTTTTTAAAATTAATTTTACCATGTGCTTTCAATAAACGCCTATTTTTAAAACATAGTGCAGTAAATATCGATAGTGATTGCATCAGTTACGTACGTAGGCATTTAAATTTACATCACAACAAACAATATTATTGTTTTATAAATGATTATTTCCGACACTATCCATTTCATATTATCACACACAGCAACATTAGACCTTATGATTATGTTGATAAACTAACTACTCAGGGCTTACTGTAAATCATCTCGCACAATCTAATTCTAATCAGCTAATCCGACTCTAAGAATTCCGCCCTTGAGGTGATTTTTCACAAAAACGGCGCTATACAAATCGTCCAAATATTATTATTATTATGATGATAAAATACAGAAAATAGAATCCAACTGGACTCCGATCAGATTGTCTTTAAAAACAAGATTTTAAGCAATGTAATTAAATTCAGCCCAGTTTAAATGCAGTCGGATTACTTGCTTGTAGATCTTGCCTAAATAAACTTATTTCTCTCTCTGCAAGCCTTAAGAAAGCATGCCTTGAAATCATTAAAAAGATCGCATTATTAACTACAAGAATAATTTTGTGTGAATTATTCTTGTAGTTAATAATGCGATCTTTTTAATGATTTCAAGGCATGCTTTCTTAAGGCTTGCAGAGAGAGACATAAGTTTATTTAGCAAGATCTACAAGCAAGTAATCCGACTGCATTTTTAGCGCAAGGAAGAACGGAATGAGTAAAAAAAAAACATGTTTTGAGTTAAGTATGCAGAATTGTTCCTTAGATATATATCTATCAAGGAAAAATGAGATGTGTCAGAAAATATAATATTGTGCTTTTATTTTTTTATAAAAAGGACATGAGACATGACATGATTACATACAAAAAACGAAATTCCTAAATTTTGTTTCGACTCTCCTGAATATTTGCGCTTATTGACTCATTACGTTCTTCCTTGCGCACACAGAATTATTCTATAGTGTTTAGTAATTTACGTCAGTTTTCAAATAAGACTTGATTTTTTTGCGCATTCGAATTTATGCATTTTATTTTTGAAAATATTTGTGAAATGAAAATATATATGATAATAACTTTACAACGTTTACATTCATGAATGACTTATGTCAGTACCTGAGTGAAATAAGAATTTATTTATCTTGATAGTGCATTCTCTTCCCGGTTTGTTTCAAGTCCTTTCATCCACTTTCTGGTCACAAAAAGGCGGAAGCGCCATTTTGAGAACTTTACATCAGAGCACATAATTTTTATTATTTTTTTTTACCATAAAATTCACAAGTCTTCAGTACCTGGTTGGATTTTGAAAAAAAAAGCTGAATCAAATAACTCAATGCTCTCACTGAGTTACCTGAAGCGACAAAAAGCTAAAAAAAGTCCCAAACTTGTGTCGCTTGAGTCGAGCCTTCTCCCAAATGGTAAATATATTTTACATGGCTCAAGGGTCCCAACAGTCTTCAAAATCAAACGAGAGTCAGAGACGAGTATTTTTAAGTGGATTTGAGTAAGCTAACCATAAATAATATCTAAATATCATTTGTAACCTCTTTACCAAGAAACTTTATAGGTAAGTAATAGTGTGTAATAGTGATAAATCGGTGAACTATTACCTAAATAATGACACACGTCTAACTACTGCGATTTTATCGTGACAAAAAGTCGTGTAACTATCTCTGTCCTTCAAAATGCTTATCATAGAACCATAATCAAAAATAAAATGTATGAATAACGTTAAAAACAAATAAATAACTAATATTAAAATTAATATTTGTAAAATTGAAACTGTTATTTTGTAGTGGAATTTCAGTTGTATTTGATGATCAAAATAACTGTACAATCAACATTTGTTGTACTTTTAGTTCGAGTAGGTAGTTTTATACGACCACCCAACACAAGGATTTTTTTCATAACACCTCATATCGTTGCTGGAAAGGCGAAAAGGCTTACGCGACACTTTGGTCAAAAATGAGTTAAAAATGCAGTTTTGATCAGGTTTTTTTTCTGCATCGAATGCTCTGACTCTCGTTTGATTCTTAAGACTTTTGTGACCCTTCAGCCATTTAAAATATATTCACCATTTGGGAGAAGGCTCGACTCGAGCGACACAAGTTTGGGACTTTTTGTCGCTTCAGTTAACTATTTTTTTCAAAATCCAACCAGGTACTGAATACTTATGAATTTTGTTGTAAAACAAACAAAAAAAATTTAAAGGGCTCTGGTGTAAACTTCTCTAAATGGCGCTTCAGCCCTTTTGCCTTTCCGGGGACGATATGCAGAACATAATGATTAGTAACTACCTAACTATTGTATGAGAATACGTACAAAACGACCTAATTGAAACAATAATGATTGATTTGGAAGATCAACATAACTTGAACCGTTTGATTTACAGTGTATAATCTGCAAGTATAATAAGCCGGATTATTTATTCAACACGCAGAGCAAGCATGCAACGACGGAATTGAAAACAACACAACAATATAAATTCACGCCTTAAATACACAAGAGTAAAATTAAATGTTACCTGAGTCAACTAAAAGAACACAAGAACACGTCGAACACACTTCGAATCTTACACTTGACTAAAATAAAAGTAATACCGTAAAGGCAGACTTTAGTCTGACTATCGCAATCTCCAGACGACCCGACAAGTCAAACAATTGAACCAATAAAATTGTATAGTCAAGCTTGAAGCATGAAACCACGCATTCATACACGATCGCGTATAAACAACAGCGGTGTAACAAAAAGAGACAACTGATCAGAAGTGATTAAACATTTTTCATTAAGGCTTCTGAATTTCATTGTGACTTTGATTAGGTGCCCAGTTTTTCTGGTGGGATTCTGGATAAATCTTCTTGGACCTTGGCAGTGAAAAAACCAGTTAGCCCGTCCAAAATTTATTTTGCTGGGTTCCCGCCTGTGGAATTATCACCACCTATCATTAAATTGATAGAGTTCAGCGACTTTTGAAATTATTTTTCTGTCTATGTAACATGTAGCCCAGTCTATCTACCACAGTAATAATTGTAACATTTAAGTATTAGATCTGTTTATCTTGTACTTAAATATGTTTATTTGGCTTATATAGTCTGAAAAAACATCGTTTTTTTTATGCGCTAGTTTAGTGTATTTTAAATCTCTTTAAATAACCATGCAAGTTGAACAAATACGCATAGTTTTAGTCATAATGAATTCATATCGTCCATTTGTTTGTATTGTTTAATATATGTTGGTGTTATGTGAAACCATGAAACACCATTTTACAGGAAACTCCATTGATGGAGGACTGAACGCTGTTGCCGCAAATTTCAAAAAAAAGCCAAAGAAGCGAAGCTAGCAGTCCACAATAGAGTTGTACCAACAGTTGTTACCAACCCTGATGTGTGGCAGTGAGGCATGGAACTGGCAGTGGAAGGATGAAAGTAGACTGAATGCTGTAGAAATGAGACCCTTGAGGCGTATGTGCGGTAAAACCATGTATGACCGTGTTGAAAATGTGGATATCTGGAAAGAATGTAAGGCTGATGTAAGCGTAATGAATAGGATTGAGAAAGAGACGCTTGGATGGTTTGGGCATATGGAGCGGATGAACGAAAAAAATAGTCTGAGAAGAATATGTGACGCGAAAGTGAATGAAAAAAAAGTCGGGGACGCCCGAGGAAGACATGGCCCGATCAAGTGAATCAAATACTTGAGTCCGGCCATGTCAATAGTCAAAATAACAGAAGAGTGTATATGATACGATGTATGAATGTGAATAAAGCACGAAGTGTATGCCACGACAGAATTGTATGGCATAATGATGATCCATCATATCTGTTTACAAAAACGGCGTGATGCTTAGCTAGTTTAGTTTTATGTTGATATTATTTTTCAAAACTAATAATGCCAGCCCTTTACAAGTGAACACAATGTAAATAACTAGAGTATAGTAAATTTAGATGTAACTGTTATTTTCAATTTCAAGAACCTCTGCGTGTATCATTATATGGTCAAGGACCTTCCTAAACTACGGAGGTAATGGTGGAAGAAATGGTTTGTTTCACTACTTTCACGAACACCTTCCTATATAAATAATAGTGATCCGGAGGACAAACTAGTAGTAAAAAAAATTCCAAATCGTTTTTCAGTATTAACATAAACAGTAAAGATCAGATTTTATTTATCTACGCGATGAATTAGTTACTTTCCGAAAGGTTCTTCTGAAAACATTGGAGATTTTAGTAACATAATTAATTAAAATGTGCACTTTTTTTTTTACTCCGCCTATTTTTGGCGAAAACTACCCTCACCGATTTATTTCTACTATACTATGCTGTTTGTTATTAGCGTAGAAACATTTTTATTTTACAAACCGCAATCAAGTTGAGCCTCTTTATATTATTATTTCTAATTTTGAAACTGTTAATTTGTGGTGGAATTCCATTTTAATGATTTAATAAAACAAATATATAACTTTATTCCACTTTTATTTTATGACTGGACCGGTTTCAGCCTATGACGGCCATCTTCAGAGCACTAGTCTGAAGATGGCCGTCATAGGCTGAAACCGGTCCAGTCATAAAATAAAAGTGGAATAAAGTTATATATTTGTTTTATTAAATTTTTATATAATATTGTTATGAAGACCCATTGAAAGCGTGATAACAAATATTTTATTAAAAAAACTCTACCGATCTATGAAAAAATTCTAAAACGATTTGTGTAGTCACAGATCTCAATAAATCAATAAACATTTTAAACTTATTAAATAAGTACTTTCTGTTTCTGATTTTTACTGGTAACATTAAAAATGTGTGGTATCTATGGTAGGAATATTTTATTTTCAAATTCAGGTTTCAACTTGTTTCAGTCTATGGAAACTAGAGGTGAGTCGTTCGCGAACGACCCGGCTCAAAGATCCGGATCTTTATACAGATTGAAAGATCCGGTTCACAAAGAACGATCTTCACGGCTCACGGATCCCAACGGCTCACGGATCTTCCAACGGCTCGCAGATCTTTTGCGAACGAGAGATCTGTTGATCTGTGAGACCCGGTGATGTCATAGGGATCGTGGCGTCGGACCTTCGACCAAATTATTTTGTTTATTCTAACAAAAACAAAGTTGAGCTATTAACAATAACGGAGTTATTAAAAGTATTATGTTCATTGTTTATTTTGAGTAAATCATTGCTATCTAAATAATAGTTGAAATTTTTTCTTGGTATTAAGTACTTGCATGAGTATAATTATGTTTATTGTTCGTTGTAAGTATAATACACGACGATAAACTATTATTCTCCCAAAAAATTTTTTTTTCTCAATACATTTTTTTATTAAATATATATTTTTTACTATTATTAAATACACTTTTTTATGATATAATTACATTAATTTTCTTTAAGCTTATCTATTATTATTAATAATAAAACTTGGCTAATTTATATAGCGCCATTTTGTGAAATATTATCTAGATAGTTAACACAAAACTTCAATTGAATTTTTAATAAATGACAAAAATCGTGAATGCTTCACGAATTGATGCTTCTTCAAAATGAACCCTTCACGATGAACCCTTCAATTGAAGTAACATATTAATCACAGCATTCCTCGTCGAGGGAGGGGGGGTTAAATAATAATATTTTCGGGGCAGCTCTCCCAACCACATAAATTGATGTATGTATGTGCATTATTCTATGGCAAAAATTATAGCTTGTAGAAAAACAATGATGAATTGTCTATTATTGGTTTCTCTTCTATGGTTTACGGATGCAGCTGTCAAAATCGTTTGAATCTTAAAAGTATTCAAGGTTTGAATTGTTAAGTGTAGCATGACTTAAAAGGGATGATTTACAATGAGTATGCACAAGGAACTTGCAAAAAGCAAATGAAGTACTAGCAAAATTTCCAGTTTCTGTAAGAGCGATATAAACTTCTTTCAGGGCTTGAGATACGATTTGAATATTCTTACTGTACAGTACTCAGTTTGACAGTTTGGTTAGCAATAGGCTGAATATTGCGCAAATGACGATTCATATTAAAAGGCATTTCCCCCTTTTATGGATATAACTTCAGAACAAAAGTTGCATTTGGCCTGGTAAACCTCAGCTTTTTTTAAAATAAACCCATATTTCACTTTTTCTTTCTCGTTGAACGGCCAGTCATAATTTTAGGTAGAGATTGAAAGGTATGTTTGTAAGCTGAGATATTATAAAAGTTCAACAAAATAATTCGTTCACAATTCAAAATCACCAAAAAACACTCGGAAAAACTAGTGTCGTATAGACAAAACAAGCAAAGAAATCATAAGCAAATGTCACGAGTACGTGCGAGGGAACGGATAACTAAAAAGATACTTCATTGCTTCATTCATTCTTCGAACTAAAATCGAAGGAAGAAGGGAATGAACAATTGAACTGTGGATGATGCAATATTTCAGTCTTTCGAACGAATGAAAATTGAAGTATATCTATTTCTGTCAATTTATATTTTAAATATACTATCGGAACAGATCTATCATCACCAAATTGCGCATTCTAAGTTAAAATGCCGACCCGTGGGAAACGTCCACAAAAAAAAGCGCCCAAATATAAAGATAGTGATGAATCTGAGAGCGGTGGAGATTTCGAAGATTCGGGATCAGAAGCTTCTATTCCTAAAGATGTGGAAGATGATGACGATTCCCCTGTCATATCTGAGGACGACTTTGAAGAAGAGGTTCCAAAAAGGCCTGTCGATAAGAAAACTTCAATATTTCGCCAGAAACCTACCGTTCCTAAAATGCCTCACAAAAGTCGGATTTCGATGGCAACTATCAAAAAGAATCTCAGATCTATAGGTGACAAGCTTAAGTCACCAGAAGATTCGCCCACTGATCCAGAAATTCCTTTTAATGTCAAACTTCTAACAGATACTGAGAAGTTGTTGCCATCTTTCTTAAATCTGTCAGAGAGTGGTAAGTATTTGTAATATAGAATTGATACATATCTTTTGGTGACTGTATATTGAAATACGATTTCGCTTGCTTTAGATACTGATGACAGCGACGTTGAAACGAAACCACCCACTTCTAAAGACCATCCACCGTTCAAGACATTTGTCCCGAAGAAAGAACCAGAAGATAAAGAACCAACGAATGAGAAGAAGGATGAAGGAATTGTCGTGGAAAAGGAAATTAAAGATGTTGCGCGTCTCAGCGATTCGGGAACGGATAGTGAAATGGAAGACGTGGATACAGAAACACAAGTAAATTACTTGTAATAATTTAATTGTGATTACTTGAAAACCGAGAGAATAGGCTGTATTATTATTTTTGAAATGTCATTTCTTGTGCAAATAAGAGTGAGATGGAGGTTATTCAATTTTTCAAATAAAATCTATTTTGGTTTATTGTATGTTTGACTCTCAAATTTGACATTCGACTGATAAAAATCTTTGTTGTGTTTTCATATGCATTATTATAATAATAACAGTGAACTTATATAGCACAGTTTTGTGATATTTCATCTCAAGTGCGCTTCATTATCTCAAGAGAGATTGTCAAAAAAAACCGCAGATATTTATTTATACATTTATTTTGCTTTTATCTGATATTCAAAATACCAACAATTGCTTTTATTAATACAATGTCATTTACTCATTTAATTCAATGTTAATCTTTACAGGGAAAAAAAGATGGAGGCACACCATCAAAAAAATTGAACTTCTCCCATCTTCAAGAGCAGGCAAAGAAGTTGGCTGAGGCCAAGGAGAGTCTAGAGTCCTACAACAAGAGG
The DNA here is from genome assembly GCA_022651775.1 of Drusus annulatus. Classification (NCBI taxonomy): domain Eukaryota; kingdom Metazoa; phylum Arthropoda; class Insecta; order Trichoptera; family Limnephilidae; genus Drusus; species Drusus annulatus. The sequence goes on along the minus strand of JAGWCC010000160.1, from coordinate 1,206,375 downwards.
TACTCGGACTCGAAGAAAACCGAGGAAGCATTTAATATCCATGAATTGCTGGCCATGGGGGAGACGGAACCCTCAGAGAAGGTGCCGGGTCCGGGCTCCTCTTCAGAAGTGGAGGATAGCGGAGACTCGGATGTGGAAGACTTGGAAGAAGTTAAAGGTGATTAAATGCAATTTTTATGTTAGCAATTGTGCAATTCCCACGACTTGCATTTATAAATACACTTTTGTTGATAACTTTTACGATGATATATTGCATGCCACATTCTGATTTTCCCAATGGAAATTTAATATTTTCAACATTACAGGAGAAGCAAAATCTTCCATTCCAAAGGGAGGCATCCAGCTGGTTCTGGACTTACCCACCGACCGCCCCAAAACCAAGAACAAGCAGCTGGACCTGGAGATGATGCTGAAACGCCGCATGAACCGCGTGAAGAAGGAGTACCAGGTCTTCACGCACAAAGTTCACGTCCTCTGCTGGCTCGGCCATGGAAACTTTGTCAATAATACTATTAATAATCAAACCATAATGGCTGCTGCATTATCCCTTATACCCTCTGAGCAGTGCTATCCCAGCGCTCGTATTGATATCAAATACGTAGAACAAATCACCAAATGGTACAACGGAGCCATGAACCTTAAAGAAGACAAGGCCGAGTTCAAATTCAAACCAAACAAACGTCCATTAGAACTCGCATTGCTTCAACAGATCGATAAGAAAACTGCAACGAGTAAGAAAAATCTTACTCTTATTTTTGCCAGCATGTTGAGAGCTCTGGGAGTGAAGTCCAGGGTCGTGTTTTCATTTAGGGTGGTTCCCCTTAGGCCTCCTGACACAGAACTCTGCTCACTTGCAGTCAAGAACAAGAATCCTCCCAAAAAAGGAAGTGGTAAAGATGGGAAGACATCAAAGCACTTTGAGACAGCATCCACTAGTACTGCCGATAAAAATAAGGGAAAATCATCTTCAGCAAGCGCTAAACCTACTGGCAAGTCTAAGAAAGTTTTAAAAAATGAATCATTTGAAGACATTTCACAATTAGATGGATTTGATGACAGAGACATACCAAAAAATAATTCTCGTGGGACCCGACAACCAAACTGCAAAAAATCTCTGACATTAAAGAAAACTAATACCACACAACAAGCCAAAACAGAATCTGCCTCACCCAGAGTGCCAGGCTCTAGCACCATGTCGTACTGGGATCAAATTATGCAGAACACATCAGAGGAAGAGCCTAAAGATGAAAAAAGGATAAGCCATAGGAATTTAAGTTTAAAAAGCCCCCCAGTCGTGTCCAAAATTAAAGTGGAACCTCAATCTATTTTTAATGAATCTACCATATCCCTAGATAATCCACCTTTTGTTAAACCACCAGAAAAAGATTTCTCAAGGGCATTGAAGAATTTTCTGGACGTATCTCCTGTAAAAAATGCTGGCGTTGCAAAAGTCAGTGTCAATAAGAAACCTGCGACATCTTCGACAGCTCTAAAATCTTCTACAACAGCAAAAGATAAAAACTTAGATGAAAAGGGACCCAGAGCTAGTCTAAGGACCAAAAAAAGTGAACCAAGACCACCAACAAAAGATGTCCTGAATGTTCCCAAGGTTGCCAAGAAAAGCAAGTCTCCTAATTCAGATACAGAGACTGTATCCTGCTCCAAAAAGCCGAGAGTAGTTAAAAAACCAGTCTTGGCTACAAACAAGGACATTGATGATCATTTAGATGCGCAGAACAATGTAAATATAACAACTACGAAAGCAATAACTCCCAAGGCAACGATTTCAAAAGCGTCAACTTCTAAAACAGCAACTCTAATTGAAAAACCGACTGCTCCGAAGGGAAAAATGGTGAGGAAGACCTCTCTACCTGAAAAGGTCAAAGAAACACCAACCGTCAAAGAAAATAAAGTTGCAAAACCAGTAAGACGACCAACCACACCTTCTGATCAAGGCAGCACTAAAAAATCATCAGCCTCGGACAAAAGTGCAGCTACTAAATCATTACCGAATAGAGGAAAATCGGCCTCAGATGCAAATTCAATTCCAAAACTACAACAAAGCAGGACCAAAGCACCCCCAAAAGAAAGATCTTCAAATGTTTCTCAGAGTTCTAGCAAAAATAAAGATAATGATAATCCAGGAAGTCAAGCAAAAAGCACTCAAAGAATATCTAGATCCGCAGTTCCTGCAGAAGTTAGTAGATACTTCAGCTCTCCTGAAAGCATATCCAATTTAAAGAAGCCCCCCGCAGGGCTGTCCAAGCATGCGGACAAGAGGGTTAGCCACAGAGACTTACTGAACAAGTCCCTGCCTGGGACCAGCAGTAAAGCTAGAAGCAATGTTGATGTCACTAAGGATATTGTCTCCCTCGTCAAGGATCGCATCAGAGAGAGCAAAGCGCAAGCAAGAGCCAAGTTGGTGAAAGGTAAGAATAATTTAAATGCAGTTTTGAATTCCGTTGACTGAAGTATGCTTTTTTTTAATATGTGACATAAAATTGACACTTTAATGCAGAACTTTCCTAACTTCATTTGAATAAATAAAAAGTATTGCAAAGGAAACCATTTAAAGTTTAAAAAAAAAGATTTTAGATTTTTGGATACATCTGCGCAAGTGGACAAATTCATTTTAAATATTCAAAGTAATTTAGTTATAATCTTTCTCCACAGCAATATCAGTTGTATTCACATGACAATAATTATCAGTGAAAATTAACTGAATAAATTTCTACTCATATTTTGTTATTTTGCCAATCTAATCACTTAAATAATTTCAAATCAGAATTTGTTTTACATTCACCTCATTCTTTTATGTCAGTGAAAGCCTAAATTGGCAACGATAAAAGATATGTTTTTTTTAAATGTTATATGTATGGTTTGATATTAGAAAAATCACAGTGAGTTTGAATAATCTAATCTTTTTAACATCAGTTTATTTGCAATGAATAGGTAAAATACAACACTCTTCAGATGACAGTGATAACATGGAAGTTGAAGACGTCCCAAAGGGGCGAATGCGCAAAGACTCCCGCAATAGCGATGTTGACTTCAAGCCTAGCAAGAAGCGGTCCAATCTGAGGACCATCCCAGACAGGCGGGTGCTCTCCAGCGATGATGACCAGCCCACCGATGGAGCCAAGAAGCGAGGAGTCGATGTTTGGTGCGAGGTTTATGTGGAGGAAGAAGAGCAGTGGATCTCTGTAGATGTTGTGAAGGCGCAGGTGCATTGCTCTCGAGAGATTTATGTAAGTAATTTTACTTACATTAATGAATTCTCAACAAGATTTTTAATGTGAAATTTTTCTCACATGTATTATGCATTTAAATCTGATTTTTTTCGCAAATTCTTGAAATGCCTCTGTCATAAGCAGCATCTTGATAACTACTTATGAATAACAGTTAGGTTAGGTAGGTAGTAGTAGATGCTCTAACTATCGCTCCGCTGAAAGACAACCATTCAGAACTGAAAAGTTGTTTGAAATGTCTTTAGCCGTGTTTTGTGACCAGATCCAAATAGACTCCCCACTACCTTCAGCCTCACAACATACCCCAATAGGAGTTGCCATAGTCCTAGACGGTTGGGAGCAGTTGGAACTCTTGTGTGGTATTCACTTTAAAAGAATATGAATAAATAACTCTTAAAAATTCTTTATAGAGTTTCAATGTTTTCCCAATACATAGTAAAATAGTTAAGGGGTATGTAAAGTACAGCACTTTTTTTATTAAATTAATTAAAAATACAATATTTAGATGATTTTCCATTTTTTTAGGTTATGCTTATGAAAAGTTTTGCAATATAATTTTACCAAGTGTTGTACCTCTTTTAAAATAAAAAAAATATTATGACCTCATTCCAGACTGGCGCAACCCATCCCGTGACCTACATAGTCTCCTGGGACACGGCTGGTCACCTCAAGGACGTGACGCGCCGCTATGTGCCCCACTGGAACACCACTACTCGCAAGCTGAGGGCGGACCCCGCCTGGTACTCCGAGGGTCTTCAGCCATGGCTCGCTCCTCGCAGCATGAGGGAGACGCAGGAGGACAAGCAGCTGGAGAGAATACAGTTGGACGCTCCACTACCTGTCGCTATTTCGGAGTGAGTTGACTGATTTATTACTTGAAGTATTAGTTATTTCTGGGCCCTAGCATGAAACATGTTATGACATAAAGATCAAATTTAATATAAAAAAAATTCTCACAATTTTAAAACTCTGCGATTTTTATTTTGTGAGCCAAAATGTATAATGTTTCCTGCTAATTCATTGGTTGTACAGTGCATTAAAACAATACGATCCTTAATTACACATTCTTTCAGATACAAAAACCACCCCCTTTACGCCCTGAAGCGCCACCTACTGAAGTTTGAAGTGATCTACCCCCCAGACGCTGTGACGCTGGGCTTCGTGAAGAAGGAGGCGGTGTACGCACGGGACTGTGTGCACGTGTGCCACTCCCGCGAGATGTGGGTCAAGGAGGCCAAGGTAGTGCGGCCGGCGGAGGAGCCCTACAAGATTGTGAAGGCGCGGCCCAAATGGGACAGGGTAAGGAAATTCATTAAAAGTATTGACTGATAATTGCATTGGCAATTGATTACTATCTAATAACGTATTTAATCTTCCAGTCAACAGGCACCGTGATAAAGGACATCCCCCTGGAGATCTTTGGCCCGTGGCAGGTGGGTGACTACGTGCCCCCGCAGGCGGAGAACGGAGTGGTGCCCAGAAATCCTTACGGGAATGTGGAACTCTTCAAGCTGTGCATGCTGCCCAAAGGAACTGTCCATTTACAATGTAAGCTTTGTTCATTTGATATTGAAGATTATAGTGAATACCGCACAAGAGTCCCAACTGCTCCCAACCGTCTAGAGCCAGTGAGACTATGGCATCCCTAATTTGGATATCTTGTGAGGCTGAAGGTAGTGCGGAGGGGAAGTAGATAGGTAAGAGGAAGATTGGGAAGTACCTGGCTATTCAGATCTGGTCACCAAACACAGCCAAAGCCATTTCAAGCAACGTTTCTATTCTGAATGGCGGTCTTTCACCAGGGCGATACTTAGAGTATCTACTACTCTGGAACGTGCCGCAAATATACTTTTTATTATTTTATATGAATTAAATGTGTTATGACCCATATTAATTAAATAAACGTTATTGGCGCAAGCCAGGATTGAAATCGCGACCTTTGGATCCGTAGTCGAGCGTCTTACCACTCGACCATGGAGGCCACTCTGACCTAATCACTCTGTGATAATTAATATAAAATAATCTAGAACAAATCCATGTCTACCATACATTTACAGTTTTATTTTAAGTAACAATTTTAAATTTCCGTTTGAATGGCGCGCTATTGTAATGAATCCATTTTTTTTACCGACTTAAAATCCCATCTGCAGTTTCACTTTCCACGCTGCATCATACGAACCTATTCCCCACAGACAATAAGGAATTTCTGTATTATTATAATAATATATTGTGTTATTTGTTTTACAGTGCAAGGCCTCAACAAGGTGGCTCGCAAGCTGGGCATCGACTGTGCCCCGGCCATGACAGGCTTCGACTACCACTCGGGCTGGTCGCACCCGGTATACGACGGCTTCGTAGTGTGCGAGGAGTTCAAGGAACAGATCACGGAGGCTTGGGAACAAGTACTGTCATAATTCTATTGTGTAATCTTTCACCATGATCACTGAAGAAACAAACCGTTTCGGCGTATTACAGCTGTCAGTGCAACTACCGTACAAAAAAACACAGACGTCACATTGGCCGTTAAACGCTTAGCGGAGATAATGCGTTAAAATAGATGTCTTCTTTATTTATTTTATTGTATACGAAAAAAGTGAAAATTATTTGCTCATATCGAAAGAAAGAATACTAGTAAAGAATAGTATTTGATTATGTTAAATTAATATTGGTTAAAGATATATGATATTATAGCCTTCTTGTATTTACATTCTGCGCAGTTAAGTACATCAGCCACCTCTGCATATGCATTACCATCTTAAAGACTCAGTCCTGGTATTATTGTTACAACTAAATAGAATTTTAGATCGAGTAGTTCTCGTTGGTATATGAAAGAGGCTCAGTAAATCAGGGCTGTCTATAATAATACCATTACCACTTAAGTTCAACTCTTTCATCAAGTAGTTATAATTTATGTTTTCAATGGGTAGATTAAGTTTATAAGAAATTTGTGTTGAATTTTTTCGATGGAGTCAGAATAGATATTATAGTTAGGGGACCATATAGAAGAATTATATCTTGTCTTAGCTTTATATGTTCCGATGTGTGGAAATAATTACTCTTAGTTTGTGACACTGGGATAGTGTAGTTGAGAGTAGAGATGGTCGATATCAGAATTGGGTGTACCTGC